>CM065641.1:4186016-4786016 GCA_033220585.1 Dipteronia sinensis | reverse complement strand
TTAAGGAGACGTATGACATGAGACCTATAAAATTGCAGCACTTGCTTGATAATACCTGCTAATATGCCATGCTTATTTTAAAGATGTGAATAATATGGGATTATTCATTATTTGTAACTATTGTCGCTGTTCTTTTGCTACTGCCTACTGCCACGTGATTGTTGCTTATAATATGTAACTGCAGCTACTAGTTCCAGTTATTTAAAGCTTTTCTTATATTCGTCATTCTCTGTCCATCGTATAAACTCTATGCCTTCAGTTAAATAGGGTTTTCTTTTTCTTTTTCTTCTTTTGTTTTGTTTTTGTTTTTTGTACTTGTGTAATATTTTCTATCTTTGAGCCTTGCGGGCTTACACCGTTGGAATACTTTGAATATCATTGCTGATTATTTATAGGACCTTACATTTATTTATTGCTCCCAATTATCTCATTGAAGCAACATAAGCTTTTCAACAAAGTTTCTCACTGGCAGCATGATTTTCATTGGATTGTCTTTCTAACCTTCAAAAGTATAGTCAACACCTCATTCATATTCGGTCGGTCCTCTGGATTTGGATAGGTGCAAACTAAGGTTAGTTTGAATAGCTCTTCCAATACTTCCACCTCTTTTTGGGAAATATTCAAAATTAGCTCAGGGTCTGATATTTGAAGAATCCCATTGATTCCATCTTCAATGGCTTTCTGCACAAGTTGAGACAAACTGATCGGCAACCCACCTCCTTCATTGATTCCTGTTGGCCTTCGTTTTGTTAGAAATTCCATCATTACAATGCCGAAGCTGAACACATCTACTTTAGTCGTGACTGTCCTCATATACGCAAACTCTGGTAAGAATACAAACATGATTTAGTGACTCTATGAACATAACAGATGACCACTGTGATAATTATTTTGTGCTTAATAATCATAATAAATAATTTAAATGATTGTGATAATCATGAGTTACCTGGTGCCAAGTAGCCAATAGTGCCCTCGAAAGCTGATGCCGAGGAAAGGCTACTTTTCCCCTGCAGGTGAACACCCAACATTCGAGCTGTTCCGAAATCACTCACATGAGCCTCCCAATCTCCATCTAAGAGAATGTTTGAAGGCTTCAAGTCACAATGAACGATGGGGAAATCGTAGCCAGAATGCAAGTAATCCAACCCACTTGCAATGGAAATAAAAACGTCGATTCTCTTACTCAGTGTCCACCTCGATTTATCTAGCTGAGGCAAGTGTATAACGTGCTCCAAGCTTCCATTTTCCATGTATTTTAAGACCAAAGCCTTCAGTTTCCTGGTCTCCCACGCATAGCCCAGTACCTTAGCCAGATTCCTATGCCTTAGATTGCCTAAGGTTTTGGCTTCTCTGTAGAAACACTTATCAGATTCTGCTGAAAACTGCTGCAAATTCAGTTTCTTTACAGCTATGATCTCCCCATCTCTCAGTTGACCCTTGTACACGGTACTCAAACTGCTGCAACCAAGAATGTTATGTTCACTGAAGGAGCCAGTAGCATTTTCTAATTCTTCTCTATCAAACCTCTTTAGTGATAATGCTGCAGTAAACTCTGGTTCTGGATCTTCCACTCTTTGTGACTTTCTCTTCTTGGCACATCGATTGAGTGTCGAAATTACTATCACTAGAATTAGAAGCACAGAAACAGAGCCAAGTACAAGGAGAATCAACTTTGTCTTCTTGGATAAATGGTTTGAACTTCCCCTGCTGCATGGCCTGTATGATTTTGTTCCGCAGAGTTCTGGGTTTCCGACTAAATTAGATGAATTGATGCTCCTAAATATGCCAGCTTCAGGAACACGACCTTCAAGTTGATTGAAAGAAAGGTTCAGGTGTTTCAAGGTGGGATTTTTGGCAAAACCTTCTGGGATAGCGCCTTTCAACTTGTTCTGAGAAAGATCGAGGGAGCTAAGGTGTTTCAGATTTGTCAACTCTTGAGGGATTTCACCTTCTAAGTTGTTTTTTGAAAGGTTCAAGCTTGTTAGTACATCCATTCGACTAAAAGCTTCTGCTGGAATTGAACCAGAAAGTTTGTTTCCCGACAGATCAAGAGAAAACAAATTTCTGCAGCCTTCAAGCATTTTAGGAATGCTTCCTGAAAAATGATTGTTAGAAATGTCAATGGCTTGAACCATTTCCAACTTACCAAGCTCACCCGGAATACTTCCCTCCAACAAGTTGTATGATAAGTTCAAGTATTCCTGTAAGCTCTTCATACTTGCAATCACGGATCCAGGAGCCGATCCCGTCAGATGATTGTGAGAGAGATCCAAGGACACGAGTCGATCAAGACCCTCCATGCTTTTGGGGATGGTCCCATTAAGCTTGTTTCCTTGTAGGTTCAAGTGAGAAAGCAACTCAAGCTTTGAGACAGCATCAGGTATAGGACCAGTCAACTTGTTGTTCTGCAAATCAAGATAGGTTAGCTGCTTCAGTTCAAATAATTTCTCAGGTATTGCACCCTCGAAACCATTGTCACCCAGAGAGAGTCCTTGAAGAAGAGAAATCTTGGATAACTCTGGTGGAATAAAACCTGTGAAACTATTTCCTGCAAGGGTTAAGGTATTGAGTTGACTCAAATTGCCAATCTCTTGTGGGATTAGCCCTTCAAATATATTTGAGACGATTTTCAGTCTCTGGAGATTATAGAGTTTGCCAATACCTGGTTTTAGCAACCCTGTAAAATTGTTCACAGCCAAATCTAGAGTTACAAGATTTGAGCAATTGAACAGGTCATCAGGGATTTCTCCTGACATCCTATTTTCCCCGAAAGATAAGAACGTCAGGTTCTGCAACTTATCCAAACCGGTGGGAATTTTCCCTGTGATCCTATTATATGCGAAACTTGCAATTGCAAGATGGGTACAGTTGGTGATACTAGATGGAATGGATCCCTCAAGAAGATTGCTATTGACTGTCAGGTTTCTCAAGTTATAAAGCAATCCAATAATTGATGGAAGCTCTCCTGTGAGTGAATTGAAGCCTAATGACAAATAAGTTAGATTTGTCAAGTTTGTTATAGACGAAGGGATCTCCCCGCTAAACTTATTGGAATGCAGGGTCAACCATTCTAATGACCTCAAAGATCCTAGCTCTTGGGGTAATGTTCCAGTAAATTCATTCTGCGAGAGTCCCAAACGAGTTAATGATTTCAACTCAAACAAGGAAGTTGGGATTTTGGAATTCAATCTATTGTTGTAGACATGCAATGATCCCAAGTGAACCAAATTTCCAAGCTCAGGGGGAATGCTTCCAGTGAACTGATTGTCATTTAAGTCAAGAGCGACAAGCTCTTTACAACGACCCAGTTCAGATGGGATTTCCCCCCCAAATGAATTTTCGTACAACACAAGATGCTCTAAGTTTGACAGGTTTCCTATCTCTGGAGGTATGGTTCCTGATAACAGGTTTTGACTCAGACTGAAAGCTTGCAAGGCTCTCAATCTACCAATGGAAGCAGGTATTGAGCCTACTAGCTTGTTTCTATATGCTAGAAAATTCTGAAGAGAAATCAAATTTCCTATGTCTTTTGGAATTGTACCGGTGAGATTGTTAAAACTGACAGAAAAAACTGTCAAGGATGAGCAATTGCAAATGCTTTCAGGTATGTTTCCTATCAAGTAATTATCATTTAAAACTAGTAACTGCAGATTTTGTAGGACTCCTAATTCTGCTGGAATCGAACCCGAAAGAGAATTATTGTACAGACCAAGTCCAATAAGCTGGGAGCATTGCCCAAGCTGAGCTGGGATACTTCCAGAGAATGAATTCGAATCTAAATCAAGAACCTGGAGGGCTGACAGGTTTCCAAGGAATGGAGATATCTGACCTGTGAGATGCTTTTCAAAAATCAAAATCAAAACAACAAGATTTGAGGAAGGGTCACAGGTGATGCCAGACCAGTTGCAGTGATGGTTTGAGCTGTTCCAGTCTGCAAGTGCTGCTAATGGGTCATCAGTGATGGCATTCTTGAAGGCCTTCAAAGCTTCAGCTTCAACTTCTAAGTTTGGTTCTGCAGATAAAACAGTGACTAACAGAGAGGATAATATGAGGAGCAAGAAAAAGCTGACATTTTGAGATACCATTGTTGGAGATATCTTAAAACTGGCATGGGAGTCAGTATGGAATGAGAAGTATATATAGACTATATAGAGCTTGATCAAATCATAACAAGGGTCATATGAACTACGATGGAACAGATTATTGAATCAAGTTGACATCCAATTTTCAACATAAGAAGGAAAAAAATGAGCTGTGAACCTCGATTCAATATCTTATTTAATTAGGGGTCAATACATTTAGACACCATGAAGTCTGATATAAGTTCAGTTAGGAATAAAATATACATTTTCATTTGCTGTTGATATGGATGAGTTGATGAAAGAGGCATTTTAAATGGATCGTAAATTAAAAAGAATTTTTAAAATAAAAAAATAAAACAATTATATATATAGGGGTGAATTCATAAAGAGCCAATTTTTTTTTATTGGTTTATTTTATTTAGCCACCAAGTTATATTTTATTGTTTTTATCACTTTTGACAACTTTTGAATAAAATTACTCATAAATTTCACTTCATCTAATATGTAACTTGGTTACATGCTGTATAATTCCAAATTACATACATGTTTATTTTTTAAGTTATATGTCAGTTAATTTTTAAATTACATGCCAATTGACTTTCAATTTACATGTCAATGATTTTCAAGTTACATGTCTGTTGATTTCTAAATTTTTGGATGGGTGAAGTAAAAAAAAAATAGAGGGTAATCTTGTATGTTTAAGGCTAAATGTGATAAGTATAATAAAATATAAATTGATGAATAAAAACAATAAACCAATAAATTTTTTCATTACTTCTTATAATTTCCTTATATATATATATATATATATATATTAAATGAATACTAGATGTAGGACTTAGGAGTTCATTGACAGATTTGTGATTGTGGAGATCCATAACAGAACAATTTTATTGTTTCCTTTTTTTATTTTTATTTTTATTTTATTTCTTTTTTATTCTTTAAACTTATGGACAAATCGGTCTTTTCATCAGTCAACCGAAGTCAACTTTTAAAGTAGAGAAAATTTGTCTAAATGAATGTATACTTGTTCTTTAGATGCGTTTATACAAAAGTTGAAGGAATCTTAATGTATATACCCATATATACCCATTTATTTATTGTGACTTTGAGATCTCTGCCAATTATGACAAAATTCTATTGGTCAATGGTCATCCATCATCCATCGATAAAGACTACACTAGTACTCTATTCAATGAAATATAGAGCAGAATTCATCCAAATCTAAGGGTAATTTGTTTTTATATTTCATTGAATTCATCCAAATTTAAGGGTAATTTGTTTTTTATACTTAAAATTTAATGGATCTGAATCATAATTTATAAGTTATTTTGTTTATTTTTTTAAAGTGGTCAAACAACTTTAAAATATCAAAAAATAATTTAAAATAAAAAAAATTAAAAGTAAAACAATTATATATAGTGGTTCTCTAAAGGGATTCCTTATTTTAATTTCGGTAAATTTTTTGATGAAATCACATCATTTTTTTTTATGAAGTTTGATATTATTTTTTTTATAGATGATATGTTTAATGAAATCTACTTATGAATAAAATTTAATAATTTCTCAAGTACTACAACTATTTTTCTTGAATTTTTTTATATTTTGTCATTTTTCGATGCCTTGATATTTAACAAAATCTGGATAAATAGTTGTAGTGCTTGGAAAATTCTTAAATTTTATTGATAGGTAGATTTTATTGAACTTATCATCCATAAAAAAATCAGATCAAAATTTATAGAAATCGACGTGATTTTATCAATGTTCTTACCGAAATTAAAATAAGAGATTCTCGATATATATATATATATATATATATATATATATATATATATATATATATATAATGAATACTAGATGTAGGAGCTCTCATGGCTTTTTAAACAAATGGAAGTGACCCTAATTAGATATTTAGATTAGATGAACTCAATAATTTTGTTTATCTTTTTTGGCTCAAATTGAAAAAAAAAACACATGATTAAAGTTTAAGAATAAGAAGTAATATTGGATTAGTGAGTGGTGAAACCTAAGACATGTGAACAAATAAATGGAGAAGTGAAAATTAACAGGGAAGAGGATAAGTGTAATTTTTTGTAGATGATAAGTTAAGTGCTTGAAAAATCCGGAAAAAATAGTTGCAAAGCTTGAATTTTTTTTTTCAAATTTTGCATAAAATTAGATTTTATTGAACTTATCATCCATAAAAAAATTCAGATCAAAATTCATTCAAATCGATGGATTTCATAAAAGGGAATTAAGTTCCTGATTTTTGAATTCTTGTATTTACTAAATTTATGGGGAATTAAGTTCCGTGACCTCACACCCATATCAAAAATTAAGTTCATAAATGAAAAGGAACTTGATTCACTCCACTAACTCTGGGAATCAAATTCCCTTTCCCCATTTAAAAAGGAATTCATATATATTTACAGAAATATCCTCATTTAAAAGTAAAACAACTATGTCTCCATTTTGTCATTTTCTTTTATAGATCGTTCTCGGTCATTTTCTTTGTCATTTTTTTTTCTTCATATCTTTTTCTCTCTCTATATTATTGAATTTGTTATGTGTAATTTTTTTTATCTTGTGTATGAAATCGTATTTTAAATTTTTTATATATATGAACTGCGGATTATAAACAAAAGAGTGAATTGCTGCCATTTTTGGGTATTTGTATAATATACGTGAACTATCAATTATAAATAAAAAATAAAAAATAAAAAATAAAAATGAACTGCAGAACATAAAACAATTTGAACGGTACTTGGGCACTTTGAATTCACGTTGCCTCTACCACCTTGAATTTCATGTTGCTTTAGTTTGATTATTTTTAATAGGGATATTAAGATTTTAGTCCCTCTAGTTAGCGTTAATCTTGGTTTGGTCTACTAGTTTATGGAATTACTAACTTTAGTCAACTGGTAACGGTCTTTGTTAAATTTAACTGGAGTCAACGTAAGTCAGAGAACCAGTGGACTAAAGTTAGTAATTCCAAAAACTAGTGGACTAAAGTTAGTAATTTCCAAAAACTATTGGACTAAAATAAACGAAAATCTAACTTTGACCTAACGGAAGTCAACGCAAATCTAACGGAATTGGACGGTAGGGACTGGAATAGGTATTATTAGAGAATAAGTGGACTAAAGTTAGTAATTCTAAAAACTAATGGACCAAACACAGATTAACGCTAACTAGAGGGACTAAAATCTTAATATACCTTTTTAATATATATATCCCGTAATACTCAAACATCTCCTATATCTTTGAATTCACGTTGCTTCTACCACCTTGAATTTCATGTTGCTTTAGTTTGATTATTTTTAATATATATATATATATCTCGTAATACTCAAACATCTCCCCCATATGTATATATAATAGACATGATGCCGATTTCGGTTCCGGTTCGGAACCGGCGGTTCCGATTCCAGTTCCACGGTTCCGGTCCGGTTCCACCGGTTCCGTTGGTTCGGAACCGGTTTTTTTATTTTTTATTTTTATTTTTAAAACCCAAAATCCCATATAACCAATCAATCCCTACACCTAAATACCCAATCAAACCCAACATTTGAAATACCCAAAATCCCAAAACCCAACCCAAAATTTTCAACCCCTAATCACCTTCATCAATTCAAACACACACACAACCACAACAAATCCAAAATCACACACACACACACACCACCCTACAAACCAAAATCCATCAGAGGGAAGATTCGAAGAGATTCGAAGAGAGAGAGAGAGAGAGAGAGAGAGAAAGAAAGGAGATCATAAATATTGGTTACTCGGTACTGGTGAAGAGTTGAACAGATCGGCCGTCGGCGATGGCAAGTCGGCAAGAAGAAAAAGGAAAGAAGGAAAGAAGGAAAGAGAAAAAGAAAGAGATGAGAAAGTGAGCGATGGCATCAGCATGAAGAAGAAGGAAAGAAAGAAAGAGAGAAAGAATGAGAGAGTGAGAGACCTGGGAGAGTGAGAAAGTGACAAAAAAAAAAAGAAAAAGTGAAAGAGAGTAGGCGTGGGTATGGGTAATTGGTAGTGGGTAGGGTAGTGGGTAGGGTAGTGGGTAGTGAGTTTTAAAAAAAATAAAAATAAAATTATTTATTGGAACCGCCGATTCGAACCAGAACCGGAATCGTCGGTTCCAGCCCCGTTCGAACCGGGCGGTTCCTTAAAATTAAGAACCGGAACCGCCAGGTACCGGTTCCGGTCTGGTTTAGGAACCAGAACCGGAACCGATTTTTTTTTTTTTTTTTTTTTTTTTTTTTTTTTTTTTTTTTTTTTTTTTTTTTTTTTTTTTTTTTTTTTTTTTTTTTTTTTTTTTTTTTTTTTTTTTTTTTTTTTTTTTTTTTTTTTTTTTTTTTTTTTTTTTTTTTTTTTTTTTTTTTTTTTTTTTTTTTTTTTTTTTTTTTTTTTTTTTTTTTTTTTTTTTTTTTTTTTTTTTTTTTTTTTTTTTTTTTTTTTTTTTTTTTTTTTTTTTTTTTTTTTTTTTTTTTTTTTTTTTTTTTTTTTTTTTTTTTTTTTTTTTTTTTTTTTTTTTTTTTTTTTTTTTTTTTTTTTTTTTTTTTTTTTTTTTTTTTTTTTTTTTTTTTTTTTTTTTTTTTTTTTTTTTTTTTTTTTTTTTTTTTTTTTTTTTTTTTTTTTTTTTTTTTTTTTTTTTTTTTTTTTTTTTTTTTTTTTTTTTTTTTTTTTTTTTTTTTTTTTTTTTTTTTTTTTTTTTTTTTTTTTTTTTTTTTTTTTTTTTTTTTTTTTTTTTTTTTTTTTTTTTTTTTTTTTTTTTTTTTTTTTTTTTTTTTTTTTTTTTTTTTTTTTTTTTTTTTTTTTTTTTTTTTTTTTTTTTTTTTTTTTTTTTTTTTTTTTTTTTTTTTTTTTTTTTTTTTTTTTTTTTTTTTTTTTTTTTTTTTTTTTTTTTTTTTTTTTTTTTTTTTTTTTTTTTTTTTTTTTTTTTTTTTTTTTTTTTTTTTTTTTTTTTTTTTTTTTTTTTTTTTTTTTTTTTTTTTTTTTTTTTTTTTTTTTTTTTTTTTTTTTTTTTTTTTTTTTTTTTTTTTTTTTTTTTTTTTTTTTTTTTTTTTTTTTTTTTTTTTTTTTTTTTTTTTTTTTTTTTTTTTTTTTTTTTTTTTTTTTTTTTTTTTTTTTTTTTTTTTTTTTTTTTTTTTTTTTTTTTTTTTTTTTTTTTTTTTTTTTTTTTTTTTTTTTTTTTTTTTTTTTTTTTTTTTTTTTTTTTTTTTTTTTTTTTTTTTTTTTTTTTTTTTTTTTTTTTTTTTTTTTTTTTTTTTTTTTTTTTTTTTTTTTTTTTTTTTTTTTTTTTTTTTTTTTTTTTTTTTTTTTTTTTTTTTTTTTTTTTTTTTTTTTTTTTTTTTTTTTTTTTTTTTTTTTTTTTTTTTTTTTTTTTTTTTTTTTTTTTTTTTTTTTTTTTTTTTTTTTTTTTTTTTTTTTTTTTTTTTTTTTTTTTTTTTTTTTTTTTTTTTTTTTTTTTTTTTTTTTTTTTTTTTTTTTTTTTTTTTTTTTTTTTTTTTTTTTTTTTTTTTTTTTTTTTTTTTTTTTTTTTTTTTTTTTTTTTTTTTTTTTTTTTTTTTTTTTTTTTTTTTTTTTTTTTTTTTTTTTTTTTTTTTTTTTTTTTTTTTTTTTTTTTTTTTTTTTTTTTTTTTTTTTTTTTTTTTTTTTTTTTTTTTTTTTTTTTTTTTTTTTTTTTTTTTTTTTTTTTTTTTTTTTTTTTTTTTTTTTTTTTTTTTTTTTTTTTTTTTTTTTTTTTTTTTTTTTTTTTTTTTTTTTTTTTTTTTTTTTTTTTTTTTTTTTTTTTTTTTTTTTTTTTTTTTTTTTTTTTTTTTTTTTTTTTTTTTTTTTTTTTTTTTTTTTTTTTTTTTTTTTTTTTTTTTTTTTTTTTTTTTTTTTTTTTTTTTTTTTTTTTTTTTTTTTTTTTTTTTTTTTTTTTTTTTTTTTTTTTTTTTTTTTTTTTTTTTTTTTTTTTTTTTTTTTTTTTTTTTTTTTTTTTTTTTTTTTTTTTTTTTTTTTTTTTTTTTTTTTTTTTTTTTTTTTTTTTTTTTTTTTTTTTTTTTTTTTTTTTTTTTTTTTTTTTTTTTTTTTTTTTTTTTTTTTTTTTTTTTTTTTTTTTTTTTTTTTTTTTTTTTTTTTTTTTTTTTTTTTTTTTTTTTTTTTTTTTTTTTTTTTTTTTTTTTTTTTTTTTTTTTTTTTTTTTTTTTTTTTTTTTTTTTTTTTTTTTTTTTTTTTTTTTTTTTTTTTTTTTTTTTTTTTTTTTTTTTTTTTTTTTTTTTTTTTTTTTTTTTTTTTTTTTTTTTTTTTTTTTTTTTTTTTTTTTTTTTTTTTTTTTTTTTTTTTTTTTTTTTTTTTTTTTTTTTTTTTTTTTTTTTTTTTTTTTTTTTTTTTTTTTTTTTTTTTTTTTTTTTTTTTTTTTTTTTTTTTTTTTTTTTTTTTTTTTTTTTTTTTTTTTTTTTTTTTTTTTTTTTTTTTTTTTTTTTTTTTTTTTTTTTTTTTTTTTTTTTTTTTTTTTTTTTTTTTTTTTTTTTTTTTTTTTTTTTTTTTTTTTTTTTTTTTTTTTTTTTTTTTTTTTTTTTTTTTTTTTTTTTTTTTTTTTTTTTTTTTTTTTTTTTTTTTTTTTTTTTTTTTTTTTTTTTTTTTTTTTTTTTTTTTTTTTTTTTTTTTTTTTTTTTTTTTTTTTTTTTTTTTTTTTTTTTTTTTTTTTTTTTTTTTTTTTTTTTTTTTTTTTTTTTTTTTTTTTTTTTTTTTTTTTTTTTTTTTTTTTTTTTTTTTTTTTTTTTTTTTTTTTTTTTTTTTTTTTTTTTTTTTTTTTTTTTTTTTTTTTTTTTTTTTTTTTTTTTTTTTTTTTTTTTTTTTTTTTTTTTTTTTTTTTTTTTTTTTTTTTTTTTTTTTTTTTTTTTTTTTTTTTTTTTTTTTTTTTTTTTTTTTTTTTTTTTTTTTTTTTTTTTTTTTTTTTTTTTTTTTTTTTTTTTTTTTTTTTTTTTTTTTTTTTTTTTTTTTTTTTTTTTTTTTTTTTTTTTTTTTTTTTTTTTTTTTTTTTTTTTTTTTTTTTTTTTTTTTTTTTTTTTTTTTTTTTTTTTTTTTTTTTTTTTTTTTTTTTTTTTTTTTTTTTTTTTTTTTTTTTTTTTTTTTTTTTTTTTTTTTTTTTTTTTTTTTTTTTTTTTTTTTTTTTTTTTTTTTTTTTTTTTTTTTTTTTTTTTTTTTTTTTTTTTTTTTTTTTTTTTTTTTTTTTTTTTTTTTTTTTTTTTTTTTTTTTTTTTTTTTTTTTTTTTTTTTTTTTTTTTTTTTTTTTTTTTTTTTTTTTTTTTTTTTTTTTTTTTTTTTTTTTTTTTTTTTTTTTTTTTTTTTTTTTTTTTTTTTTTTTTTTTTTTTTTTTTTTTTTTTTTTTTTTTTTTTTTTTTTTTTTTTTTTTTTTTTTTTTTTTTTTTTTTTTTTTTTTTTTTTTTTTTTTTTTTTTTTTTTTTTTTTTTTTTTTTTTTTTTTTTTTTTTTTTTTTTTTTTTTTTTTTTTTTTTTTTTTTTTTTTTTTTTTTTTTTTTTTTTTTTTTTTTTTTTTTTTTTTTTTTTTTTTTTTTTTTTTTTTTTTTTTTTTTTTTTTTTTTTTTTTTTTTTTTTTTTTTTTTTTTTTTTTTTTTTTTTTTTTTTTTTTTTTTTTTTTTTTTTTTTTTTTTTTTTTTTTTTTTTTTTTTTTTTTTTTTTTTTTTTTTTTTTTTTTTTTTTTTTTTTTTTTTTTTTTTTTTTTTTTTTTTTTTTTTTTTTTTTTTTTTTTTTTTTTTTTTTTTTTTTTTTTTTTTTTTTTTTTTTTTTTTTTTTTTTTTTTTTTTTTTTTTTTTTTTTTTTTTTTTTTTTTTTTTTTTTTTTTTTTTTTTTTTTTTTTTTTTTTTTTTTTTTTTTTTTTTTTTTTTTTTTTTTTTTTTTTTTTTTTTTTTTTTTTTTTTTTTTTTTTTTTTTTTTTTTTTTTTTTTTTTTTTTTTTTTTTTTTTTTTTTTTTTTTTTTTTTTTTTTTTTTTTTTTTTTTTTTTTTTTTTTTTTTTTTTTTTTTTTTTTTTTTTTTTTTTTTTTTTTTTTTTTTTTTTTTTTTTTTTTTTTTTTTTTTTTTTTTTTTTTTTTTTTTTTTTTTTTTTTTTTTTTTTTTTTTTTTTTTTTTTTTTTTTTTTTTTTTTTTTTTTTTTTTTTTTTTTTTTTTTTTTTTTTTTTTTTTTTTTTTTTTTTTTTTTTTTTTTTTTTTTTTTTTTTTTTTTTGTTTTTTTTTTTTTTTTTTTTTTTTTTTTTTTTTTTTTTTTTTTTTTTTTTTTTTTTTTTTTTTTTTTTTTTTTTTTTTTTTTTTTTTTTTTTTTTTTTTTTTTTTTTTTTTTTTTTTTTTTTTTTTTTTTTTTTTTTTTTTTTTTTTTTTTTTTTTTTTTTTTTTTTTTTTTTTTTTTTTTTTTTTTTTTTTTTTTTTTTTTTTTTTTTTTTTTTTTTTTTTTTTTTTTTTTTTTTTTTTTTTTTTTTTTTTTTTTTTTTTTTTTTTTTTTTTTTTTTTTTTTTTTTTTTTTTTTTTTTTTTTTTTTTTTTTTTTTTTTTTTTTTTTTTTTTTTTTTTTTTTTTTTTTTTTTTTTTTTTTTTTTTTTTTTTTTTTTTTTTTTTTTTTTTTTTTTTTTTTTTTTTTTTTTTTTTTTTTTTTTTTTTTTTTTTTTTTTTTTTTTTTTTTTTTTTTTTTTTTTTTTTTTTTTTTTTTTTTTTTTTTTTTTTTTTTTTTTTTTTTTTTTTTTTTTTTTTTTTTTTTTTTTTTTTTTTTTTTTTTTTTTTTTTTTTTTTTTTTTTTTTTTTTTTTTTTTTTTTTTTTTTTTTTTTTTTTTTTTTTTTTTTTTTTTTTTTTTTTTTTTTTTTTTTTTTTTTTTTTTTTTTTTTTTTTTTTTTTTTTTTTTTTTTTTTTTTTTTTTTTTTTTTTTTTTTTTTTTTTTTTTTTTTTTTTTTTTTTTTTTTTTTTTTTTTTTTTTTTTTTTTTTTTTTTTTTTTTTTTTTTTTTTTTTTTTTTTTTTTTTTTTTTTTTTTTTTTTTTTTTTTTTTTTTTTTTTTTTTTTTTTTTTTTTTTTTTTTTTTTTTTTTTTTTTTTTTTTTTTTTTTTTTTTTTTTTTTTTTTTTTTTTTTTTTTTTTTTTTTTTTTTTTTTTTTTTTTTTTTTTTTTTTTTTTTTTTTTTTTTTTTTTTTTTTTTTTTTTTTTTTTTTTTTTTTTTTTTTTTTTTTTTTTTTTTTTTTTTTTTTTTTTTTTTTTTTTTTTTTTTTTTTTTTTTTTTTTTTTTTTTTTTTTTTTTTTTTTTTTTTTTTTTTTTTTTTTTTTTTTTTTTTTTTTTTTTTTTTTTTTTTTTTTTTTTTTTTTTTTTTTTTTTTTTTTTTTTTTTTTTTTTTTTTTTTTTTTTTTTTTTTTTTTTTTTTTTTTTTTTTTTTTTTTTTTTTTTTTTTTTTTTTTTTTTTTTTTTTTTTTTTTTTTTTTTTTTTTTTTTTTTTTTTTTTTTTTTTTTTTTTTTTTTTTTTTTTTTTTTTTTTTTTTTTTTTTTTTTTTTTTTTTTTTTTTTTTTTTTTTTTTTTTTTTTTTTTTTTTTTTTTTTTTTTTTTTTTTTTTTTTTTTTTTTTTTTTTTTTTTTTTTTTTTTTTTTTTTTTTTTTTTTTTTTTTTTTTTTTTTTTTTTTTTTTTTTTTTTTTTTTTTTTTTTTTTTTTTTTTTTTTTTTTTTTTTTTTTTTTTTTTTTTTTTTTTTTTTTTTTTTTTTTTTTTTTTTTTTTTTTTTTTTTTTTTTTTTTTTTTTTTTTTTTTTTTTTTTTTTTTTTTTTTTTTTTTTTTTTTTTTTTTTTTTTTTTTTTTTTTTTTTTTTTTTTTTTTTTTTTTTTTTTTTTTTTTTTTTTTTTTTTTTTTTTTTTTTTTTTTTTTTTTTTTTTTTTTTTTTTTTTTTTTTTTTTTTTTTTTTTTTTTTTTTTTTTTTTTTTTTTTTTTTTTTTTTTTTTTTTTTTTTTTTTTTTTTTTTTTTTTTTTTTTTTTTTTTTTTTTTTTTTTTTTTTTTTTTTTTTTTTTTTTTTTTTTTTTTTTTTTTTTTTTTTTTTTTTTTTTTTTTTTTTTTTTTTTTTTTTTTTTTTTTTTTTTTTTTTTTTTTTTTTTTTTTTTTTTTTTTTTTTTTTTTTTTTTTTTTTTTTTTTTTTTTTTTTTTTTTTTTTTTTTTTTTTTTTTTTTTTTTTTTTTTTTTTTTTTTTTTTTTTTTTTTTTTTTTTTTTTTTTTTTTTTTTTTTTTTTTTTTTTTTTTTTTTTTTTTTTTTTTTTTTTTTTTTTTTTTTTTTTTTTTTTTTTTTTTTTTTTTTTTTTTTTTTTTTTTTTTTTTTTTTTTTTTTTTTTTTTTTTTTTTTTTTTTTTTTTTTTTTTTTTTTTTTTTTTTTTTTTTTTTTTTTTTTTTTTTTTTTTTTTTTTTTTTTTTTTTTTTTTTTTTTTTTTTTTTTTTTTTTTTTTTTTTTTTTTTTTTTTTTTTTTTTTTTTTTTTTTTTTTTTTTTTTTTTTTTTTTTTTTTTTTTTTTTTTTTTTTTTTTTTTTTTTTTTTTTTTTTTTTTTTTTTTTTTTTTTTTTTTTTTTTTTTTTTTTTTTTTTTTTTTTTTTTTTTTTTTTTTTTTTTTTTTTTTTTTTTTTTTTTTTTTTTTTTTTTTTTTTTTTTTTTTTTTTTTTTTTTTTTTTTTTTTTTTTTTTTTTTTTTTTTTTTTTTTTTTTTTTTTTTTTTTTTTTTTTTTTTTTCCGGTTGTTTTTTTGGACAGTTCCGGTTTGGTTCTCCGGTTCGAACCGAACCGGCGTCATGTCAAATATATAATGCTATTTAGATTACAATTTCATACATACATACAGTGGATTATATAAAATTAATTATGTTTTATATTAAAAAAAATATTTCAACATTTTTTATATATAAGGGTATTTTGGTAATCAACTTTGTATCATCATCATTCATATCTTTAATTTCTAAAAAGTGAGTAAACGCTGGAATGAAATTTATTAACTTAATTCCGATTCTCTTGCATTCCCTTTCACTGTAACTTGATTCTGATTCTTTTCAATCCTGATCAGTAATAAATGTGTCATAATTCATAAATTAAATTAAGATGTCATAATTCATAAATTAAATTAAGAGATATATATATATATATATACATATAAAGTTAAAGTAGTTGAATCCAATGACCCACATTCAATATACTCATATAAAATATATGAGTGCGCATTCATGTGAAAAACACTATATATATATATATATATATATATATATATATAGAACCTTGCATTTCATACTTTTAATTTATTCTATCATTGAAAATCATATAATATATAACTAAATTAGAATGTAATGGAACCGCCATATACTGCATTAATTACAATTAAAAATTTCAACTTGCAAGTAAGTAATATAAAATGTAAAATATAGACAATATATAGGTCTCGTTGAAGTCACAATAAGAGCGGTTTGTTGAAGTCACAACTCAAATGGGTTCTACCATTTTTCTAATAGAAAAGAATTCATGGCATAAAAGGCATGGTTTATTATTAGAGTATTAATTAGTGTGTAACCCGTGAGATGCACGGGTTTTATTAAAAATATATATATTTAAAATACATCGTGTAATATAATTTTGTATATCTAAAATGCTTCATATTTCAAAAAATTTTTATCAATTAAGGATTTTGGGTATACAAAAGTCTAGAATTCGGTAATTAGGATGTATTAAAGATTTCTCTTTAATAGTAATTATTTCCGTTAAGGATGTGGTATTATTTTGGATTCCAACTTGACCTATAAAACTTTTATACTCCTCATTTTCCTTGTATCATGTCTTTTAATTGAAATCAACTAAAAATAAAACACTAATCACACTAATCACATTAACTGTATTTAGAAATATTAAATCAGAAAAATCAAATGAACCTAAAACATTAATCACATCAGTTTGATCTAGAAAATTAATTTCATCATCAATTTAATTATAGGATTAGCTCTTGAGTTTATATGATTAGTTAATGAATATGAAAAATAGAAATGAATATATAGAATTTAATACCAAAGCTTTCTCACTTCGACACGTGGCGCCTTGAGATTCAACTTTAGTATATTATGGTATGCTACTTGCATGATATGCGACATTGTAAAATATAAATTGAAAAATCATAAAAATTAGGCATGATTTAGAATTTTAATCTGTTATATTTTCAATAAAATTAAAATTTCCACCATTAATGATTAAAAAACAATAAGCATCACTCTTGTTTATAAATAAAGGTATGAGAAAATATATCAAATCATCACGTTTTTAGTGTTCAGAATGTATTAAATATGCATTAAATACACTATGATCCGTATTTTTTAATAGAATTAATGATACATTTTCAAGGGTAGTGTTAACATGTGTTCTTAAGAGCACATGTTAAGACACTAAAAATGGAAAGATTAATATTATATTCAGTGTCTTTAATTACAATAAATACATAAACAGACAATAAATGTATTTTGACTTTCTTTTTTTAGTGTCTTAACCTGGGCACAGGTTAACACTACCCAATTTTAAAAACATCAATGGTAATATATTAATGATTTTTTTTCAAATCCAAAATTAAAATAATAATATTTAATCAAATTTATAAAACAAGACATAATTAATAACTAATTAATAACAATTTTAGGCAATTTATATCATATATATATATTTATTTAATTGAAGGTTGAGACTCTCCATCTTAGGGAAAAACACAAATCTCTAATAATTTAAAAATGCTTCAAAATTAAAATATTTAACACAATCAACCGCTTAACGCAATCAATTACCGATCCTATTAAATTCTTCAAATAAAATTGTTAACAATTAGCACTAAGAATAGAATACACCATTAAAATCCATTTATTTCCTATAAAAATAAAAATAAAAACAAAATCCTCACAATTTATATAAATATTAAGAAACTGGTATGGCCATGCTTATCACATTATATTTGAAGATCTAAAGTTTGATCGGCTGCTTAGCATGCATGAATTAATGGATATAGTAATAAAACCGTGGATTCAAGCAACTCTTTTTTTTCTTAAAAAAAAATCAATTTTTTCACTTAATGATCTCTAATAAAAACAATGGAGAAATCCTCAATATTGTTGTGGTTTTTGAATATTTCTTTAAGAACTGATGGCAACATACTCCAAGTGTACGTACACAACTAAAATGAGAACATTGAGATGGTAAATCAAATTTGCAGGGTATGATAGGATATACAAATAATTTCTTCTGACTTGGATGACTTCTATCAATTGGAGAGTCAATATTGAAATTTGAAATCCTTTGAATTTTAGATGCCTAAAACCCAAAGTAATGTGTCTGCATATAAGAAAAAATGACTTTTATGAAGAATTAAATTTGAAAAACATCCAGATATTCTACAGACCCTATATATATATATATATATATATATATATATATATATATATATATATCACATGGATTGAGGGAGAAAGAAAGGCAAAGTACATAAAATATTTTAAGCTTTCCTCATTAGTAAAATCTTTTAAGCTTTCCTCATTAAAATACATGTACAATTCAATGTTTTTATTTAATTTGTCTTACAATCGATAAAGAAAAATAAAAACATTCAATAAAATTTTGATTATTTCCTTAATTAGTTTCCAGTTATGGGTCCTTTTATTTAATTTCTATCAAAATCAATTTATGAAATTTCGATAAAGGACCCGAAAATGAAAGTTTGCAAAGTGAAGGATACTTAATTTAAATTTGTAGGTATTATATAGATTAATGGAAACTTTAAATTTGAAAAGATCACCAGACTAATGTTAAATTTAGAATAAATTCGAGAATTTAATGAAACCAAGAACAATGCATCTTTGATATTAAAATGAGAGTGTTTTAAAATATCTATACATTTAAAACACACAGCATGAATAAAAACAATGCATCTTTGATATCACACACAGCTTTTGTATTGTGTTTAATAGATTAAGTAATAATATGAAATCCAATATGATATTTGAGATTTTATAGGAAGGGAATTGAGGTTATTAAATTCTTATATCTTTGGTCCCTAAAGAAACCAATACATTCTAAAACCAAGTCATGTTATACTGATCAATTTATTTATTTATGACTTCGAAATTCAAATGCCTAAAAATTCCACTTTTTTTCCTGAAAGAAAAAGTACTTCCAAGAAGCTTAACATTTTTAAAATATTAATTACTATATATCAAAGGCTTCGTATTGACAATGTAAATTAATTCTTGGTTTTTTCATAACTTTCACACTTAAGAAAATAACTAATTTAAGAAGTATACAAATTTACTGTTTTTGTCTTAAAGAATTGTAATAAATTTTAAGATCAGTCAAATCTCAATTAATGCAATAAATAATTTTCAATTCAGTTATATAATTAATTAAACATCCCTCCAATTCTATATCAATATAATATACAAATAAAAGGCAATCAAAAGGCAATCAGTAAATCACAAAATCAATAGGTAATCAAGAGAAAATCTCGTAATCAATGAGATAATGCATAAATTTTGTTAACCAATTCCATAATTGATTTTTAAATAATTAATATTCATAATTGCAATCAAAGTGTCAATTCACCTGCTTTGTTGATATATATAGAAATAAATAAGTTAAGATTATTCTACATATATATATATATATATATTAATTTGTTTGAAAAATGTTTAATTATTACCATATACATAAAAATATTTTTGAGTAAATTGGGGTATATTTATAGGTTTTATAATTATTAATTTTTTTATATAAAAACATTTATTCTAGAAATACTTGTAGAAGTACTCAATTTTATTTTAAAACTCCATGGTGGTTATTGTCAAGTCTAATGATAAATTAATTTATTTTTCCACACTTATTTTCTAAGGACATTCCACATTACGAATGACTTAATTTTGTAACTTCAACATCTCAATCATCCATGTGATTTTAATCCAAGAGTTGTAAATGCATTCAAATCTCAACCATTGGATTAAGAGCATATGGATGGTTGAGATGTTGAAGTCAACAAATTAAGTTATAAATTTAAGTTGATTTAGCTTGACCCAAAACTAAATAATAAGAATTTATAGCTTGTTGGGAAAAAAAATTATGACTTATCTTTTAAACTAACCAAAATAATGTAATAATTAAAAAAAAACATAATAATTAGATCAATTACGAGATTGGTTAAGAGAATTTATTTACTGTCTCATTAATTACGTGATTGTCTCTTGATTAACAATAGTTATTTTATTATCTTATAAAAAAAATTATTTATTACCAAAAAATGAGTGAATTTCATATATTTAGAAAATTAATCTATTGAATTGAATGTCAAAATTAATGTTTTTAATTTGTTACCATTAATAACCGATTAAAACTTATTATTTTAATACATACAAAAAAATTATCATTAATACATTACCATTGACATGTTTTTAAAATATACCATTAATTCCATATAAAACGAATTACCATTATTTTGATGTTACAATTGAAATTGATATTAAAAATAATAATAGATAAGATAGGTAATTTATTGACAATTGGAATATTTTAATTTGTAGTATTTAACCCATATCATTAGTTAGCTCTAACCATTTGAAAAAGTTGACTAATAAGTTGCAATTTTAAAAAAGTTCATTTTATCTTTAAATTTCACTTGTCAAAGTACTTATTGCAATTACTATTTGAATATGGTACTTTGTATACTAAATAAGTCTAAAACAAAATCACTTTGTACTAATCAATCTATTTATTTGTGACTTCAAAATTCAAATGCCTATTAATTCCAATTTTTTCCTGAAAAAAACTTTCAAACAAGCTTAACAATTTTAAAATATCAATTTCCTTATATCAAATGCTTTGTATTGATGATGTAAATTAATTCTTTATTTTGTCATAATTTGCATACTTAAAAAATAATTAATTTAAAAAGTATACAAATTTACTGTTTTTGTCTTAAAGAATTGTAATAATTTTTAATATATATATTTTTTACTAAAGAGTTAGAGAGCAGTCAAATTTCAATTTAGGCAATAAATAATTTTCAATTCACCTATATAATAAATTAAACAACCCTCCATTTCTATATCTATATAATATACAAATAAAAATGTAATCAAGAGAAAATCTCATAATTAATTTGATATTGAATAAATTCTGTTAACCATCCCATAATTGATTTTTACACAATGAATAACAATTAATATATTGCAATCAATTTGTCAATTCACGTGCTTTGTTGAGATCTTTGAGGATCAGATTTAGATTATTTTGCATATATATCTATATATATATATATTAATTTGTTTTGAAAAATATTTAGTTATTACCATTTATAAAAAAAAAGTATTTTCGAGTAAATTGGGGTGTATTTAGAGGTTTATAATTTTGTTTTTATATATATAAACGATAATTCTAAAAATAGTTGTAGAAGTATTCAATTTTTTTTTAAACTTCCGGGAGGTTATTGTCAAGTCTAGTGATAAATTAATTTATTTTTCCACAATTATTTTCTAAAGACATTCCATTTTTTTTAATAAACTCACTTTTATTTATTTTTCACGCGTTCTCTCATATATGATTGAATACAAAAATAAAAAAGCTGAAAACTTTTATTGAGATGTAAATAGTAGTGGAGTTATTTTTATTTATTATTGTACAAAAAATATTATTTATTACCATTTATAAAAAATAAAATGAGTGAATTTCATATATTTAAGAAAAGAATCAATTGAATTGATTGCAATAGTTAATGCTTTTAATATCTTACAATTAATATTTGGTTAAAAATTGTTATTTTAAATTTTTGTTATGTTATAGTAATATATTACTATTAATATCTTTTTTTAAAATTTAGCATTAATTCTGTATCAAACGGATTACCATTAATTTGGTATTTACAATTGATATTTTATTTGTTTTGAAAATTATGTATTAATTATCATTTACTCTATAAGAATAATTAAAATTCAATTTTTTTTGGAAATAATCATAGTGCATTGAATGTATATTTAATACATTATAAAAACCAAAAATAAAAGAAACAAAAAGGTTAAAAATAGAAGGAAAAAAAAGCTATAAAAAATATGTGTAAATTTCCTCATAAAAAATCTTTTTTTTTGAAAGAGGTAATACATTGTTAGATTTAGAACCAAATACTACAACCATAATATTTATTTATAGTAGTAGTTTGTCTATCGAATCCATGAGCAGGATGCTAGCCTTACCGGAGGGTTGCATATCGAACAACAGCTAATTGAAAATCCAAGTCTGCCAAAGTTAAAATTCCTTGTTTCAAGTTTTGTTAACCAAAACAAACATGATAAAGGTACCGAAATACGTCACAACAATAATCAATCAAAGATTACATTTTTAACTACTAAAGTGTTTCCTAAAAAAAACAAAAAGATAAGAAAATAATACTTGAGAAAGATGTAACTTTTTGCAAGAGACATTTGACAATCATCATGACCAAAAAAAAAACTAATAGATTAAAATATTCAACCAAATATTAAAAAAATCGGTAGAAATTACTCACACCTTCCAATACCATCTAATACCCCACCGTTTGGGTGTGGAGAGTCAATGAAATGAATTGGAAAAAAATGTGAGATTTTTGATGGTTTTTATAGAGAAAATCGAGGAAGATGAAAGAGATCTTAGTTATTATGATTATATGGTTTAATTGAATAAACTTAAAGTATATTCAAAAGAAGAATATGATAGGGTTTTTAGGTTTTTTTATTTTGAAAGGATGCTGTAAATGTTAAAAAAAAAAGGATATAGGAAGAGTTTATATAATTGTTTTTCATAACTGTATTCAAATTGCCTATTCCTATTGTCTTATTAATATATATATATATATATATATATATATATATATATATATATAATGAATACATTAATTGTAATCAAATTGTCTGTTCATTTTGTCTTATTAATATATATATAATATATATATATAAATGAATATATATGTATATATATATATATATATATATATAAATGAATGCATTAAAATCCAAAACTCCTTACATTTTGCCTTATTAATATATATATATATATATATATATATATATATATATAGAAAGAATACATTTATATTTAAAAAAGAAAGAAATGAATGCATTTAAATCCAAAGCTCCCTCACGGCGACACGTGGCGCTGTGAGAGTCAGCTTTTATTTATTATATAGATATAGATAGGGAAAAAGCACGTAAACGTTTTATTGGTCCACACTCGACTTTATTAGAGCAAGTTAAGTTTAAGTTTAATTGCATCATCTGATCTCTTAATTGTTCAAGGCTCGCCATATACACCCAAGTTTTATGCAAAAGCAAAATCAGTTAGTATTTTGTTTTGTTGAAGTATTACAATAACTTTCGACACCGAAAGGTCCGATCAGCGGTTGATCCAAGATCTTCCGAGTTCCGAGATCAAAAAGTGGTGAGAAAAACGCCCCATTATACACATTTTATTTTGAAACCCCCGCTACTAATATGGAAGGGGAAGTACACATAAACTACGACCCTATTTGAGAGAGCTTTTGAGGGGTTTTGAAGCTCTTTTGATACTCAAAAACAGCTTTTGTAGTTGTTTGGATAAAACATGAGAAGAGCTTCTTGACCTTGGAAACTCTTTTATAAGAAGCACCAGCATATGTGCTTCTCTTGGAAGGGCTTCTAGGAAGCCAAATGAACAGTTAAATGAAATTTTTATATTGTCAATTTTACCCTTATTGGTATAAATAACAAACAAATAATTCCATTTGTATCCCAAATCCAATTCCAATTGAAGCCTCACCATCGATCTCTCATCTCTCTCGTTCAATTTCATCCCTCTCACTCAGTCAACAAAATCAAACCAAAAAACCAAACATCAATCTTTGAAACGCCATCATCCACAAACCCTCGCCGCCACTAAACCCCACAAATCGAGCTTCCCTCGCCGGAGAGATTGATTAGAAACTGGGTTTGAATCACGGGGGTGGGTTTATTCCGTCGATTTGAAGCTGATATGGATCGCGGTGGCGGCTGATCCGTCTAAATCGTGGCTACGAATCGATTCTGATGGGTTAGATCACGAAGAGAGAGAGAGAGAGTGTGTGTGTGTGTGTTTGGATTTTGTTTGTGGTGGTTCGATTTGGTGATGAGAGGGTTTTCTTGGTTCGAATGGGCCGCGGAGATGGATTCGATGACTAATTTGGGTTGGGCGGTGTTGGGTTCTGTGATGGCTGTTTGGTGGATTTGGTGGTGGTGGCTCAGTTTTTGATAAAACATTGGTTTCTCCATGTTTTCTAACATGGTGACATGTTTGGTGAGTCCTAACGATATCGAATGGAACAACGGGAAGGAACCAGTTTTGGTGAAATGAGTGAATGTATTTGCTGTCTACATGTAACAAGCAGACCAGTTGAAGCTGTTGAAACTATCAGATAACTTGGAGGTTGCTCTGTAGCCATTTGCTTAGGAGCTGCTTACGGTTTCCCTGTATCAGTCTTGAAGAAAAGAGGTATCCAATTTGCTCCAATAGGGCTGGTGAACATGCTCAATTCAGGTGGCGCTGTGCAGTCTCTTGAAGTTGTCGATGCTGATGGGAGTTTGGTGTGAATTAGAGTCAAGGGCTGTGGAGAAATGAAGGTGTTTGCTTCAGAGAAGCCATTGGCTTGTAAGATTGATAGAGTGAGTGTGAAATTCAGCTACAAGGATCAGATGGTCATGGTGTTAGGTTCTAGGTTTCTGGAAATGGATTTTGTTGAATCCGGGTTTTGTGTGAATACGTTGAATCTATTTTTTTTTTAATTTTTTATAAATATGATGGTTTTTTTTACCAATTTAATTGTTTTATTTTAAAAAAATCAAATGGTAATAACAAAATATTATAAAGAAATGAAAACAATATTAACCCTAAAAAATATGATAAAAAAACTAAATTCATGGAAATGGTAATATGATTCAAAAGAATGTTATATTATCCCAATTGAAATAAACTTTTATTTAAAAAAATGTACATATATTATTTATTCCAATTTAGATAAAAATTATAACCAAATAGGTTTAAAAGCCTTTCTTCAAGGGTAAAAATGTCATAATATAATTAGTAGAGATATTAAAATGTCACAACCAAACAGTCTTAAAAGTTCTTCCTGATACAAAAGCTCATCTGAAATATACTATCCAAATAGTAACTGAAAATCTCAGGCTTTTACTTTTCTTCTTCTACAGTCAAAAGGCAAAAGTAAAAATTATCCCAAACAGGCCCTACATGTGCCTAGAGCCTAAGAGATAATGTAAAAAATTCATCAGTGCGTACTGATATAAAATATATTAGTGCATTGTATGTGGACCATAGATTATGGATAAGCACCGACAAGTGCATACAGACTAGGCCAAAGCAATTGATCAATCTAGCTGTCCGTATACATGACACTGATATAAATTTATCGGTGCGTACCGAGCAGAAATTATATATATATATATATATATATATATATATATAAAACCTTGCATTTCATACTTTTAAAGGAAACTTTTAATTTATACTATCATTGACTATATATAACCTTGCATTTCATACTTTGAAGGAAACTGTAAATTTATACTATCATTGACAAATCATATAATATATAAAAAAAAAATAGAACTAAATGGAACCGCCATATACTGCATTAATTACAATTAAGAATTTCAACTTGCAAGTAAGTAATATAAAATTATAGTTCTTGTTGAAATAACAAATTCGTAATAAGAGCGGTCTTGTTGAAGTCACAACTCAAATGGGTTCTACAATTTTTCTAATAGAAAAGAATCCATGGCAAAGGGTGAATGCATGGTTTATTATTAGAGTATTAATGGGGAAAAAGCACGTACCACCACGTTTTATTGGTCCACAGTCCTCACTCGACTTTAGAGCAAGTCAAGCTTAAGTTTAATTGCAGCAACCGCTCGCTTAATTGTTCAAGGCTCGCCATATATACACCCAAGTTTTATGCAAAAGCAAAATCAATTAGTATTTTGTTTTGTTGAAGTATTACGATAACTTCGATACCAAATGATCTGGTCAGCGGTTGATCCAAGATCTTCCAAGATCAAACGGGGTGAGAAAAACACCCCACTATATACAATTTAATTTGAAACCCTCCATTACTTATGTGAAAATGGATGGAAATAGAAGTACACGTAAGCTAAGAGCCTAAAAGATAATGTGGAAAATCATTTAGTATTTAAGATATTAAAATAAAAAAATCATAGCTTCTCGGCAACCTACCGAGGCCCAGATTAAAAAAAAAATGGAGGGAAAAACTACCGATGGGTAGTCTGCACATGCAATAGATTTTGAATTAATGGATCAAACGAAGATTGAATTATCACATTAATCAATCTATTTTAAAGCTTCTTTAAATATCATCATATTCTTGAAAAGAGCTTGGGTGGGACCATTACAATAAATCCCACCCAGTTATATCATTTCATGTGATATACATAATCACTTCCAAAAAAACAATAAAATGATATACATAATCAGTAAGTCTATGACATGTACTTTCAATATTATATTCCATGTTTTTAATCGGTAATGCGCACTAGATAAAAGCTATTTTCAAGGAGTTGAACTCATGTTGAAGAACATACGATCCCTACGTGGCTACATTGAACATACTTAGAAAAGTTTGACAAATTGCACCGAGTGGTGCTATTGTCACACCTTACTGATCTATTTATATCTCACTTTTTAATTTTAATTACGTAGTATTATTTTTTTTTATCCAAATTATTTAAAGGGACATATAATTTAAGAAAATAAAATTTTCTATAAAAAAATCTAATAAAACCCAACATTCCTTTTCCAAAAAAAAAATAAAAAAATTCATGTTCTTGTAATCTGTTTCTTGAATTTTTTTTCTTGAACTCTTAAACCCTAAAATTTGCTTTTTATACACATACATAATGTTATGGAAGAGTCTGAAAACAATATCAAGCATATGAGAGAATTGTCTGAGAACGATATCAAATATCTAAAAGAATTGTTTGAGAATGATATGAAGCATCTGTAAGAATTGTCAGAAAATGATATCAAGCATCTGGAAACAATTTCTTCTCTAAAAGTAAGTTTGAAGTTTACTTTTTCTTTATAATGATATCAAGTTGTCGTTGTGTTGAAACAACTCTGTTTTTTTTTTTTTTGCTTTTCCACCATGAAATAAGAAGAAAAAAAACAAAGAAAAGAAGAAAAAATAGATCGTTCAATGGAGGAGAGAGAGAGAGAGACGTGTACAGAGATTAAAGATGAAGTATATTAAATTTGAAAAATAAGTAAAATAGGTTAATTTTTTTTAAAAAAAATTAATTTAAATATTTAATTTTATTTAATTAAATCAAATTTTAAAAAATGGAGTATAAATAGATCGATATGGGTGTACTAATAAGTCTAATTATTGCACTAACATCCACTAGGGTCACCCTTACATTAATGGTTAACTGACATTAACTATTTAAAGTAACAATGAGTTTAGTCAAAATTAACTTTGAATTTCTCAACCGTTAGTGAGTCACCCTTACATTAATGGTTGACCAACTTTAACTAGTTAAAGACAAAATTTCCCCTACAATACCTATTAACGGTGATTTTTTGTCAAGGTGAAATATCAACCGTCAGACAATTAAGTTCGCGATTTGTTAATGTTAAAATTAAAACGAATGCAAAAGTAAAACACAATTTTATTTGGAAAACCTTCAGAAAGGAAAAAAATCATAGTTGCCAGTGATAACGATGATAAGCTTTCACTATGAGGAAAAAATAGGATACACACTTAACTCTTTTCCCTCTCTTGATGCCTGTAAAAGTGATTTTTTCTGCGTGTCTTACAGTAAAAATGAGGTTACATTTATACACTTGCTTGTAACCCTAACTTGTTGAGCAAGCAGTTGACTTGTATAATCTTTTTATGATTCCACTAGCATGATTTTTCTTGATTGTCTCGATCTCCTTCCAGTTTAGTGTTTATCACGTAATAAATGTGTTAGATTTGGTGCTTGATTAGGACACAACATCTTGTGAAAGAGATAAGTTTGTTTCCTTGTTGAAATGTGATTCTTGATCCTCTTATCTCGGTGAGATTCCCTTTCTAGTCGCTGGTATTAATGATGTTTTTGAGATCTTGATTTAGGTGAGTGATTCCTACTGGGGAGATATCTTGGCCGACAAGAATTCAGTTTTGCAGAGATTCCCTCTTGGCCGAACCACTCTCATTGAAGCACATCGCATAACGCCTGTTCATTTGCTCGACGATGTGCATTCTCGGATGGAGATTAGTTGGCATTTTGTTAAGTTTGACTGGTTGATTATTAATGACGTGGGGTATCTTTTCTCTGATATCCTTGTTAGTTTGATGACTTATCGGGTGGCAAAAATTGTCAAGTATTTTCATTTTCTCCACATCTTTTTCTATGCTGAAGCTCTGCCCATTTCTAAACAAGAAGAACCTAGAACATTGAAAGTTCAGAACACGAACCCAAATTCTTCAGGCCTACTCAAATCCAGATCTTTTTTGAGTTCCTTTTGTTTCGTTGACTCAATCTTCCAACAATTACCAATTCTAGTTTCCTACAATCTTTCGATGAGTTCCCATGGACCCTTCTAATCGTACTTATTTTGTTAATAATTTGATTAAGGCCATGGAATTCGATAATAAAGAGAATGCTAATAGAATAGAAATACTGCTAAGAAATCCACCCCAACCTACACATCTTGGTCTTTATTATTCCTTTGCTTGCTCTAAATATCAATATGTGGATGCTAACCCTTGTTTTTCATCTGTTCACACTTCCTCATATATGACTAAACATGGTCAGATTGGGCAAAGCAGTAAATCTTCAGCCGTGAAGGAAACAGTTTTGTCGAAGGAATCCAAGATTACTTTTCAATCAGTCCTCATGCAGGAGGTCAAGAAGATACATTGCAAAGACTTGATCAAATTTTTCACCGAGCGGATGAGTTCTTTTGACTGTGAGCCAAACGTGGTTGGTGAATGCGAGATAGGTCAGTACAATGGGAGGTTCGACATATCGAAGTCGGTCCAACTCCTTCATGCTGATGATAGAGCGATCTGGAATCCTCCTATAGGGGCTATCGCCTTTTATGGGTCAATGTTGAGTTATGAAGTCACATTTCCTCTTCAGCCTTTTATTGCCAGATTTCTTACTGATGCTTAGATTGCACCGCCTCAGCTTGTCCCCAATTCATATCGGATTCTTCTATGTCAATGGAAGTTATGGAGGGAAATAGGTCAGTTGCCTCGACCCCTAGAGAAATTTGTCATCTTTACAATCTAGGTGCATCTTATGACGGGGGCACCTACTACCTTTCCTCGACCAGTCCAAAACATTAGATCCCCGCATGAGCTACCACCATTGAGTCGTCTTCCCATGTGATATGGAGTAAAAAGCTCCCAAATGATGTGAGCAAGAAGCCCCCAGATGATATGTGAGCACGAAATTCTCCCAGATGATATAAGCAGATGCAAGATGAGAAAGGTTAAAGTTCCACCACATTTGGACTACAACCGATCGAAAAGGTTAAAGTTCCACTATATGTGGACTACATCTACCTCACTGAAAAGTTTAAAGTTCCACTATATGTTGACTACACCTAGCTCGTCAAGAAAGGTTAAAGCTCCACTATATGTGGACAACACCTAGCTTTCCAAGAAAGGTTAAATTCCATTATATGTGGACTATGCCTATCTTGGCAAAAAGGTTAATGTTCCACTATATGTGGACTGCACCTAGCTCGCCAAGAAAGGTTAAAGCTCCAATATATGTGGACTGCACCTAGCTTGCCAAGAAAGTTTAAAGTTCCACAATATGAGGACTACACCTAGCTCACTAGAAAAGGTTAAAGTTCCACAATATGTGAACTACAGCTACCTCGCCGAAAAGGTTAAAGCTCCACTATGTGTTGACTACACCTAGCTCGCCAAGAAAGGTTAAAGTTCCACGATATTTGGACTATACCTAGCTTGCTGGAAAAGGTTAAAGTTCCACTATAAGTGGACTACACCTAGCTTGCCAAGAAAGGTTAAAGCTCCACAATATGTGGACTACACTTATCTCATTAGAAAAAGGTTAAAGATCCACCACATGTTAACTACACCTAGCTCGCAGAAAAGGTTAAAGTTACACCGCACGTGGACCACACCTGAACTATGCGCTATTAGGATAGTTTCTTATATAGGAACTATACATCGGCAAATGGGCTCGCCTCTAGTCCATCAATGCAGCGTGCTATTAGGATAGTTTCTTATATATGAGTGATCACATCATATAAGGTGCCTCCATTCCCATATCTCATATGAATGATTCATGATAGAATCACCGTACATTAAGGAATGAACCGTATCTATAGATTAACCATAAATAAAGTACTCAACTTTATTTGCTATCTATGGATTTTTTAGATTGCACATATCTTATTGTATCCATCCGTATATGACACTCATATACACAGTTCGAGATAACATCCGGTAATTTAGGATGTTAATATGTGTACAAGTTATAAAATAAACAACACAATAAGAATGAATTGAACTTTTCTTTTTATTTATTTCATAAATTCATTTACAAATTACCTCTTTAGGGCATAAACCCCAACACGTAGTGTGTGTGTATATATATTGATATACAAAACTTCAGAACTACCGAAACACATCATTCAACGAAAAAATTAATTAAATCTTGTATGTTTTTTTGTTGTAAAAGGTAAACCTTGGTTGTAAGAGCGATCATTCATTTTGACAATGTTAGTTGGAGTCCCCGCCACCACATTCGACATTTCAATACTGGGAGCAAAACATCTAAGCAAAAACTGAGAGGAAAACCATTAAGCAAATACAAAGAGCATGTTCTATTGAAGAAAATGAAATAAAAGATATTTTTCCTTTTTTCATGAACTACTTTATTTTTTTTGCCGAATAATTACTGTAGGTTTGTGGATGTTGTTTGTAAGAACATCGTTTTTATGATTGGCTTATTTCATGACAAATCACATTTGGGATGTTTGTGTAACGGGTAGCATAGGTTCTCCAAGTGTTGTTTTCTCGAAAACATGCTTCCGGTCATCTCATAAGTTTCAAGAAGTAGTTCACTTCTGCTTAATTCTCTTTGAAAAGGTTTAGTTGCACACACTCACATCTCATGCATGTGTATTGACATGCATTTGTTGTTGCACACACACACACACACTTACAAGCATTTGTGATGATTATGCATTTGTTACTTATTGCTCTTGTGTGCATTCTTTTCGCAATCACACTTGCACTTCTTTTCTGGATTTAAGTGTGGTTTTGTGTTGTGTCTGAGCTTGCACGATGGTGTACTTGTTTTAGCGCGTTAAGTGACCATTTGAGAAGGTTCCATTCTTCCCTTGTTTTAGTCTTTGGTCACATGGTTTGTTCCATGAGTTTAGGCATTCTTGTTGTTGTCCAAATCTGACATTTGGTCACTCATTTGACCATAAATCTTTCTATAGTGCTCCAAATCTTGTTTTGTTTATTGGAGTCGAAAGTAGACTTCCATACCTTTCTAACGATAAATTATTCGAAAGGTTTGGATGTCGTTTGGTCATGTTTTGAACCCCTTGTTCGACGGGTCTCTCTTTTGCATGGGTTGTGCATGTGTCCCTTACCCGTGCAGTTACCCGTGCATTGAGGATGGGTATCCTTGGGTCTTCACTATGCAGGGGTTGTGCACGGGTCTCAAACCCGTGCAGTTACCCGTGCACTTTCAAAAAATGCACTCGATTTTGTCAACTGCACGGGTCCCTTACCCGTGCAATTACCCTTGCACTGGGTAATTTTTTCAAAACGTCGTAGTCTTACTTAGGGCTTCTTTATATATGTTTCTTTCTCTCCCACTTCATTTTTTAGAGCTTCAGGCCTGGTTTTTAGTGAGAGAAAATATTTCCCTTAGTGAGAGAAGCTCCAAGAGTGTTTCATTAACTCTTCAAACCCAAAACCCATCATCATTCATGAAACATTAAGCATTATTAAGGCATGAGTCTTCATCATTGGTTGACTTGATAAGTTAAACAAAAATCTCATATTTATTATTTGTTTAAACTTTCCAAGATGATGTTTTTATTGCATTTATTAGTTGATTAAGTGCTAGGACTTCATTAATTACATATTGTTATATGTTCCTTTGCATGATTGGGTTTGTATTGTGATAGCTTGCATTTAGGACATATTTTCCATCTAGCTAATTATGACTCATTGATTGCATTTGTTAATTGCATTTATTACCCTTGCCATTTTGTGTGACAACTTATGTTGACATGGCTTTGTTTGATGACTAGAGTTTAGACTTGCATATCTATATCTAGTTAGGTCTTTATAAGCATTCATATAGACATTGATATCTAGGATTTGTGCTTATTGCCATCATATAATCTCTAGATAAGCATTTAGTATTGCCTAGCATTAATTGCATTTTGAATATTCATATATTCACTTCGGTTGTTTATCTCTTCTTGAGAGTTAAGTGTTGTGACTACAAGGTGTACTGCACAAGCAAGTGAAGTATTGCAACCAAGGTGTGGTTGGCAAGCAAAGTGATCACGGATTCACTATAAAGGCCTGATGGGTAGTAGTGGTGGGTTAGTGAACGAAAATGGTGTGACTAGAGGTCAACCTAGGTTGTAAACATCATTACAATAGTGGATATGAGGATCGGTGTGGTTAGAAGGATTGCCCGTGGTTTTTCCCCTGTTGAAGTTTTCCACGTAAAAAAATAAAGTGTCTTTTAATTTCCGCATTAATAATTGATTTTATATTGTTTGTTTATTGGGTGAATTTTTAATATTGACTAATCAAGGAAAATTGACAATTAATCAACCCCCCCCCCCCCCAAAAAAGGCCCGTTGGGTAGTAGTGGTGGGTTAGTGACCGAGAATGGTGTGACTAGAGGTCAACCTAGGTTGTAAACATCATTACAATAGTGGATTTGAGGATCGGTGTGGTTAGAAGAATAGCCCGTGGTTTTTCCCTTGTTGAAGGGTTTCCACGTAAAAAAATAAAGTGTCTTTTAATTTCCTCATTTATACTTGATTTTATATTGTTTGTTTATTGGGTGAATTTTTAATATTGACTAATCAAGGAAAATTGACAATTAACTTGATTAAAACATATCCCCCAGGCGTCACTACAAGAAAAAAAGGCTATTGAGACGATTTTTTTTCCGTCCCAATAGCCCAAAATTTATCCCTATTGACCTATTGGGACGAATAAAATTCGTCGCCTCAGGTGGGTCACAATAGCTTCTTTGGGACGAAATTATTTTCGTCCCAATTGAAAATATATAGGGACAATTTTTCGTCCCTATAGACAACCTATAGGGACGAAATTTACATTTTCGTCTCCATTGACAAACTGTAGGGACGAAATATTTCGTCCCTTTAGATATCCTATAGGGATGAATTTATAAAATAAAAAATAAAAAAACTTATTAGTGGCCTTGAATGACACCCACCTTCGTTTCATCACACACCACGTCCCCACCGATCACACCCAATCACAAATCCATAATCAATCGTTTGCTCTCACGAGGTGTTGAACCGGTCACAAGTGTCTTAAGAAAGCAATCCTTGTCCACTTTGATGTTGCTTTGAATGAGATAATGGAAGCACAAGTTTTATATATAACCTTTACATGTTATTAATTTTTTATTGATTGTTTCTCAATCAAAATTTTATTTGTAGATTAATTCCAATAATTTAAATTTTATTTTTATATGATAAACAAATTGATATTAAAAAACATTTATTGTAGCATTTAATTAACTATTTTGTTAAAATCATATATTTATCAGATCAAAAGGTCTATTGTTAATTGTACTCAGAACAGAGAGACTTTCTTTACATTTTTCAATTTAATAGAAAAATGTAAGATTTGAATCCCAATCATAAAATGGAAGGAGAAATGTAAAACTTTTTTCCTTTTTTTTTAAAAAAAAATTCAAACTTTTTTGGGATGAATAATTTATTTTGTCCCAATAGACATCCTATTAGGACGAATAATTTATTTCGTCCCAATACATATCCTATTGGGACAAATATTTTTCGTCCCTAAAAGTTTCGTCAATTTTGCACTTTTAAGGGACGAATAATATTTTTTTCGTCCCAATAGACATTTTATTGGAAAAATATTTTTCGTCCCTAAATCTCTCGTCAAGTTTGTCCTTTTTAGGGACGAATAATTTGTTTCGTCCCAACAGACGTTCTATTGAGACGACTTTTTTCGTCCCTAAAGGTTTTTTTTTTTTCAGATTTACAGTTTTTAGGGACAAATATGTTATTGCGTCCCAATAGAACATATATTCGTCCCAAAAAAATTTCGTCCCTGTAGCTTAATTTTTTTGTAGTGTGTTTAGACACACGCTTGAGTAGTATTTTCATGGTTTATAGGTTACACGAAGTATATTTATATTTATGTTGAAAAAGCCTTTTAATTGATTTGTATTCTTTGATCTTCAGGATTTAATGCAAATTTTGAGATTGATTATTTAATTTGGTTGAATTTTAAACCGAACATCGAACATGATGACATATTGAAACTGACATCCTTACTAGGGAGACGGGCAATATTTCTTTGGAGAAACTAGGTTTCTTTGTTTTTTGGAAAATTAATACATTAGCAAGGAATACATTAAAAGGAGTAATGCATGGAAGAAATAATCATCTCTATTATTCTGTAAAATCTTATTACATACTCATCTCCTATATAGTTTATTATCAAGCAGGTACTGATCATCACATCACTACTGCTTTTTTTAATTATAAATAATGGCAATCACCATAACCTGCAAAAAAGTAAACAAGTAAGAATTAACCCAGATCATAATCAACTATATAATTAAGTGATCTAATAAGAATAAAAGTAATTAAAATGGAAAGAATTGGTGTGTTACTTGGATCGTCACTAGTGATGGTCCCGGAGCCGTCGAAATCACAATTTTGAGGGGTTTGGCCATTTAATCGCCAGTAAGAATTCATGGCGAAGGAGGCATGACTCGTCAGCGTATTAGGTAAAAAGCAGGAACCACTCGGTTGTATTGGTCCACAATCAACTTGATGAGAGCAAGCGTAGTCTATATTTGATTGCAACACTTTCTCGTCCCCAAAACCTTCCACCACCACACACCAAGCTTTATTCTGCAAAAATCAACAATAACTCAAACTTCTTATTAAAATATTATTTACACACACATATACATACATATATATATATATATATATATATATATATATATATATAAAGGAGTCTAGAATTACCGATGATGGTGCCGAGTCTTGATCTCCACCCATTGCAATAGCTTTTGAATTCATAGACCAAATCAATACATACAATTAGCACATTAATTAATCTATTTAAAACTTCTTTCATGAAAAAAAACATCCACTAAGAAGCTTACTATCTTAATTCAATTCTTAGTAATTGTTTTTTGTACCTTAACTATCGGAACAAGAGTTTTAGCGGTTTTGATAGTTTCAGTTTGAAACCAAATTCGTCGAAACCACACAAATATGTTGTTATATGCAATTATTATAGTCAGCTTTTTATTTGATCATTTATATTTATTACACTAAGCTAATGGTACCCGAGTTTTTACAATATCAGTTTAAAACTCAATCGGTCGAAACCGCAAAAACAGCTTCAAAAATCATGTACTTGTAAAAGTTTGGTTGTGGCAAATCACTTGTAGTTTCCATACGTATATGTTACAATCGAAAGAGTAAATATGGATTTCAGTAAAAATATCGATTTCAGGAATCACTTGTAGTTTTAATATGAAACTATCTATTTCAGGAATCACTTGGATAGGTGCAGATATTGTAATGTTACAAAGCTAAAACAAAATTATTTATTTAACTTTGTAATGTTATAGAATCAGCACTGTAATGTTACAAATATAGATTGGACATAATCTTATTCTTCTGTTCGGGAATGTACGTGAAAACTCTTATTGTATTAGCTAGATAGGCCAAAATATAAATAAAACAGATAAAGTAAGAGAGGAAAAATAAAACACCAAACCTGCCGGGCAAACCATATATATTGAAAAAAATGGAGAAAGCACCTGAGTAGGAAGATAAAAGCAAAATGATGCACAAAATAACAGATGATGGTGCAAAGTTAGTCATTATTACTGCTTGGTTAACTGTCAAGACATATCAAGAATATGAAGAGGAAATCATAATCCGGATTTTATAGGTGTGAAAGAGGAGAGAAGATATAAATGGAATGTCTTAAAAAAAGATATAGATGAAATGAATGATTAATGATACAACTAATTATAAACTATTAGTGCCCCAACATGCCTTTAATAGAAATCATAATCAAGATTTTACAGGTGTGAAAGAGAAGAAAAAATATAGATGAAATGAATGAATAATGATTTACAACTAATTACAAGTTGTCAGTGCCCAAACATGCCTTTAATTGAATTTAACCATTTATTTCAACATCCTACCTCATGACTAATTAATAGTTATGAAAAATGATTTACTAAATATAGAGAAAGTTAACTACTAAAATTAAAAGTATTACTATACAACCCAAAAATCATCTCAAATGATGTATTAAATGAGTTGTATTTACCATACAAATCACTTGCCACATTATTTGTATTGGTTTTTGAACTAATTTTTTAGATTGTTTAGCATACGTGTAAAACTAATAATAATGGTACAAACACTTTATTTATTATTCTTTCTTTAATGAAAAAATATATTTCAAGATGAATTTTAATTTATACAATCATTTACGTGTATGTTAAAGTGTTTAAATATTTTATTTGAATCGAATTAAAATATATATATATATAGTGAGTCTCTCGTATGGATCCTTTATTTTAATTTTAATAAGGACCTTGTAGTGGCAAAAACAACGAAAAGATTATGTCACCCAAGATCTAATTTCGTTGTTGGAAGTTTTCACGAGAAAAATAATTTCGTCGCGCAATTCATCACACTAGGTTGCATCGCTTTTTCATTTGGTTGTAACAGACTATTTCTAGGCACGCATTAATTTCGTGGTAAAAGATTAGGGTCTGTCCTGTAAGCGTTTTTCAGTGACTGTTTTTCGAAAATAAAAATGAAAATGAAAACAGTGTTTTTTTTGTTTTTCTAATTCTGAAAAAGCGTCTGGTAGCATATACGGGAAACTGTATCCTGAAATTGAAAACAGTAAAAACTTGTCTGGTAGCTTCATTAAAAGCTGAATTCTGAAAATGAAAACAGTAAAAACACGTCTGGTAGAATAACTGAAAAATATCAAAAATTATAATTTTTCTTATATTTTTTCTATTGCAATTCTTAATTTGAATAAAAGGAAGTCAATAATTCATCCCAAATAATTATCAAATAACTCATAATGTAAAATATTGTTGTAAAAATAAAGAGAAAAATATAATAATGAATCAGAGAAGAAAATTGATTCACCGAATACATACATATATATATATATATATATATATATAATTTGAATAAAAGTGAGTCACCCGAACATTACACATGAAATTCAGTAAACTGGAGTTAAGTTAACAAAATCTGGAGTTAAACGTGCTATCAGTAAACTCATATCTCCAAATTTAGCAAACATACCAACAAGACTAGTTCCTACAAACTGATTAACACTAACTTCACACTTTATAATCAATGCATGATATCTTCTTCCCAGTTCAAGACATCTTTCATTGCTACAAAATTTTAAAACACCAAGTCACAAAACGCTTATCTAGTAAACTCCCTGAAGAAGAACATGCATGGGCATCATTAGTACACACATCGTCACTGCAATCATCATGAGAAGTACAATTACCTGTAAAATAACCATTTTTAACCACACCCTTTTCAACATCAATCACATATCCAGCATAGTTAATTGGGATCAATTGTTGAAACACCAATTCGTTTAGGACTTCTATCGAACAGTGTATATACAACTTTTGAAGGAATAGGTTCAATAGCCATAGATGTCATTGGGAGGCTGAAATTTTTAAGCTTGAATGAGTATTTTACACTGGAAGTGGAAGGAAAGGAAATTGAAAAGCTGGTATTCAAACAAAGTTCAGTAAAATTTCAAGGAAAGGAAATTTTTAACTTCGCTGGATGACTAATAAGTGAACTCGGCGAAGAAGAAGAAGAATAAGAAGAAGAAGAAGAAGAAGAAGAAGGAGAAGAAGAAGAAGAAGCAACGGATCAGTGAAGAAGAAGAAAAAGCCGATCGGCGGCGAAGAAAAAGAAGAAGAAGCCGATTGGCGGCGAAGAGGCAAAGAAGAAGAAGAAGAAGCAACGGATCGACGAAGAAGAAGAAGAAGCTGATCGGCGAAGAAGAAGAAGAAGAAAAGGAGTCTGGAAGAAGATGAAGAAGAATAGTGACGGGAAGATGGAGAAAAGTAAGAAAAAAAATGATTTTTTTATAAAAAAAATGATTTTTTTATAAAAAAAATGATTTTTTTATAAAAAAAATAAGTGAAAAAAAAAACAAAAACGAAAAACGAAAAACAACTTTCAAATGTTTTTCAAAATTTTCACTTTTAACACTAATTGTGTTTTTCAAATTTTTTTGTTTTTTGAAAATAAAATGAAAAACGGTTAAACGAACGCGAATTCGAAATCGTTTTTGGAAAACAAAATCGAAAAAAAAAACAGCTGCAGGACGGGGCCTTAGTTTTTGCATAAATTTTGTTAGGTAACGGAAGTAGATATCTAACAACAATATTTTGCATGGCAAAAACATTGTTGTAGCTTCAAAAATAAATTGTGGGGTAAAGGCCCCTGTAGCCACGAAAAAATTGTATTCAATACTGGTTTTAGGTAACAAAATATGTTGTCGTTATTCATATATTAATGTTTTTATTATAAATTAAATTATTACATTATATTATGCATTTTATAAAATAGATCATCAAAATTGAATATAAATTTTTAAGAATTTAAGAGATGTAAAATTTAAAATATATTTAAATATTCTTTTCATACCACAAAATGCACAAAACATAGCATAAAATGTTTGAACTCCCAAGAATATCATATAAAACCTAAATGTTAATATCAACTTGTGGATCATATCTAGACCTATACAAAAAAGATCATATCATGATCTATATAAAAGCATATTCTCGGGAATCAAAATACAAAAATATATTTCATAGAATATAAATTAGAACCATATAACGATTTCAAGGCATAGAACTATAAACCATATCATCATATTGGTTGAAAAAAATGTTGCCTGAGAAGATCTAGACCGAGACATAAAAAGTATCATCATGTCATCAAATTGAGACATATGAACTTTCATATCACCCACATCTTTCTCTTTCTCCTCTATTTTTTTCTTATGCTCCTCGATCTCTTTCTTTTGTATTGCAACTATATTTTCCAACCTACGTTGCTCGGTTGTTATGTCTTTTGAATGCATTGTGGTTGGTTTTGGACCATAACCCAAACGTTTTACATAACCAGATCTTTTCCCAAGTACTTGTTGACATATCTCCTTATTGGTGAGGCGCTCCTCCATCGGAAGTTCCTTTTGGTCCTTCTCAATAACTTTCATTTTGTTCTACATAAAAAATTATAAGTGTTTAAAAAATAAGAAAAAAAAGGATTAACCGAAATGATAATAGAGGAAAACTCATTTTACATGAACTAGTATTGCTTTCTCATACGCCCATGTTTTCTTCTTCTTGCTAAAATGGGTAATCTCAAACAACTCTATTTCAATAGTAGTTGAATCCACACGAAGATGGACGAAAGCTCTCGAACCTCCACAGTGTTTGTGTGAAAGCTTGTCTCTATTTTCATAATTTTTGGCAGACTTTTTCTAAACATATACAATAACAAAAAAGTACAAACACAGTTGCATAATTTTAACTATGACAAAGTTGAAGGGGGTTTGAGGAAAGAATTTAGAGAGAATCTAGTCTCAGTTTTCGTAAGGAATATTAATCCGATCGTAGACACAGTGGGATTGTGGGGTATTTTCAAGCCATTTGGGAAGGTGAGGGATGTGTTTCTTTCTTCGAAGAAAAATCCCAGGCATAGATGTTATGCATTCATCAGATTTGAGACGTTGGATGAGGCTAGGATGGTGGCTCAGAGGGTGGACGGCATGCACGTATATGGATAGCCAATTAGTGCAAAAGTGGCTGCACTCGGTTGGAATAAGCGGCGTTTGCTTGAAGATAGCTTCTTGGGTAAGGGAAAGGAGAATGTGTTTAGACAAGGAAATGAGAGATGGTATAGGAAAGTGGGCTACCGAGAGACATCTAGTGGTTCCACGGATTTAAACAGACAAACTTAAGCTGCGGTCGTGAGGGAAGACAATAGTATGGATCCTGTGATAAGATTAGGGTAGGATGCTCACATTACCATGTCCTGGACATATTCTTCTGAAGAAAATGTCTGGCTCTCCAGAAGTGTTGTGGGATGGTTAAAGGAATTTTCGAGTGTTGAAGCCGTTAACAGGAAGATGGATTCTAGAGGTTTTATCTTCTCGTCCTCCTACCTTGGAGGGAAAGGTGTAGTATGGACTTTCGAATCCACATGTGAGAGAGATGTTTTCGTCATAAATGATTTCTTTTGGAGAGATTGCTTCTCGTCAATATCCAGTTGGAGAGAAGAAATGTATAGTCCGGGCACTCTGAAATGGCTAGATATCTTTGGTGTCCCACTAAACTGCTGGTGTATATCTTTTTTCAAAAATATTGGAGGTCAGGTGGGCGAAATGGGTTGGGTTGAACAGGACACTGAAGCCAAGAGCAGGCTCGATAGAGGTCGGATCCTGATCCTGGGATCGCAAAACAAAAGCGCATCGGCTATCACAAAGGTGCAAGTAAGGAAGAGTTGATCAACGGTGAGGATGGTTGAAAGTTCAGATACGGTCTCGAACACATGGGTTGATGGTTTTCTGGGTTTGAGACCAAGGTCGAAACCAGTTGATGAATTTCAAAATTAAGAGCATGAAGAAGGAAAAGGATATCAGGATGTAGGGTGTCACTTCAAAGGTGGCAGTCTGACGGTCAAGGTCTCGAGGTCGGTTAGGTGCAGATCAAAGGTAAGAAAAGACTCTTCCGCCAGCTTGTTAAACCTCAATTCAAAGGTGGTTAGTGGGAAAAGGTGCTTTTTAGATAAAAGGATGGATATGTGGACCCAGAAACCGAAACCTATTTCTAATTGGTGTCCTAACACTAACAGTTGCTTAATGATTAAGGAAGTTAGGCTAAGTAACCATATGGTTAGCAGTGAAGAGGGTTCCAGCTCTCCTGGGTTAGGGCCTGATAACAGACCATTTCTGAGCTTTAAGGCCCTAAAAGGGGAATGTTCTAAATTCAGACCCTTGGGTATTAAAGGTGTTGGGCTGGATGTACATGGTCTAAGTAACATGGATAATATGAATACAGACCCAACTTATGATAATGAAATAGATGATGGATGCTTCAGTAAAGGCCAAGAAGCTCAGCGTGAGGTTATATGTGGTAATGAGAAACGAAAGAATGAAGCTCTGATGAGGAAGGGAGCAAGGAATGACAAAGGGATTGAGATTTGCATTGATTTGAGAGAACATGAAGAGGTAGCGGAAAGCCAAAGCTCAAGAGAAGAGGGTCAAGATATGGAGGAGTACCTGGGTACGAGAGTGGCTGAATCAATGATTGAAGAAGTTCTTCAACAATAAGCAGATTTCAATTTGGGGCTAGGCATTATAGAATCAGAGTTTGGGGAAAATAGGGAAGACATGACTTCAATAAGGAAGAACACAAGAAGTAACGGTCAGGTAGTGACTACTAAGACTCATCCCATGACAATAAGGAAGACTAGAGTGATATCGGAGAACTCGCAGCTGAACAGTAGGCCGTCAAAGGGCAACGTAAGTCAGAAGAAAGCTATATGGAACCTAAAAGAAGAAATAACAAATGTTATTGAGAAAAAGGTGGCAACAAGGGTAAATATGCATGCTGAAACTTGGAATCTCAAAGGTGACAGATTAGGTGATGAAGGTAAGGGCATAGTAGCGGTTACTCCGTCGAAGGAGGAAGAATGGAACATGGAAGTAAAAGTGGCAAAGGTACTAGAAACTAGAGCTGCTTTGGGTTTCGATTTTAACAGAGACGAGGTGGAGATTGCAGTAATTATGACAGCGAAGGAAATAGGAGGATTTAAAGAGAGGTCAAAAGTAATTAGTCTGGTGTCTCGTGTCAGGTTGGGTGTCATTATCTTTATGTTAGCGATGTCCTGGAATGTAAGGGGCCTGGGTAACAAGGCCAAAAGAAGGAAAGTCAAAAGTGTGGTGTCTAAGCAAAAGCTTGAGGTTCTGTTTATTCATGAGTCTAAGCTTGACATTTTTGGCAGGAAGACTGTCAAAAGTATTGGGGGTTATATACTATCGTGAGGTGTTAGAGTAGAGGCGAGGGGTTCAGCGGGTGGTTTGATAACTTTATGGAATGAGGATTTTATCAAAGTGACTGACTGCATCTCTAATCAGTGTTGCATTGTGTTGGTTGGGACTTTGATTAAACAAGATTAACATATGGTGTTCTGTAATGTGTATGCTTTTAATGTGGAGAGTGAGAGGAAAGAGTTGTAGGGATTCCTCCTTAACATCCGAGCTCACATTCTCAATGCCATGGTGCATTGGCAGGGATTTCAACACTGTTCTTTACGCTTCAGAAAAGAAAGGGAGTGGTTTCAACAATGGGCCGGTATGGGCTTTCAATAACTTCATCCTTCAAGCCAAAGTGGTAGACACACCGTTGAGGGGTCTAGACTTTACTTGGTCGAATAATAAGGAATCTGGGGCGTGGGCGAGGTTAGACCGTTTTTTAATCTCCCATGAAATTTTTTTATGATTTCCAGATATGGTCCAACATGGCTTACCAAGATCAATTTCAGACTCATATTGCCATTACTATTGGATCCTTAGTGAAAAAATAGGGGCCTAGGCCGTTTAAGCTCTTCAATGTGTGGATGGAGGATAAATCCCTAATGTCAGAGGTGAATAGGAGGTGAAGAAAGTGTAGTCAGGATGCAAGAAAAAGGGTTCCAGCAACTATTCTTTGAACACCAAGCTGAAAGCTATTAAAAGCATCATTAAAAGCTGGGCGACAGTAAAAAAAAAGGACAGGATTTCAGCCAAGTCGTGGGAGGACCAGCTTGCGAAGATAGAGGAGAGAGTGATCAAACATGGATGGTTGATGGACTTAAGACAAGAAAGAATTCAAATTTTGGCTGAATTGTGGAAGAATCTTCGTCTAGAAGAGCTAGAGTGGAGGCAAAAATCCAAGATTAAATGGATTGTGAAAGGGGATAGGAATTACAGGTTCTTTCATTATGTAGCCAATGGGAGACGAATAACCAACTACATTGCTGATATTTCTTTCGAGGGTGTGAAAAAGTCTGAACCAAATGAGGTCAAGAAGGCGGTAGCTGACTACTTCAAGTTTTTTTTATAAAAACGTGACTTAGCAAAGGCCTATCATTAGAAATCTTCCTCTAAAGAAGCTCTCGTATACCGAAAGAGAGTCACTCGAAGAGAAATTTTCAAAGGAAGAGTTGTGGAATGCTCTTTCTAGCTGTGATGGCAACAAAGAGCTAGGGCCGGATGGTTTTAATTTAAACTTTATTAAAGCCAATTAGGACGTAGTTGAGGGAGATTTTTTTGAAGTTTATGGACGATTTCCATGGTAATGGTAGGGTGGTGAAAGAGCTTAATAAAACATTCATAGCTTTGAGTCCCAAATGTGTCAAACCTGACAATATGAAAGATTTTAGGTCGATTAGCTTGGTTGGTTCCCTGTTCAAAGTCTTGGCTAAAACTTTGGCAAATAGAATGAAGAGGGTTATTGGTTCGGTGATTGGAGAAAATCAATCTACTTTTGTCAAAAATCATTAGAGTGTGGATAGTTTTGTGGTTGCGGAGGAAATAAATCATCATTGGAAAAAATCTAAAAGAGGTGGTTTATTGGTCAAGTTGGACTTTGAAAAAGCTTATGATATCTTGGACTATTCCTTTTTTGATAGTGTCTTGAAGGACATGGGTTTCTGTGGGAAGTGAAGGCATTGGATGAGTTGTTGTATCTCATTGCCAGAGCTTTCAGTTCTAGTCAATTGGAGTCCTACGAGACAATTTGGGATCTAAAAGGGTCTCCGTCAGGGTGGCCCCCTCTCTGCTTTTCTTTTCAATATCACGGTAGAAGGATTGAGTGCCCTGTTCAGAAAACCAACGGATAAAGGAATGGTGAGAGGGGTTGTTTTTGGTGATGCAGAGCTCCACGTTTCACATCTTCAGTTTGCAGATGACACGATTCTTTTCCTTCAACCTAAAGCAGACTACCTTGTGAATGCCAGGAGGATTATGAGATGTTTTGAACTGGCATCGAGATTGCGTCTGAATCTCCAAAAATCTTGTGTTGTGAGGATAGGGAAAATCAATGGCTGCGATGAGAAGTAGGAAACCATTTTTAGGTGCGCCAAAGGCTCGCTGCCTTTAAATTATCTAAGCCTACCGCTGGGTGGTCGGCCGAATGCTAAAAGTTTTTGGTCCGATTTGGTTAGCAGAGTGGAAAGGCGTCTTGCACCTTGGAAAAAGACTTTCCTTAACAAAGGTGGTAGACTTGTCCTCATTAAAACTGTGATGGCTAACATCCCTATTATTACATGTCGGTGTTCCTAACGCCTACAAGTATTGGCCTCAAATTCGAAAGACTTCAACGGAGCTTCTTTTGGGGGGATGAGAGCCAGAAAAAGAAACTTCATCCGATTAAGTGGGATGTGTTGTGTAAAGGTAAAGTGAATGGCGGGCTCGCTCGATTCTACACAAGAACAAAGGTTTTCTTGCCAAGTGGGCGTGGAGATTTGGTACGAAAGATTCACCTTTGTGGAAGCAAGTGATTTGTGCCAAATATGGGGTCTCGAAGGATTCTCTCAGATGGGATTGGAAGTGTGGAACAAACAGCTCTTCATTTACAAAGGCTGTTGGGTCTTTGTTTGCTCAGTGTTCTACATCGGTAAAAATCCTTGAGGATGGTGTCAGAGTGGTGGTTGGTAGAGGGGACAAAGCTAAACTGTGGGGGGATGTTTTGTTGGAGGGAACAACATTGAATGGAGCCTTTCCTAGGATATTTGCTCTAGCTGTCAATAAATTTGGATGCATCAGAGATTATTGGTCCAAGAATGGAATTGCTAGCAAGTGGGAGGTCATCTTGCGAAGATCGTTTTTTGACTGGTAAACTGTGCAATGGAGATGCTTCATGGATTCTTTAGAGAGCTTGAATATTAGAGATGCTGTCCAAGATACAATTGGATGGATTCACGACCCTAAAGGAAGGTTCACGGTAAAATCTTTTTGGAAATGCTATAAGGAGGGTAATTCTGGATGGTAGAGAAATTTTGCAGGTGTGTGGCAAGGTGTGTACCCTTCCAAGATAGAGTTATTTGTATGGCAGCTTTTACATGGTAGAACTCTAGTAAAAGATGTGTTTATCAGGTTTGGTGTGCAGTTTGGTAGTAATGTGTTGTGCTCTCTCTGCTTGGAAAATGATGAAACCATGGATCACTTTTTCTAATGTGCAAGTGGGCTAATTCTTTGTGGCATTTGTGTATGAACCGGTGGGAAGTTTCTGCATGTGTACCCAGTTTGTTGAATGAATGGTGGGAAGGGTGGGATGGTTTATGTTATCAAAAGAAATCGAAAAGAGCTTGGAGATCGCTCTTTTTTTTGCCGTGACGTGGACAATTTGGGAGTTTAGGAATACCAAGGTGTTCAAGGATGGGGATATCAACATTGTCCAAGCGGAGGACATGGTGAGGTTTAGAGTTGCTTGGTGGTTCAAATACTTGGGTGGTGGTACAGTGGAACCTATAACCCACATGCTGCTGAATATGGCCTTGTGCTGCACAGAGGCAAAGAAGAAGAAGGCTCCTAACCCGACGAAATGGACCCCTCCACTAGTAGATATTCTGAAATTTAATGTTGACGGGTCGGCAAAGGGATCTCCTGGATCCAGTTGGAATTGGAGGAGTGCTTAGGAATCATTTGGGGAAGGTCTGCTGCATTTGTTCGGCAAATATTGGCTTCCAAAAGAACATTTCTGCTGAAATTTTGGCAATTGCGAAAGCCTGCGAGCTTTGTGTTTCCAAAACAGAGTTAGAAGGTAAACCGATTGTGATCGTGATCGACTCTAAAACTGCTGTCTCTTGGATCAATTGTGATGGTTTCGGTAACATCGACCATGCTCAAATCATCTATGATATTCGTAGTGCGATGGGGAATGGTGGCTTGATCTCTGTGATTTTTAATCCGAGGGAATCTAACTCTTACGCTGATCAATTGGCAAAACAAGGCTCTACGTTTGATAGAGAGGTTCTGTCATGGAGTGATTTATGAGCTTGCCTGGTCCAAGTTTGCTTTTTGCTGGTTGTGTTTTGTCCTCTGATTCCTTGCTTGGTTTAGTTTTGTTTTGAGATTCGGTTAAGTTTTGCTTTGTTTGGCTGTGCTGCTTCCCTGTTGTCCTGTCTTAGGGGCTCATTTTCTGCTTTAGCTGTTTGCTTTGGCCTGGTTTGGGTTGTTTCTTTGTTGTCTCTTCTTGGCTTCGGCCTGTTATAATACTTGCCTTTCAAAAAAAAAATTAACTATGAATAAAATTTGAAAATTTTTCAAACACTATTACTATTTTTCTTGATATTTCCTATATTTTGTTCATTTTTCCGATGCCTTCATATTTAACAAATCGACATAAATAATTCTAGTGCTTAAAATATTTTCAAATTTTATTCATAGATACATTTATTGAACTTATCATCCACAAAAATTTTATATCAAAATTCATAAAAATTGATGTAAATTCATCAAGATCTTTACCGAAACTAAAATAATGGATCTCATTCATGTGTGTGTGTGTATATATATATATATACACTTTTCTATTTGTTATAAATTTTTAGCCAAGAAAAACTTATGCTTATAAGGCAAGTGATTGACTTTTTATATATAATATTCATTTTGAGTGATAAATTTATCATATGCTTGTTTTCCTTCATTTACTAATAAATTTCTAGCTTATATCATTTAGGCTTATTTACAAAATTTTGATAATTTTTTTATTTTTATAAATATTATAACAATTTGGGGTTTCCGAGGAGAGGGTGAGACTCAAACCCATAATCTCTTAACCAATCATATTTTGTTTGGTAACCCCGCATTTTTGATAATAATATAAATTTAATTAAGGCTAGCCTAGTTTGGAAAAAAAAAAAAAATCATGGCCTATGACCTTGTTCTGCACTCCCTTAATATTGTGCTCATATTGCCAGCCATAAATGTTATTTGTACGACCATATTTTATTAAAAATTTTAATTACAAAAAATCTTAATACGAATTTACCAATAAGGACTGATGGAATAATTTGATGTTTGTAGTTTTCTTCGCAAGTGCATGAATCGAAGATTCGTATAGCGATAAGTGAGGTTTGTTCTATGGGGAAAGGGGAATTAAATGACTAAAACTAGTTAACTAGAATTAAACTAAATTAAATGCGGAAACTGTAAATCAAGTCGGTGGGAGAGAATTTGTGTATTGGAAATCTATGAAAGTAATTAAATTAATCTAAAGCTAGAAAAAATCAAGGAAAAGATGACAATGAAAATGGTGGGGAAAATACTAGGTAATTGATGCAACCTACAAGAATACTCAATGAGATTAATAAATCATGTGAAATACTTCTATTCGAATCTAAGGTTCGTTCTCATTGTAATTACGGTTATTATCATGGTCACGGATCGAACCAAGTGCCTTCAACCATCTCTCGTCTATGGTTATAGAATGAGCAATGATTGAAAATCCATTAAGCACAAAAACAAAGAACCAAACCTAATATAGCATGGTCATGTATAAATCAAGCTTTTCCATTCAAAAGAGTTAATAATCAAGATCTATGCACGGATGGTCACCCAACACATTAATCCTAATTTCTCATGTAATCCTAATCCCTAAATTCATGCCAAGTGTAGTCACACAATAACACAAACAAGAAGAAGAGAATGTTAGGCACAATGAATGAATGAAACTAGATTTGAATAGATTAAAAATATAAATTAATCAAACAAGAGGATCCAAGTTAGGTTTACATCAATCCCCTAGCGTAGGGTCTAGTTACACATCATAATGAAAATTAAAGAGAAAATTGAAAAGATAAGAAGAAACCCAAGTGATGTCCAAGAGAATTTTCCTTTTCTTCAAGCTTGGTCCACCTCCTTCTCTCTTCAATAAAGCTCATGATGTGCAATAATGGTGGGATTTGGAGATGTGTGGGAAAAGATGTGGAAAAGATGGTATTTTAGGGTAGAAATTGAGTAAATTTGAGGTTTGATGGTGTTAGGTAGCTTGAGAGCCACCCTTGGTTGCTTGGTTCGTTCTTCTTGTAAAGAGAGCTCAAAATAGGGTATTTATAGTGTCCAATAAATTAGGGGTCAAAATTAGAAAATTACGATATTACACTCCGGGTGCTGGAAGTAATTTTACAGTCTTGAATTTCGTTGAACTGGGTCGAGCAAGTAAAACCGTGAGAATCACTGGAATTAGGGTGCACTTAGCAAGCCACTGGGTGCGATTAGAAAACCTTTTTTCGTCATGTTGTAAGGGTGCATTTAGAAGTGGGCTGAGGTGGTTTTGAAGCCCAATTGGCCACTATTTGTGTTGCAAATTACGTATTGTTCCCTGTCTTCTTTCATAATCACCTAAACTTCATTCTTGCTCAATGTTTACACTTTTACCCTTGACTTACCAAAAGTACACCAGTGCCCCTAAATTCCCAAAATCACCTAAAAAACATATTTAGACCCATTAAATACACGGAGGTATTATCAAATTTGTCCCTAAGTTTTGGTGAAATATCAATTTTTTAAACGAGTTTATTTTTTTACAACCCTTGGTCTCTTACTTTTCAAAAATACATCAAATTGGTCCCTCTCTAACCATAATTTTGATGGTCAAATGTGAAAGAAAATATAAATCGACCACTTTGCCCTTTGTATTTAATTATTAAAAGAGAATGACACTTTTGCCCTCCTACCTCTTACAATTTGACAACTTTACCAATTTGGATTGTCCAATACAAAATTGACATGTGTTATAAAACTTATTTTAAAAACATAAAAAATTAAATAATAATAGAAAATTAATAAAATACATAAAGAAAATAATATCATAAAAAATTACAATTTTTTAAATAAAAAACCTATAAATATATAATAACTCTTCAAATAACATAAAACTATTTATTTATTTTTTAAAATGGATATTTGTTAAAAAAGACAAATTAATCTGAAAAATGAAAAAAAAAATCATTTTTTTTAAATCGATCTCCACCATCCATCTTTGAGATGGACGGTGGAGATGAAATCATTTTTTTTGAAAAAAAAAAAAGTTTAATCCATAAATTTATTGTATTTTAAATATCTCTAACCGCCAATTAGACGATGGATGGTTGGAGATTAAGAGAATTTTATAATTTTATATATATATATATATATATATATATATATATATATATATACTTGGTGGAGATCCAATCTTCAGATTGGATTTCGATTTTTTTTATATATAAAAAAAATAGTTGGTGGAGATCCAATCTTCAAATTGGATTTCCACCGTCCACAAGATTGATGGACGGTGGAGATCCAATCTGGAGATTTGATCACCACCACGATCCATGAAGATCTTCAAGGAGATCCAATATGAGAAAAGTAATGCTTCAGCTACGAAAATTGAATTCGATTAATTACGATTATAGAGCATTACAGTGTTAGAAAAATCTACCGCCTAGGCCGATTAATCGGCTCAATACAGCTAGTCGACAGGTCACTGCAGCGAAATGGCCAAAATTGGCCTTATTAGTTGGTCTTTGACTAATCATCCAAATCGCCGATTAATCAGTAAGTCGGTCTCCGTCTTTTGTCGTCGCCATCGCCAGTTTGCCGAGATCGCCGTCGCCATCACCAGCAAAACGATTCTGCACTTCACTTCCTCTACAACCAAAGCTGCTGAGATCACCATCCACTTTCAGTCGCCGAGATCGCCGAAAGCTGTTATCCGCAGTCACCAGGTCGCCGCCATCGTCACTCATCTGGTCTTCCTTAAGTCTTCGTCCAATCTCCTCAGTCCAGCAAAAGAAATGTCAGAGCAGTGTTATTGAGAAAAAGAATATGATTGAGAAGAAGATGAACATGAGTTGGAAAGAAAACAAAAGAAATGAAAAAAATGGAGTTTGAAGAGAGAGAGAGAGTGTGTTGGAATGTGGAAGTGTTCGAGAAGTTAATGAGTGAAGGAATTAAAAAAAGGAATTGTATGTGATGTGCCCCACCAAAATGAATTAAAAAATATAAAAAAATAAAGCACAAAGAAAGAGCAGAAAAAAGAATAAAAGAAAAAAGTTTTCCGATTAATCGCCGATTAATCGATCTAGGCGCTAGACACAGAATCTCCGACCGATTAGCGCCTAGCACTTACTAGAAACTTGAGCATAACCAATAATCAACCTAGAAACCCTTAAGTATAGCAGGAAAATTTAAAGGCTTAACAATAGCTTTACCGATTAGATTTATATAGGATTTAATTAGTTAAATGATCCATGAGAACCTACAAAAATAAAAATAAAAATAAAAAAATTAGGTTTTCTAATAGAGGAATAGTAATACTAAACAAATAAAAAATGGAATCAGAATCACAAATATGAATATGTAATCAGTATAATAGAAATAAAAAGAACCCACAAAAAATTATATTTAACATAAAGAAACTATAGATCATCTCACTTCTATACCCGCCACATAGATGTAGATTAAATTTTAAAAAAAAATTTAAAGAAAAAGGAAAAAGAAAAAAAGCTTTCACTTTTCCATGGAACCGTAGCTTTATTCACCTTTTTTATTGCAGAATAAACAAATTAGACCAAAAAGTGCAACAGATGCAGTACCCATAAAACAATCAAAGATTAAAAAAATAAATAGGGCAAAAGAAAGAGACCAACGCCAAGAGGGGTTGGAGTGGATGCAATACTAGAGCTGCTGGAGTTGCTCGTTCGGTTGCCAAGTGAGAACCCTCAAAATCTCAAGAGAAGGCAGTGTAGGTGGTGGTGGTTGCGCTGCCTCCTGAGTTGGCGGTTGATGCTGGTTGTTTGTTGTTTCCACCATGTGATGGACGGTTATGTTCTGTAATTGTAATTAATTGAATTCAATTTTTGCAGCACAAGATTGATGAACAGGGCAAGTCTCTCCTCCCCCTTCTTTCCATCCATGGATGTTGGTGGAGATCCATCCATCAATCCACCAATTTTTTTTATTTACATTTTTATATTAATTTTATTTTGTGATAAATAAAATTTTATTATTTTTATTTTCTACATCTGGCTTTCAAATACCCCAAACCTACCTTTTCCTAGTCCCTCAGCAAAACCAGACACACAAAACGAAAATACAATAAAAACTAAACTAAGAAATCTAACCAAATAACTAACAAACCAACAAAATTAAAACACCCCTTTTGTGGGTGACACATGTCACTTAGCTTGTGTCACAAGCCTTTTAAACCCATAGACGATCCCTAATGGATGAGTGAAGTCTCGTGAGGGTTTACGGAACGATACCCACAAATGTATTTTCTGTCGAGCCAACTATATATAGAATGAGATGCGACGTTGGGTGTACCAAAACGGAGGCACATGCATGCTAAAGCCACTGAATGAAGGCTAGAATTATGCAAGCTAAGGTGCTACAAGAAGAGAGATTGCAATTCCATACTTCTTAATGAACTTAGCTTAAAAAGAATCGAACACAAGAGTCTCATGATAGCATTTCACCTAGACTCTAAACCTTTCAGGGTCTCTCTCATTTTTACCACTCAGAACCTAGGCTCACTCATCAAGCATATGCGGTTTGAGGTTATGCACACAAAAATTTCAAATTATACACGCATATGATATTTCAAAGACTGCTTGATTTCAAATGCAATTGGACCATAAGAACGGAATTGAACATAAAGAACAAGAGCAAGGCACCATAGAACACCTTCATTTACAAACTAAGACCCCTCTTAAAGATCAATTAGGAATTCTTTAAAGTTTACGTGAGGTTATGATTTTATCGGTGATGAAGAGGTTTGGTGGATATGGTATTACAGACGAGCTAGTAATTATGCTAAAGAATTCCACTTTGAGCGCTTTTCACATTTTTATTGAGCGTCTAGGCCTGAAATTTGATTTTAAACACTAGTGCTATTTGTAGTTGCTTTGCATTTTGGCAACTTTTTACATTTTAACTTTTCGGGCTTTTTGTGCATTTCTTTTTAGCATTTATTGATCATTTTATTTTTAAGCCTTTTTTCTTTGCACAATTTACACTCCTTGCTTAAGTACACACTGTTTTGCAATTTTTGACTACTTTAAGCTTCTTTTCTCCATGATCTCTAGCCATAATCATAGCTAAAGGGGTGGTCTAGTGTTTGGGCATAATGTGGTGATGCGTATATGATATGGAAAGGTACGGTGATTGGGTTTAGTGTGTAGGTCTACATAGCTAGGAAATTTAAGCACACACACACTAGGCAAAGGGATGTATTTGGGTTGTTTGTAAGTGACTAACATATATGGCCTACATCATCTCTAAATGCACGGGTCAGGCAATCAAACAAAGGCGAAACTAAGGTGATGCTCTTAAATTCCCAATGCAATAGAGTGAACCGTGCAATGGAGTGAGGTCCTTTTTATTTATGCTTATTTATCTACAAGAAGAGTGTTTAAGATTTGACAAGAAAATATGCACTCATAAGGACGCTTAGCCTCACATAGGTAGTCTCCACTAGTGATCTAGACATCTTAAGCACGATACCCCATTCACTAAGGCACCTAAGAGTCTGGTAAGGTGTGTGCAAGCAACATGGTGCAAATTTAACCAACACCACCCTAGCCTTGACTCAGTGAATCAAAGCATACAATGAATTGCCTCCAACGGCACAACCCAAAAGTATCTCAACCAGCACGATAATTGCTCTAAAATTTGGCTCAATTTGTAGAAAATGGACAAAAACTCGACTCAAACACACAAAATACACACAAAGAAATATTGAAAATTTTCCACACACAAAAATGGATACTAAGTGGCCGCACCCCCAAACCTAAACTAAAGGTTGTCCTCAATGTTTGCACACTTGAGATCTAAGGGACAATGGAAACTTAAAGGCGGGAGCAAGGCCAAAAAGCAACCTACAATGCACAAACACAAAACAAAACCTAAAAACTAGATACAATACAACGATGCACACTTAATTCTAAGCAAGATATAAAAGATACTAAAATAAACAAAATAGAAATTTTTTTTTTTGCAAGATTTAAACAAAATTCTATCAAAAATTTAAATCAAACTAAACTAAACTAAAAGTTAAGAGTAAAAAGAGTTACCTAGGTGAGTTGCCTCGCACCAAGCGCTTGGTTTAACGTCTCGACTTGACTGATTTAGCTCTTTTCAACAATATGGATCACCAGCTGGTGCAACATCATCACCACCTTCCTTTCTCAACTTATGTGAGGCATAGAAATTCCTCACCCAAAACCCATTCACTTTTCTTGTTTCTTCAACCGAACAAAAAGCTTTCTTTCTCTTGTCTCTTTTATGGGGGATTCCTTCACTTTGTCTTTGACTTTGTGTGAATTCACTAAGCTGCTCCCACCTAATTTCTTGCTTATCACATTATGAACCATTATTGACTCGAGTGGTTTCTCCGGGTTGTCTTCCCTTAAGACTTCCACCATTGAGGGGTTCACCGCATCAACTCTTATATAAATTTCAACTCACGAAGGGCTCTCGGTGGCCTTGAACATGTCGATCACAACTTTCTCTTCTTCAACTCTCAATGTCAACTTGTCTCCCTTGTGATCAACTAAGGCTCCATTCAGTTTTCAAGAATGGCCTCCCAAGAATCAACGGGATCTCAATATCTTCTTCCATTTCTAAGATCACAAAGTCACCGGGAAGTAGAATTTACCCATTTTCATCAAGACATATTCTATAACTCCATGTGGGTGCTTGATAGATCGATCCGCTAATTAAAGAGTCACTCTTGTAGGCTTTACCTCAACGATTCCCGGCTTTTTAAAAACTGAGTAGGGCATCAAGTTGATGCTTTCTTCCGAGTCTATCAAAGCTTTCCCAAACTCCATATCTCAAATAGCAAATGGAATAATAAACCTTTCGGGATCTTTCAATTTTGGAGGGAGTTTGTTTTGAAGGATTGCACTACATTCCTCCTACAAGCTCTAGAGTCGCGCTGCAGAAGGAATTTTAAGCTTGAAAAAAAAATTTGAGCGACTTAATAACCTAATACAGTATATAAGAATAAAATAGGCAGGATTCCTAATCATACCTCAAGGCTAACTCCTTCGTTCTTTCACTTCTTGATTTTGCTTTTCTATTTGTACCACCAGATCTTCCTCGCTATCTCCCAAGTTCCGGCAACTGCGTGTGGAAGCGTCACGTGCTTCAGGAGGTTATGTGGAGGTAGAAGAAACACACGAAAGCAACCCTTGCTCTGTGTATAAAGATTTCGGTCACCCTATAGAAAACCAAGAAGCAAAAACGTTTTCCTCTCTCTTTTCTCTCTAGGGCGCATACCACTTTCTTGTTTCCTTTTTTTTTTGTATCTCAATCTCTCAATTACGTTCATTAAAGAGTTTTAAAGATACCAACAACTTGATATGATAGGATAATTTTAAATATCAAATATTCAAAAATAAATATCAATTATCTTGTTTTTAAAATCAAATAATATTAAAAATAAAATATCTTGATATCTTATATCAAGATAGGGTTACAAGTGACCTAGATTAAATAGGATTCTAAATCCCATTTAATTCCATGTTGTCACTATGACTCGAACCCATGACCTGCTAAAGATTAAATAATTAATATTATTTTATATCTTTGTTTTGATCTTGGTTCGAACCCTTGACCTCCATAAAATAATTAATTCAATTAATAATTATTAATATAATTAAATAATTACATTATTTAATTATATTAATTAATAATCCATTAATTAAATAATCACATTATTTAAATAATTTTCTGAATAAAATTCTTGTTACTTTTGTAACATAATTAATTGGATCATCCAATTAATAAACCGTGACCCTTGTTACCATCAACATTCCTGGCTGACAAGGGGACCTAATGGACTCACAGTCTTGAGATCTAATAATCCTTAAAAAAAATTAATTAAACTATTTAATTAATATTTCATGATTATTAACCTTGGAGTTACTCCATTAAAAACCCGATATTGCACTCTCGTAACTGTAGATGTTTTTACACAAACCAAAATTCAATGTCCATCGATATTGCTATTACGCATGATATGATCCTCCACAAGTAGTTCATAATTACAGCTGGATCATAAAGTCTGTTATATCACTCTAATTACATCTTTTCCATTAAGTATTATTGATTCTCTAATGAACAATTACATCCCTCATTCCTTTACGGAAGAAGGAGAGCGCTCTTAATTGTTCAGGCCTTGAATCAACTCTTAAGGGAACTACTTCTCTAATTTTCATAAGAATGAGTAGATTCCACTATTGTGTACAGATCTTCCCGGCCACAAGCCAAACCGCAATTCCAAGATAAAGAGATATTGATTGGGAATGTTACTCTGATCTCACCTATGGTAAATCAAAAAAACCACGATCTAACCTAAAGGAGTCCGTTAGACACTAAGGATTAAGATCACTCATATACAACCATCATTTGTCGATATATATGAATCTCCCCATGTAACGGATATTGGTCAGAGACTCATATAGATCGTGGCCCAGTCCTACATGATCACATCATATAAGGTGCCTCCATTCTCATATCACCATATGAGTAGTCTAGAATAACACCACCGTACGTTAAGGAATGGATCACAACTCTAGATTAATCAAAAATAAAGTGCCTAACTTTATTTGCTCTCTACGGACTCTTTAGATTGCACATCTTAAACTGAATTCCTCTGTATATGACACTCATATATTCAGTTTGAGATAACACCCTGCAATATTAGATGTTTAACACATATGATATAAAAGTATGAGACATATAAATAGAATGAAAAAACTACTTCTTTTATTTATAATTTATCATTATTTACATATTACAAGCTTTATGGCAAAACCCCCAACAATCTCCCACTTGCACTAAAGCAAGTGAGACATATCTCGTAATCCTAGACCCTCTAGGTGACCTTCAAACACTTTAGCCGTTAAGGTCTTCGTAAATGGATCAGCATGATTGTCCTACGACGCTATCTTGGTCACAGCGACATCTCCTCTCTACACTATCTCCCTGAAGAGATGATACTTCCTCTCTAATGCTTCCATTTTTTATGGCTTCTTGGTTCTTTGGAATTAGCCACAGTACCACTATTATCATAATAAAGTGTGATGGGTTTATCTAGATCTGGAACAACTTTCAGATCAGTCAAGAACTTACGAAGCCATACAGCCCCCTTAACTGATTCACAAGCGGCTACATATTCGGCTTACATGGTGGAATCAGCAATACATGATTGCTTGACACTCATCCACACTATGGCTCCACCACCAGGGTGAATACTAACCTAGACCTGGATTTCCTAGAATCCATATCTGACTGAAAGTCAGAATCTGTATATCCTAACGGGATCATATCATGTCCTAAATATACTAGCATATAGTTTCTCGTTCTCTAAAGATATTTGAGAATAGTCTCCACTACAACCTAATGATCTAATATTAGGTTGGACTGAAACCTACTGGCTACTCCCACTGCGAAGCAAATGTCCGGTCTCGTGCATAACATAGCATACATGAGACTACCTATTGTTGATGCATAGGGAACTTGTTTCATATCCTCAACTTCTTGAGGTGTCTTAGGAGACTATTCCTTAAACAGGTGAACTCCATGCCTGGAAGGTAAATAACCTTTCTTGGAGTTCTGCGTCTAGAATCGCATAAGAATCTTGTTAATATATGATGCTTGAGATAATGCCAAGAGTTTGTTCTTGCGATACCTTATCAATTGGATCATGGAACATAACTCGTATCTCCCAAATATTTCATTTCGAATTGGCTTGTTAGCTAGCCATTAACTTCCAATAGTACCCCTACATCATTCCCAATGAGTAGGATATCATTTACGTATATGACTAAGAAACCTATCTTCTTATCAATGATCCGGTTGTAAATACAAGGCGCATCGACGTTTTGATCGAAACCATAGGTTTTGATAGTATTATCAAATCTTATGTTCCAAAATCTAGATGCCTGCTTAAGTCCATAAATGGACATTTGCGGCTTGCAAACCTTTTGCTCTTGATCATGGGACATGAATCCATCCGGTTGCATCATATAGATGCTTTCATCAAGATGGCCATTCAAAAATGCAGTCTTGACATCTATTTGCCAAATTTCATAATCGAAATAGGCAGTAAAGGATAAGAGAGTCTGAATAGACTTAAACATAGCTACTGGCGAGAAGGTCTCTTCATAATCGATGCCTTCCTTTTGGATATAACCTTTTACCACTAGCCTTGCTTTGAATGTCTCTACCTTCCCGTCTACTCCTCTCTTTCTCTTGTAGATCCAATTACATCCTATGGGTTTTATCCCATCTGGTAAGTCTACAAGTTCCCAGACTTAGTTGGAGTGCATGGACTTCATCTCGAGATTCATGGCTTTAAGTCATTCCTTTTTGTCAGTATTTTCCATTGCATGTTTAAATGACATTGGATCATCCACACTATCATCAGAGACGACATCATATGCCCCGTCAATACCTGGATGGCGGTCAGGTTGTCGTACAACCCTCTCACTATGCTTAGGTAGTAGTGTGGTCTGACTAGAAACCGTCTGACTCTCAGACGTAGGTGGAACAACAACTCTTATTGATTGAGCATTGGTTGTACCATGTTGTAACTCATTTAACACAATCTTACTACGAGGTTTATGATCACTCATATAGCTCTCCTCAAGAAATGTTGCATTTGTCGATACAAACATTTTGTTCTTTTCAGGACTATAGAAGTATCCACCTCTAGTCTCTTTGGAATAACCTACAAATAAGCAGACCATAGATTTAGGGACTAGCTTTTCAGTTATGTTCTTCAGTATATGTACTGGACACCCTCATATGATGAAATGTCACAAACTAACTTTACGACCATTCCACAACTCTATAGGAGTCTTAGGAACAAACTTGGATGGGACTATATTCAAAATGTAGACCGTTGTTTGTAGTGCACATCCCCAAAAGAGTTTGGTAACGATGAGAAACTAATCATAGATCTCACCATTTCCATCAGGGTTATGTTTCTCCTCTCCGCAACACCGTTCTGCTATGGTGTTCCAAGAGCTATGAGTTGGGAAATAATCCCATACTCAACCAATTGGTCCTCAAACTCTTGTTCTTGAGATTTGATCGTATAGCCTTGATTGTCTTGCCCAATTGGTTCTCAACTTCAGCTCGAAATTCTTTGAACTTTTTAAAAGTTTCCGACTTTCGTTGCATTAGGTAGACATGTTTGTATCTTGAGTAATCATCTATAAAGGTGACATAATACTTATAATCACACCTTGGTTTAACATTCATTGGTCCACAGATGTCTGAATGTATAAGTTTTAGTGATTTTGTAGCTCTAAGCCATTTTTCGAGTAAAGGGTCGCATGTTCATTTTACCTTTTAAATAGGATTCAAAGACAGGTAAGGTGTCGATCTTTAACTGATTTAAGGGTCCGCTTTTTACTAGTCTGTCTATCCTATCAAGGTTGATACGGCCAAGTCTTAGATACCATAAATACGTTTCATTATCTAGAGAAACTTTTTGTCATTTTGTTTTAGGTTTTTCAACTTTAAACATTTCAGTATTGAGCAGTGTTGTATGTATTAACGACCTTAACACATACAAGTTATTTTCAATTAAACCTGAACATATATTTAATCCATTTCTAGAAACAATAACCTGATTTATCATTAAAAGAAATTGAATAAAATTGTTCCAACAACTTGGATACCGAAATAAGGTTTCTGGTAAGTCCAGGAATAAAATAAACATTATTCAAAATAATAAAACAACTTTTAAATTGGAGTCTAACTACCCCCAGTGCTCTTGCTGACACAACATTCCCTGACCCAACGCGCATCGAGAAGGCTCCCTCCTCCCCTCAAGCTCCATCCAAGAATCAGTCCACTATAAAAAAGAACAAACATGGTTAGTGGCCCTTGAATATACTATCCAAGATGAAAAATCATCTTCCATTAAACATGATTTAATAACAAGTAAATCATATTTACTTTTTGCCTTTTTCTTCTTGGTGAGCTCCTAGAGGCACTGAGTACAATTCCTCTTTCAATGATCGATCTTATCGTAATGGAAACACTTCCATTTTGCTTTGTCGGTAGAGGTGCTCTTATTTCTTGCTTTGACTTGGTTTCTTCTTGGGCTTCGCTTTAGCATTGCCAACAGACCTCTTCCTCTTCCTCATTTTAGACCCCAAAAAAGATGGTTCGGCAACATTTGCCTCACTGGTCTTACCTTTGTTTTCCTTAGTCGTGGACTCAAAGGTAGTGAGCATATATAGCAACTAAGTCATGCTGAACTTTAATTTTTTTCATCCCGTAGTTGCTCTTAAACTGATTGAAACTCTTAGGAAGAGTCATAAGTATGTTGCTCACATAGTTTGCCTCATCAATGGCCCCGCCATTAACCACAGTTGTGTTGAAATAGGGACATCATGACCGGGACATATTCCCGGACCGATGAACTCTCCTTCATCCATGTAAGTATTGCGAAACGAACAGCTTCGTGTCGCTTTTGCTCAGATGGCTGCCCGAACATTGCTTGCAATGACTCTATGATTTCGAATGTTGTAGTCATTCCCTCGTGCTTGGTGACAAGCACATCTGTCATGATGGCTAACAGATTTATTGGGGGTTTCTCATCAGCTGAGACCCATTTCTAGTGTGCCTCACAAACATTTCGTAGGGCATTGGCAACAGGCTATGAAGGACATTCCTCTGTTAGCACGAACTTTAGGTCTTTAGTTACCAAGATTGTGTTGATGTTATTTTTCCACTTAGTATGGTTTTCTCCTATTAATTTGTCATTAGCGAGGATTTGTAAAGGTGCAGGCGACATTGCTGAAAAATATAAATAAAAGATTTCTTTCATCTCATACATTCATCACATGTAAATGTTCGGTGTAAAATTAAACATGATGCATGAACTTGTTCAATGAACAAGAAATAAAACCCTAAAAAATGTTACTACGTCACGACAATCCAATATACCACAAGCAAGTGCCGCCTTAGAGTCGGTAAAGTACTTGCATACTGGACCGAGACATTCTCAGTCAAATGATATACCATAATAACTCTTATTCTTATATCATTCAACCATCGTTTGTTTCAGTTAGGATCTTAATATACCAATTTTATTAAGTCCTTTGTGAACGTGACCCATCATTTCAAATCTCATGAATTTAACTTGGGAATTGCTACCTTAAGGTCAGTCAATCCCAAAATACATTCAAAAATCCTATCTGTTAGGATTGTTACTGTTGAGTCATTACCTTAGTGTACTCCACATTTCATGCATCTCTCCATTCCATCCTATCTTACATATATTATAGTAGTTAATTCGTTTAGTTATATTATTATTTATATTTCCGCACCCGCAACACACAAGTTCTCTAGGCATGTTGTAATAATAGTTAGAACTAGTGACGGTCAATGGATCCCATCTCCCTGCGGAACGATACCCTAAATTTCCGTTGTGCTTGTCTCTGTGACTCGCGTGCTAGCGAGGTCAAACTTAATTGTTCATCTTTTGAAGACACTGCAATTCGTGCCGGTCAAAGTGGCGCCGCTGCTGGGGAGGTGGCTTATTCGTTGATTGTTAATAGTTTTGGCTTAGTTTTATTGCTATTTATTGCTTTGTGAAGTATATTGTTATGTTAAAAATAAGCATCTCTTTTACTCGTGATTTTCATTGTTTGTGCACGACAATGTTTAGGCTAGGTTTGGGGTTATTGGTAGTGTTTTTTGTTTTCTTATTTTTATTTATAGCATATGCATCTGATTTTGTTTGAGTTGTCTTGTGCAAGAAAAAGAAAATTTCAGGTTGGATAGACAGCACAACTCAAGAGAGCATCGCGAAGGCTTTGTTGATTTGTTGATCACTTGCGAGTGCTTGTGCTTCAAGGGTAAAAGTTCTGCTTATTATCTTTTTGTTTTTATTTTTGTTTAGATCTAAGAGTGGATATGTGTTGTGCATAGATCTTAGGGTGTTTGTTTTAGACAATTTTCAAATATCTGCAAAAACTGCCCTATTTTGAATATTTTTAAGGCAAATGTTTCTTTAAAACTCTACAAATAGGTGAGGAAATTAATTTTTATGTCCACGTTGCGTTCTTTGATTTTACAATTCTGAATATATAAAAAACGTAAAATTCTGGACAGCAGTTTAAAAGTTATTATCATTTCTTCGACCGAAGGTCAAGGGCGATGCCCTGTTTTTCAAAAATGCACTTACATTGTTTTCATCGTCCATTTTAACACTTTTCCTATTCGAATTTTGAAATATTTTCTAAATAAAAAGTGTGTATTTATATGTCTACTCTATGATGTTAAACTTTTATCAAATGATTTTTTTGTTCTTTTAAAGATATGCAACAAAGAGCAGACATTGGACGAATTTGAATTTCGACAGTTTTTAGAATTTTTGGCCTCCATGTTGAGTTGATTTATTTTGCATTCCGGTAGAGACATGCATTGTATGCTTTTAGCTCCGTGCATCGCTTAAATTTGCTTGTACATTGCTAATCTTTTGATATTAAGGTGGATGAGACCTCTATGTTTGTTTAGCTTGAGAAAATAGTGGAGACAGCCTGTGAGCTACACTAAGCCTAAAAAGCAAAAATTTGTGGGGTTTTGTTTCTACTCTTAAACACTTTTCGATTTTGTACATAATTTCTAGTGATATCATTGTACATCAATTTTCTTTCATTGATTGCCATAAAACTTCATCATGTGGAATGCTTGTAGAGATTTGTATTCCCTTAGTAGATGGATTTTTAGAAATGATTTTGGGCTTTAATGTTGTACTTAAACTACAAATATAGCTTAAGCACTTCCAAATCCCTTATATCTACTTACATTGCAAAATTAAACACTAAACCTCCAAACACCAACATAACCCAAACATAAGCCATACCCAAGTTATTGATCATGTTAAGGTGTATAGCTTAGGAGAAGTTGTTTATGTAGCTCTAAATTTTGTAGAAATGTGCACTTAGGCAAATATATGTAATTGTGCAAAGGCAAAGGCTTAATAAAAGGAAAAAAAAGAGAATAAGTGTGAATTATAAAACACTTAAGCCTTTAATTCTTCAAATGTAAAGTTACTCGCAAATTGAGTACAAATGTTTACAAGTGTTCAATGTATTAGCATGTAATGTGTAAACACCTTGGCATGGTTAGTGGCTTTTTCTTCCCACTCCTACCATATCCTCCATCCCCTACACTACCACAAATCACCTTGGCCCCAATAATGTGAGGGGAAGTCCATTTGATCTCTTAGGATGTCTATATTGGGAATGCGAGTCAATGCATGTCTTTCCACGTTCGTGGCATTTCAATTCTTTCCATGAGATCTATCACTATAAAATGTGCTTTTATTGATAATATTCATATGTGATATATTAGATTCCAGTGCATAAACTCATTCGCATGTGATTACTAAAGAGTGTGCCTAAGTTCTGACTAGAAAAATATGACTGAAATCCGATGAGGATTAGAGTCGAGACGAATTTTATCTTTGGCATTCGAGCGTGGTTGTTTTATAAACCGAAAGCATCCTAAGTATTGACATACTTGCACTGCGCGATGCATTGTTATTAATTGGTATATTTGAGATACTATCATGCACGTAGTCTTTATTTGGTTTGGTTGGATTGCATATCAACACATATTACAGAGTATTCGTTTGTGGGTGTCGTAGCTGTAAACCCTCAGAAGATAAAACTTTTCCATCTAGGGATCGCCTAGTGGTTGAAAGGCTTGTGGCACGTGCTAAGTGCCATCGTATTTCCTACGAAAGTGGACTAGCCTACATTTTGTAAGTTTTATACATAGTATTTTGCTTGTTTGTTTGGTTTTTCGTTTTTTTTTTTGCTCAAGGACGAGCAAAATATAGGTTTGGAGGTGTGATAACATCGCAAAATACACATTTTGAGGTCCTCATTTCCTATCATTTGCTATCGTTTTCGAGTGTATTTTTGTATATAATGTGTTTTGTGAGCCTTGTGTAGGTTTTATCGCTTAAAATAAGGGGTTGAGCTAAATTGAAGAGTTTTGGAGGTTATAGGGTAGAAATTGTTATGGCATGTGCGGATTACCCAACTTCGGAAGGTCGTATCTCCCTCCTCAGATCGAACCATGTTGAGATCCAAATAGATTCAGAAAGCCCCGGCTGTCTTCATTCCAACAAGTTTTTATGATTACGGGTTTTCTATAGGGAGTTATGCCTATTTCTGTAACAGTGCATAGAGCTGTCAGGTGTACGGCATACGTATTGCAAACGTACCGTGAAAATGGGCAGAATGTACCAAAAAGTGATCCGCGGTACGTCCGTCGATGAGTACCGCGGAATGGCCCAGAATTACGATTTCCAGCCACTTTCTAAGGGGTATTCTTGTCATTTCACCCTAAATTCATGCCATAACCTCCCTCACTCTATAAATACCCCATTTTCTCACCTCTCTTCAGGCTTCCTTCTCCTCTCTCACGTCCAAACCCCTCTCTTCTTCCATTTTCTTCATCTATTTCATCTTCTTCACATAATAAGGAGAGAAATAGCTCCCATGGAAGTTTTTCCTCCGTGGGAGCTCACCATACACCTCCACCACACCATTTTACACTTCTTCCATCCATTTTAGAACCAATTTCAAGGAAATATGAGTGGTTTTAGGACCAAATCCGAGCTAGGAAGGTTTTGAGCATCTTTGGAGGACTTGTCTTCAAGGGTTTGCTCTTATTTACTCTTTGTTTTTGTAATTTTCATTTCTTTAATGTGTAACCCCAATTTGGGTATATTGTAAACCTTCACATCTGCAATATATATATGTTTTTTCTTAAATTTGGTTGGGTTTTATTTTACTCTTTGTTAATTTCATGATTTAAACTCTTATTGTGAAATCCATGTGTAGAGGGTCAAAATTGATATGTATGCATGATTGAGATTAGGAGTAGAGTAATTTAATGTAGGAGTAAAGTAATTTAGCTTCCCATGAGTGTTTGTATATTAATGAATGGCCAGAATACCATGTATTGAATGACTTGAGTGTTATAGAATTTAGCTCCAAAAAGTGGGAAAGGTTTCAGTTCATGCATTTAGTTGCTAAATTGGCATTGGTTCAAATCCTTGTGCTTAATGGTTCTTTTTAAGACACAATTGCCTATCCTTGGCCGGACTGGGTGATGAAATGATTTTGGAGAATTCTCAAATCAACAGGATGAACCCGTAACTAAATTGAATGTCCTTAATGTATAACAATAAACTTATTGCACATTGTTGTTTGGTGAACTTGTTTTCCATGTCTGGCCATCCTAGGGAGATTGATAAAACCGAATCTGTGTCTAGAATAAAGACCACCAAACTCCTCTTGTGTTTGTGTTGCTATATGGGCGTTTAGTGTGCTTAATGATTTCACTCGGTTAGCCACCTTGTGAATGATATTTAGGCTATGTGTTATATATCGTGTGGTTTGCATTAACATGCTCAGCGTGGTATCCTCTACATTTGACCAGAAAGTTGAGAGTTCACTAGGCTGGCATGTAGAGCTCGTGTGTGTGTCCTATAAAACTTAATGGATTCATGCATATGTATGGATGCAATCTCTATGCGCTCGAGAGAGGGTTGAGATTAATTAAGGGGACACTAGCATATAACATACGTGTTGTATGGATATCTTGTAGTCTTAATGCTTTCACTGGGTTTCCATCTCGTATTTGGTTAGCCTCGTGGATGAATTATTGTGTGTAGTATGGCCCAAGCGGTGTTGCATTACATGCCCAACTAATTGTCTTGTGTATATGATCAGAAAGTGAGAGTATAATTAGGCTGGCATACATGGTTCTTTTGTGTGTGCCACAGTACTTCATGAATCCATGCTTTGTGTGTGTGCCATAGCAAGAGATATTAAAGATCAATTAAGAGGACAAGAGCCTATGATATACTTGCACATTTGAGTGACTATGTGAGTCTAGCACGTAATTAGGATGGTTGTTACGGTTGAGTCATTACCATGGTGTACTCCACATTTCATGCATATCTCCATTCCATCCTATCTTGCATATATTATAGTAGTTAACTCATTTAGTTATATTATTATTTATATTTTTGCACACGCAACACACGAGTTCGCTCGGTGTGTTGTAATAATAACTAGAACCGGTGACAGTCGATGGATCACACCTCCCTATAAAACTATACCCTCACTTGCCGATGTGCTAGTCTCTGTGACTCGAGCGCTAGCGAGGTCGAACTTAATTGTTCATCTTTTGACGACACTACAATGACGTGTCGGTCAATTGTTCTGAAGGTTTATATCTTAGTTGGCATGTTGGTTTTTGTTTTGATAATTCATAGGGTTTTGGGGATTCCGGTTGTAGTTGACGAATGAGACTTGTTCTGATGACCCCAAAGCAAACGGGTTCCTAACTTGACAATCAATGCTCGTGTAGGAGCCCATGCACAACTTACAACTAGCAACATTCACTTGACTTGAGCTTGCATTCATATTGCTCATTTGCTTTGTGAGCGTCTAAAGTTGAGCATTCACATTTGTCAACTCATCTACTTAAGCACACTTGGAATCTTCTTTGGGAGTTGCCTTTCACTACCCCAATGACTATTGTTAATTACCATTTCTTCTGGGAGATCATAGGCTGCGTCCATCGACATGTTCATTAGTGAACCTCCAGCAGTTGCATCTACCAAGTTTCTTGTTGACATTGTGATTCCTTTGTATAAAGCTTCCAAGGTCTGCGACTTTGCAAGTCTAATATGGGGAAATTTTCTGATAAGCTGTTTAAACCTCTCCCAAGCTTCGTAGAGACTCTCATTCTCGAATTGTGAAAAAGTAGCTATTTCGCTTCGAAGGCGAACGGTTTTCCTTGGAGGAAAATATTTGTTCAAAAACTCATGAGCCAACTCCTCCCTTGAAGTAATAGAATCTGGGGGTAGCGACTGTAACCATGCCTTCGCTCTGTCTCTCAAAGAGAATGGGAACAACTTCAACTTAATTGCATCCTTAGAAACTCTATTGTATCTGAAGGTGTCACATGTATCATAGAAGCTTTGAAGGTGCATGTTCAAATCATCATTCAACATCCCGTTGAATTGAACTGTAGTAGGAATCATCTAAATAACTGCTGACTTTATCTCGAAAGTATTAGCTGTAACTGTCAGTAGACGAATTGATGACATATTCTGCTCAACTCTAAGCATAGAGAAATCCCGTAGAGTACGATCATCTTCAACATTGTTACCCCTGTGATCTTGATTTGCATTATTGATTCATCATTGTTCTTTTAACTCTTGCTTCTCTTCTATTCCTTCAAACAAATCTCTCAATCTCATGATTGAAGTCCAAGAAACAAAGATTTCGGTTCCTTATGCGCGGGTGCATACAAGAGCGAGGTACCTTTAAAGAAAAACAAACCAAAACTAAATTAAATATTCAAATTAGTAACAAACTAACTAGTATCGATATCAACTATCCGCTCAATCCCTGGCAGCGACGCCAAAAATTGACCACTCTGAAATGGGGGTACTCACAATCTTACGAGGTCGGGAGTGTAGTACAATAATAAGTAAAGTTCGTTCTCACGAGGACTGAGTAGTTGATTGCCAAAATTGATTAGTCAAATTACTATTTGAACAACGATTAGAGATGATTTCCAAATTAAACACTAAAATTGATCTAAATTAACTACTAATGCAATTAATGTTAAAACTACGAAATAAACCACGTACACACAACGTAAGTAATTGTAATAATATGATGAATGATACTAAAACTAGAATCCACATCACCCTCCTAATTAAGCACTAGACTCACCTAATCTCCCAATTGTGTAAATGAAAATTATAGACTCGTGTCCCCTTAATGAATCTTTATCCTCTCTCGAGCAATAAAGATCACACCCACACATACTCACAATCTATATCGCGATGACCACGTATTATATGCATGAATTCATTAAGTACTTTGGCATACACACAACAGCCATACAAGCTTGCCTCGTGTATCTCTACCTTACTAGTCATTTAATGGAAGTTTCGTCGAGCATGTTGAATGCGTCACCTCTCAGTCCATAGTAAAACAACCAATATTTCATTCACAAGATGGCCAATCAAGTAAAAGCATTAAGTATTTAAAACATCCATATAATAACATAAGCACATAAAGAGAAACTAGGTGGTCTTCATAAATGAATCAAGGGTTTGGTTTCATCATAGTACTAGCATAAAGATATATATCTTGTATTACACTTTAAAGCCATACAAGATATGAAATGAATAATAGTCATAGCAAATACAAGAATTAAGAGGTAAAGATGGAAGAAATAAACTAAGTTGTAGATCATCTTCTTCTTGTTAAAGCTTGACTTCAATGGATCTTCTCTCCAAGACTCTTTGTTGCTCTAAAGTGGAGGATGATGATGGGTAAAGGTGGAAAGGATGGGTATGTGTTTGGAAATGGTGGATTTGTGTTGTGATAAGGGATGGATGGTTGGGTTTGGTGAGATTTGTGAAGGTTTTGTGTAAAAGGTGGTTTCTTTGGTGTTTTGGAGGTGAAGGATCATGGATGAGGTGATGAGTACGAGTGGAGAGGAGGCTTAAATATGTGGGGAAAATTAGGGTACCTAACCCAAGATTTTGTTGAGCTGAAAGGCAAGTTCGTGGAGCGATTCGCTGGACAACTAGACAAGGTATGTCCCGCGAACATCTTTGGATTTGATCTTTATCTTCTTCACGGTATTTTCACGGGACAAGTAGATGAAGAATGTCTCTCAAAAACCTTTGGAAATTACGCTTCATTTGTCGCGGTATGTTTTTCGCGAGACAACTAGTCGAGAGTTATCCCGCGAAATCCTCTAGAAATTTCTTCGTTCTAGCGGGTCAACTGATCGGTCATTATATATATATATATATATTATCCCCATTCCTCCAATCAATTGCTTGTTTCTTGAGTTATAAGGGTTTTAATTTGTGTTTTGAGTATTTTCAGGTTTTTGGATCAAAGTGATGTGTTTGGAGAATTTTATACGAAAAAGGCAATTATTGAAGAATTGAAGGACTAATATGCAATTTTCCTTGAAGCGCTGTCAAAACAGCTGTGAATTATGACAGCGGTCCCAACAGCGCTAAAAATGGCAGAATAACACATTCCAAAACAATGTCATACCGCTGTGGATTGTCATAGCGGTAGTTACAGCGGTTTCCCGAATCAGTACAGATGAGTCATGTTGCGAAGGCCATATCTCTCAGCTCCGAATGAACTGTGTGTCCTATAACCTATGGATTTGAAGCCCCGGAAGTCTAGTTTCCAACCCAATTTACAGCATGTCGATCCAAATTTCTAGAAGAAGTTATTCCCATTTGAGTACCTGTTGCGCAGATCAGTCAGTCATTAAATCCGTGAATAGTGACGGGATTTGTTTTGCAAGTTGTCGGAACGGGAAATATTACCTTCTTGGACATGAGTGTGAGTCTTGGAAAGCAAGTTGACACCTAATCCTTATTATCCTTCAATAATTAATCAATTTGAGTGGATTAGGAAAGAATTAAATCCCAAAAAGGTAGAGTTCCAAAAGGGAACCAATTTCCTTGTTGTTTAAGGACTTGACTTATCATCTAAAGCCTATTTAAACCCCTGTGAACCCTAATTTCATGATAGACAGGCCAAGGGAGGTCCCAAGCCACCAAGGGGGCCTTCCCCTATCACTCCATCACCACACATCACCTCAAGACTCATCCATCCATTATAGAAGAAGACGAAGAAGACGCAGAAGAATTGGAGGAGCTCTTTGGTGATCATCTCGGGTTTTCTCTACTCAATCTCTTTTCTTTTCTTTTTCTATGATGTGTAACTGATTCCATAACTAGGGAATCAATGTGAGCCTTTTGTGAATGCTCATGAATGGATTAATTATTATTTCATCAATTTAATTCTTGATTTATTCATTGTGCTTAATTACTTAATCCTCATTAGTTTTAATATTTATTCACACCATAGACCAAGGGTGGATAATTATTTGGCATGATTTTAGGGTTAAGACTATCTGAGAATTAGGGTTAGAGTATAGACCAAATCTAATCTTGATTAATGCTCTTTTGAATAAATGAATTTTATCTTTAGCATAGGCCAAGCAAAGTATAGAATTTGGTTCTTATTTCTTGCGCTTAAAAGGTTTTGGATTGTTGTTCACACCATAGACCAAGGGTGAATAGTGGTTGGGAGCACGTGACTCATCCCATGACCATACGGTAATAGTCACATTAAAGACAAATAATGAACCCTAGAATTGATTGAATCTTGTTTACAAATTAATTCCATACATTGAGTGTTCATAATTGGGGATCATTGATGACCTAGTGTTTTCTTTCCATTGATCACAACCATATTCTCTTTAATTGTTTTCTTTAGATTAATTTAATTTAGTTTTAGTTTAATCAATCAAACAAACAACATCTTTGGTTACTTTTAGTTTAATTAGAATTAAAATTAGTTTTCAATCAATAAATCTCTTTTCCTCGTGGGAACGATCCTTACTTGGCACTGTACTTATCTTCACGATTCGTGCACTTGCAAATGAGTATTTTATAACACGATTTTACACACCATCAACCCAACGAACTAATCTATCCTATTTCTTCTATTTGTCTAAAATTGCGCTTTTCCCCAAAAACTGTCTTTTCTGCACTTAAACCCTTTTGAGAGTGAAACTCCTGAAAACACTTATTTCAAAGGTTAAATACACGATTTTACCTGGGATTCGAGCGTAAAAGATTGGAAAGTGGGGACTACACTCATCTAGAGATATGACTATCATGTACACACACATATATCATGCATTTGTGTCCCTATATCGTTGCGTAATTTATATGTAGCACACACATTCACATTGTATGTTCATGCATTGGTTCGCAAATTGTATTCAATTTCTAGTTGAATATGTTCTAGGGATTAGATTTAAGAAATGACATGTTGGAATGTGTTTGTGCATATGTATTTTAGTGTGTGTTTTGGTGTGGCTGGTAATCTCATGATGGAAATTGTATTTCCAAGATTTTTCGTTAATTATGGATCCAACTGTATGTGAATTTGTCCTAGATGAGTTCCGAGTGTTTCAGAGACTTGTTTAAGTGTTTTCGGATGTTTTAGAGGCTTTATGGGTTCACTTGTGGGATTCGAGGGTATTTCAAGAAATTCGAATATGTTTCAGAATATTTACAAGACATCTGGGACATTCCAGGTTCAGGTAATCAACCGGATTGGTTTTTCGAGTCACGGTGATCGGACGATAAATGTACCTATTTGAGGTCCCCATTTCCTGATTTTTGTTCTCGTTTTCAAGCATATTTTTGTATATAAGTGTTTGTTGAGCCTTGTGTAGGTACATATTCTCTATTTTAAGGTTTTCAGCTTAAAAGATTAGTTGGGAAGCAAAATGAGCCAAAAAGAGAATATATTGGAAGTATTCAGAGTTGTCGTGGCCTCATCGTTAACCCAAATCGTAGTGTGATTTGTGGTCAACCGCAGAACGTTCTGTGGTGAATCCGCGGTGAATCCACCATTGAGCTAGAACGTGACACAAGAGACCAAGGCACAGGTCAACTCTGTTTTCCAAAGGTTAGTGGGCTGAAATTGGAAAATGCCCATGCAGAACACCCAAATTTCGGGGGGCATATCTCCCTCTTCATAATGAACTGGGTTTCGTTCCATCTATTTTTAGAAAGCCCCAGAAGTCTAAGGGAGTTATGATCGTTTCCATAACCGTGCGCGAGGCTGGAAACCAGACCGAGACAGAGAGATTCGTGTAGAACACTCAACTTTCGGAGGGTTTATCTTCCTTCTCATATTGAATCACGATGAGTTCCATATATATTTGGAAAGCCCCAGAAGTCTACTTTCCAGCGGTTTTATGGATCGTAATTCTGTATTTTCTAGAGGGAGATATATGCGTTTTCGTAACGGTGCACGAATCTGAAATTCCATAGCAGTATGCTAGGCGACCGGTGAGGCGACCAAAATCACTCGCCTTACCACTTACCTCATCTTCTGCCCAATTTTCGCAGCAAACTCGCCTCGGAGGCCGGAAAGGCCAAAATGGTCCTTCCGCACCCCAATTCATCCCCAAACTTTCCCTAACTATAAATACATTTTTTTCTTCTCTTTTCTTGAGACAACACAGCAGCAACCCTTCATTTTTCTTCATCTTCTTCACAAATCAAGAGAGAGAGAAGTTTTCAAAGCTCTCATGGAGGTTCTCCTCCATGGGAAGCTCACCACCAACCATTTCTACACACCTTACACCACATTTTAGAGTAGATTGCATAGAGAAAGGAGAGGTCTTAGACCAATTTTGGACAAGCAAAGGATAGAGCTCTTGGAGGGATTTTTTTTTCAAGGGTTGTATCTCATTTACTCACTCTCTTTGTATATCTAGTTATCTTTTATATGTAATCCCCACTTGGGAATATTGTAAACCGAATTTTTGTTCAATATATGTGATTTTTTTGTTATATTCATTTGGGTTTTGATTTGTTCTTGCTATTATTGATAATCTCTTATCTTGATTTGCATGTGTGTGGAGATTGGAAATTGATATGTGTTCATGGATGTGATTAGGAGTAGATTAACGTAATTGTAGGAGTAGTTGTAATCAAATATCTCATTTGTATGTGTATGTCTTTGGAAGGTCAAAATTAACTTGTATGGATAGGTTTGAGTGTTTGTGGGTTTCGGTTATACCTCCATGGATGACCAATCCGGGTATAACCGTAATCACTTAACTCCTAAAAATGGATAAAACTTGTTCTATGCATGACCCTTTCACTACGATAGGTTTTGGCTATATGTTCATATGCTTAATGGTGGGGACTAGAGGCACACTTGCTCTAGCCATGACCTTTGGGGAGTGAGAAGTGTCTCGAATCCCTTAGTTGAGACAAGAGGCGCAATTGCTCTAGCCATGGCCTTTGGGGAGTGATTTGTGTCTCGAATCTCTCAATTGAGAGAACAAGCCCTTAACTTAAATTAGAAGTGCTTAGTGCTTAGGTTGGCTCTACGTTCATGAGCTTAATGGGTCTTTGACCTTAAGACACGATCACTCCATCCATGACCTTTGGAGAGTGATGATTGGATTTCGGTATTCCTTAATCAACGGATAATTCGTAATAATACATGATTTGGTCTCGGAATCCCTTAATCATGAGAATGAGCCCCTAACTAATTAGATGTCATTCATTGCCCAACAACCACTATTGTGCACTTATGTATGGTGAACTTGTTGCCCCTTGTGTGATCATTATCCTACATCTCTCCAATCCACCATTTTAGTATTTCCCACTTAATCACCATTCTCACCATTCCATATTCTTTTGTTTTCATTTGCATTATTTACATTTCATTTGCACACACGCACACCACTCTCACCCTTTCCGCATTCTATTTACATGCTTTCAATAAACGCTATAACTAGAGACGGTCGACGGATACCACATCCCTGTGGACGATCCCCTTACTTGCTGCTATACTAGTTATTAGTCACTAGCACCCGTGAGGTTGAACTTATAAATATCTTTTGACGAGAATACAACGACGCTCTCATCACACGGGATAAGTCGAATTCGGGTTTCGGCTGAATCGGGCAAAATTGCAAATAGGCGTGGGTATTCTCACGCCAAAACCACCTCGCTGCCCACGCAGCAAGATTGCCTTGGCGTGGGAATTCTCACGCCAAGAAGAAGTCTTGACCGGTGCAATGAGAAGTGCTCCGTGCAAGAAATCTCGCATGCAAAGCAGCTCTCGGCCATCGTAATCGTGTTGGCGCAAGACTTGCTGCACTAAGGAGGCGTGGGCATTGGCGCAATAAGTCTTGTGGTTTGTGGTTTATGGTTTATGCGTTGTGTAGTTGATATATTTATAATATAAAAAAAATCCATTGATTGATCTTCATGTTTTAATGGAAAGTCTGAGATTAATGATTTAATTCTGCTTTTAATATTAACGTTGGACATGACAATATGACATTGAAAATTTGAAACTGATGACATCCATATTCAGAAAGTCTGGCATTTTCATCAATTATTAAAAATCACCCAATAAGGAAGAAATTAAAAAGGAGTAATCGAAGCAATAATCATCTCTAATAATATTCTATAAAATAAAAAATCTTATTACTCATCTATATATAGAATGAGGTACATGATACATCCTTATATAATTATAAATAATGGCAATCACCATAACCTGCAAAAGAGTAATAAACAACAACCCATATCAAAATCAACTACCATTAAGTGATCTAATTAGAGTAAAAGTAAAAATGAAAGAATTGGCGTTACTTGGATCTTTCATAGTGATGACCCCGGATTTGTTGAACTGACAGCTTACACTGATTCCAAAATTTAACTGGAAGAAAGAATTCATGGCGAACGAGGCATGACTCTTTAGCGTATCCGGTAGAAAGCAGGAACCACCCGGTTGTATTGGTCCACAGTCAACTTTAGAGCAAGCGTAGTCTATGTTTGCTTGCAACACCTTCTCGTCCGCAAAATTTTTCTTTACTACACACCAAGTAAGATGCTGCAAAATCATCAATAATTCAAACTTCTTATTCGTTGCCACTGCAAGTAGTTTTTTATAAAAAAAATTATAAAAAAAAAAACTTTATATATATAGTTTGAAAGGAGCCATAAATTACCGATGATGGCGTTGAGTCCTGATCTCCACCACCTGCAATAGATTTTGAGTAAATATCAACAGCTCCACCTGCAATAGATTTTGAATACATGGACCAAAAGAAGGTAGAATTAGAAGCAAATTAATCTAATTAAAGTGTACCTTATTTCAAAATTGGAGAAAAGAAACAAAAACAAAATTAATGGTCATTTTCCCTTTTGTAACTTTACAAAGCACAAATTAAGTTAAAACAAAATTATTTGCTTAACTTTGTAATGTTATAAACATGAGTTGGACATGATCTTATTTTTATATCCAGAGGTTTGTATGTGAGAACTTCGGCCAAAATATAAATAAAAAATAGATAAATCAAGAGAGAAAAGGTGAAACAAGAAATCATATATATTGAAAAAAAAATGGAGAAAGTATACCTGAGTAGGAAGATAAAAGCAAAATAATGGATAAAATGAAAAATGTTGGAGCAAAATTAGCCATTACTACTGCTATTTTACCTGTCAATACACAATAAGAATACGAAAAAAGAAATCATAATCAGAATTTTTATAGGTGTGAAAGAGATGAGATGGTAAAGATGAAATGAATGGATAATTAATGATTTTCAATGAAGGATATAGATGGAATGAATGAAAAATTAATGATTTTCAACGAATTGTCAAAATCCAACATGCCTTTGTTGGAAATTAACCATTTATTTCCACCATCATGCTTTATGACTAATTAATAAAGGATTTTTGTATTAATAATATATGAAAACTAAATATAGAGAAAGTTAACTATATATTAATAATTAATAATTAAGGTGCAAACACCTTATTTACTATAAATTATTTTTTAATAAATGAAACAAAAATACTGTTCATTTCATATAATCTGGATAAAGTTTAATTTATACAATCACCCACGTGTCTTATATATGTATTAGGTTAAAGTGTTTATATATTATATATGTATGTATTAGGTTAAAGTGTTTATATATTTTATTTGAAATGTACATATACATTTTAATTTGTTATAAATTTTTACCCAAGACAAACTTATGCTTATAAGTGAGGTGATTTATTTTTATACTTTATCTTACTTTATGACATAAATGTCTCCATATGATCTTCTTTATTATTTACAAATTAACCTTAAATTGCTATTACATAAACAACAAAAGTATTCTAATTTATAATTATATACAAATTGGTAAAAATTGGTACAATTTAATAAAAATATAAGTTTAATAAAATGACTTGCACCATCACCGAATGTGGTTCGGTGGATTGAACACTCATTCAACCTGTAATAATAACATTCCACAATGCTTTTAAACCAATGTCCATGTTGGTCAACACTAACTAGTCACTTAACTATCAGTGTTCAATGTTATAATATTATGTCCATACATAATAATAATACATCTTAATCTAGTTTATAAGTTGCACGATTTAATTACTTATGAGATGGTAGTCCGACACAAGACTCGTTGACGTGCTGCATGAACGTATATGATACCAAATATTATATTCATGTTTGTTCACCTGTAGACCTAGCATTTTACATTAAACCCATTAATTCGACCCCAGCCCACTCAAAAAAAGAAAATAGTTGTGATATTAGCTTTAATGAGTTGGGCCATTAATGGATTGAGTTATTAAAACATTATATATATATATATATATATATATATATATATATATATATATATAGTAGTTCTCCTAGAAAGGATCTTTTATTTTAATTTGGTAAGGACTTTGATGAAATCACATCTATTTTTATGAATTTTGATTTGAATTTTTTTTGTAGATGATATGTTTAATAAAATCTACCTATAACTAAAATTTAAGAATTTTTCAAGCACTGCAATTATTTTTCTTGAAGCTTCCTATATTTCACTCATTTTCTGATACCTTCATATTTAACAAAATTGGGATAATCTTACCGAAATTTAAATAAGGGATCTTTTATAAGAGAACCACTCTTTATATATATTCTCTCTCCTCAGGACGGAACTGAAATTAATGTTATAACAAAACTTGTGAGTTATTGATTAAGTTTAAGAAAATTTTGACTAAACTGAAGTATATGTGTGTGTGTGTGTGTGTGTGTGTGTGTGTGTGTGTGTGTGTGTGTGTGTGTGTAGTAATGCTATACAACCCAAACAATTAACCCAAATTTCAACCCAAATGATGTGGTAGGTGAGTTGTCATCACCATACACAACATGGAATGATGTGATTAATGAAAAAACCACTTTGTTTGAACAAGACAACAACCAATAAGAATTTCGTATCTATTCAATCAATAAAGATTCTATATACATGTCTTTTTTGGCCCTTAAGGATTGATATAGTTGTTTGTGTGTTGAAATTTTTTTTCGAAAAACTATATCATGTTTGCTTATGACAAAATGGTACAAATTGATTTGAATTCTTATGGAAACCCTTTTTGATGTTTGCTTTGCCAAATATCATTGCTTGAACTTTTATGTTATATGTCTTGCATGCAAAGCAACACCTTCACACATTCTCTTTAAAATAAAACTCATTGAATCTCTCTCAGTTATTCAAGTTGCATAAAATTTATGTACATGATTATGCAATCATATCTTGTGTGAATATCTCTCTTTGCTAAAGCAACTCGATAGAGAGAGCTCATTTGTCTATATCATGACAAAAGGGGGAGAAGTCTTGAAAATTTTAGGGGGAGCATTGTTTATGCTTTGGGGGAGTAGCCTTGAGAGAGAAAGAGTAACCGTTTAGGGGGAGCATTGCACATGCACTATTTTGAATTGTTGTGTTATTATTGAGTGCAATGCTTTTTACGTTTGTTCACCTCACATGCAGTTGTTCTTGGAAAGTGCTTTCTTGTTATTTTGTGTAGGTACGATGATCTACGAAGAGATTGAAGACCTTGAAGACTTAGATCTTAAGTTTTTTTTATTATGACGTAGAATATATTTTGTTGACCAATAGCTTTATTATTGTTTTGTGAGAATTATATTGTAAGTGGTTGTTTTGTCATGAAATAGCCAAAGGGGGAGATTGTAAGGACCTCCATTTTAAATTGGCTTATTTCATGACAAACCACATTGAGATTATTTGTAATGGGTAGCTTACGTCTAATTGTGATTCTTCATCAACAAGCTTCCAAGATCCCAAAGAGCTTCAAGAGAGGTAGTTCACTCATTCTTAACACTTGAAGAGATTTAGTTGCACACACACACACTTACATGCATTTTGTATTGAGATGCATTTGTTGTTCACACACGCGCACACTTACATTCATTTAAGTTGTTATGCATTTGTTCCTTATTGTTCTTGTGTGCATTCTTTTCACAATCACACATGCACTTCATTCTTTGTCTTAGGTGTGGTTTTTGTGTGGTGTAATTTGTTTCCCGATTCTTGATCGAAAACATCCGCGCTTACACGATGGAGTGCTTTTCTTAGCACATTGTTAGTAGTGTAAAAACGGGCAAGCCCGGCCCGTTTTGGCACGGTCTGCCAGGCCGGAATGTCCAAAACGTGCCGGGCCTGGCACGGCACGGACCAACTGGCGTGCCGTTCCAGGCCTGGCACGTTTTGGAAATTCTGACATGGCACAGCACAGGCGTGCCGGACCGCCGGACGGTCTCGGCGTGCCAAACGGGCCGGATGGGGCAAAATTTTTTTTTTAATTTAATTATGTTAATGTAAATGTGTTAAGTTATATAATATTGTTTTAACAATGTAATAATCTAATTTTGATTACAATTTATTTATGTTAGTGTAATAAAAAAATTGTTGGTAATAGATAGATTTATTATGTTTGTTAATAAAGTATTAAAGAAAATAAAAAATAGATGAAGACATGATGTAATGAAAATATGAAATGAAGAAATATTTAATTATTTTTGACTTTCAGAAATATTTAATTATTTTTGATTACATATTTACAGGATTGCCTCATTAAAAACCTTACCAAGAAAACCCAGTGGGATAAAAACTTGGTAAGGGAAAAAGAGTACAATCGTATTACAAGTAAATGTAGATGTATAACCTAGTTCTGGGCCTGGTTACTACCGAAACTCTCATCAACAAATAAATTGGAGAAATTTTGAATAAATTCTTCGTCTACAGTTTCATTTTGCAACCTCTTTCGAGAATGCTCCCAATTCTGAACGCATGTTAATACCTCTACCATCTCCGGAGTCAAACAACTTCTTCTTGGTTCAGTAATTCGTCCGCTCATGCTGAATGCTTGTTCTGAAGACACAGTGGACACGGGGATAACAAGTACGTCACGTGCTAGGTGTGACATGACCGGATACTTGTATCTATAAGTCTTCCACCATAACAACAAATCAAATTACTCCGTGTCTTCGCATGCATCGAAGTATGCTTCAAGGTATCTATTCAGTTTGGCTCCAGCCGATGCAGCAGATCGTTGCGTTGAAGAAGAACTTGATGATTTTTTACGCCGTTTCAGAATACTCCAACGTGTCTGCATCTGTTGTGTCTCCGGTTCTGTTGATGGCTGCGTGTCAACGCCGCCGAACCTGCGCTCATAAATACTAAAAACTTTGAACAACTTGTTTCGAATGTCAGTAATCTGTTCTGAATAATTTATTGATAAATTAGTTCAATAAACTCAAGCAAAATGTCTAAACCAGATAATTTAACCCTAAGATGTACTATAAGACCTAAGGCATAAAGAAAAGGAATCGTAGACCAATATTTTTTCAACTTTGTCTCTGATCGAGCCAAAATTGTCATATATTTTGGCCCCCAATTCCATATCATTTAGCTTGTTTTCGAGCATATTTTGGTGTCTAATGGCTCATTTTGTAGGTATTACAGGCATTCAATGGATTTCAGGAGCTGAAAGTGAAAACCAGGACTTTCGGGTGAAAAACAAGTCAAAAGTCAGAGAAACAGTGCCTAGAAGCATAGTGCATGGGTCCCATACCCGTGCACTACCCGTGCCTCAACCCATGCACCGAGTGAAGATCAGACAGAAGGGCATGTACGCGGGTAACTGTGCGGGTTATACCTGCACACTATCACCCGCACACTCTTACCCATGCACTGCCAGTGCATCAACCCGTGCACTGCCAGTGCATCAACCGGTGCACAGGGTGATGGAAGATTGTGAAGAGCCTGTGCGCGGGTATGATACCCACGACGGGTATGATACCCGCGCACTACACGATCTAGCTGTGCAAAAGTCTTGTTTTCAACCATTTCAAGAAAGGGCAAAGTCGTCCTTTCAAGCCTATTTCGTACCCTAGCCTCCCAAGCATATAAATACACCAGTTTTATTATTTAAGGAAGGCTTAATCACTTTCTCCTCCCTTCTCTCAGACAATTCTGCCCCTAATCACTAAACTTAAATCTAACCATCATCTTCCTCATCTACTCAAGGACACATAGGAGATTAGATTCAAGCTTGAAGGAAGGAGAATGTCTACATGAGTGTTCTCTATCTCTCTTCTCCTATTTTTTTGCATGTATTTGTCATGAGTAGTTAAATCCCATTAAGGGATTGATGTGATTCACTTGTGAATATGGGTATTTGTAATGAACTCAATATCTTCTATTAAAATCTATCTCATTTGTTTTATTCAATGTTTTACTTGATTTCAAAAGCAATTTGTGTTTGATTGTACATGACTCTCTTCATGAGTTGTTTGAGAAATTATATGTGTAGAGAATCAAGTATACATGATGCTTGGCTCTCTAAGATCAATTGAATAGGTGGATTGAGAACAAGGGTACATGACCCAAATGATATCCGAACTTATTAATCTCACATAATTCTAATCTTTCATAGGTAATCAAGACTATACATCGTATGATTGTTTGCATGTGATAGATTAAGCATCAACCTATACATGATGGGTTGGAGATTTTTAACAATGAGATTTGTCCCTTATGTGATGGATGTTCTTTCATTGTATAACCAATTGTGGGTGGCCAATGCCATACATGATGGTTTGGGTACTCACAAGTGGTAAATAATCACTCATATACATCCTAGGGTGGTTACATTAGTTAATGACAATTAAAATGAGTTCATTCTTTACCCATTGTTTGCTAGTTGAATTCATCAATTCCTTAATCCACATATCACATATCCATACTTTTTAAATTAGTGCATTTTAGCTTAATTTACATTTTAGTTTTACTTTTTCTCCAAAACCATATCAATTTACTTTTCTTGTATTTTTAACTAAAGCATTAGTTTAATCATAACTATCTCTCGATCTCTGAGGAATGATACCCATACTAGCCACATACTAGTTTTATACTTGTTGAGTGCATCTTGGGATTTTATAAATTTGTTTGAATATTGCATATCACGACATATAAAAAAATGCACGTTCAGTCTTCATGGCAACAACTGCAGTGCCTAAGATGGTATCTTCACGATAAGTGTTTAACACTTTAGACATTTCCATTATCTGATGGATTGCCTGGAAAGATGTGGGGTAATAGACCCCGGAAAGAGTTACAGTGGCATTGTAAAAAAATCTTTAAAAATTCAACAAAAATCCTTGCCACATACCAATCGTCTGAGGTAAGTGCTTGAGCTTGTGCTCCTAAAGAACCAATTTTGGCTAATTTCCATATTATAAAAACCTGTAATAGTTGTATCATAGTCCAAACAATTTTGCAGCATTAAGTAAGTAGAGTTCCACCTTATTGGCATATCAGTTTGGAATCATCGGGGTCGTAGACCGTTTAATATACAGTGTCTGCCGAATTCTCGAAATCTTGGATTAGAGCTCCCAATCCAAGAAATGGCATATCTGATGCGATTTATACGAGCACTTACTTCCTTCATACCAGACTTTACAATTAAATTTATGATGTGACATGCACACCGTTGATGGAAGAAATAACCCACAGCTTGCGAGATATTTCTTTCTGTAAACAATACAACAGAGCTAGTATTTGCAGATGCATTATCTAATGTGATAGAAAGGATGCGATTAGTTATTCCATAAGTTTCTAAAACATCTATAATGACATTAAAAATATTTTCTGATGTATGTGCAAAATCCATAGGACGAAAACCAAGAATTGTTTTTGTTAACCTCTAATCAGAATCTAAATAGTGTCTCGTGACACATAAATAGTCATGTTTGGAACATGCGTTCCAAATTTCAGAAGTTAATGCAATGAGACACTTAGATGCTGTAATTCAGCCATCAATTCATCTCGTTGAGTTTGAAACATTCTTATCAAATCGTTCATAGTGGTGGTTCTAGAAACAGTTTGAAATTGGGGGTTGAATGCATCATTAATACATTCCTGAAGAACAAAAATATTGTCACCAAAATTAATCGGTTGATCAGTTTGTGCAATGTATCGTGCCAATGAATTTCTAGCATGGTTGGGGTCGTAAATCCACGTAGTAACGAACCCGTCTGGGTGCCGTTGTATTTGTGCCTGGGTTCTAGTGTCTATCTGTCCATGTACAGGCATGCATATCTCCATATGCGTTCTTAAATGACCGATTCCCTGCCTACTTCCAGTATAGTCCTTAGGACAAAACTTACATTTAGCTCTGGCGCCGGTCGTACCGTCTGGGAGGTCATTTCTACTATGTCAAAACACTGCCAGACATTTGATGTAAACCGTTTGGGACGTGATGTTGGTGTAACCGTGGAACCGAAAGGTCCCGCTTCGGTTCCCTTCGGTCAAGAAAGATCCAAATCATCGTTCAGCATGTTCAAACCGTCCGGAAAAGAAGGGTGATTAGGATCCATTTCCTAAAACACAAATATGAACTCATTAGTCATTAATAAATAATAACTAAATATAAAATTGTTAATTTACTATAAAAATATATTAAATTAACTACTACAAGTAAAAATTATTAATTTACTAACAAAATATATTAAATTAACTACCACATATATAAATTATTAATTTACTAACAAAATATACTAAATTAACTACCAGAAGTAAAAATTATTAATTTACTAACAAAATATATTAAATTAACTACCACATATATAAATTATGAATTTACTAACAAAATTAACTACCATAAGTAAAAATTATTAATTTACTAACAAAATATATTAAATTAACTACCACAAGTATAAATTATTAATTTACTAACAAAATATATTAAATTAACTACTACGAGTAAAAATTATTAATTTATTAACAAAATATATTAAATTAACTACCACATACATAAATTATTAATTTACTAACAAAATATATTAAATTAACTACTACATATATAAATTATTAATTTACTAACAAAATATATTTAAATTCACTACTACATTTAAAATGCTTAATTTACTGACAAAATATATATTTCAATTAACTAACCAAAAAATTTTAAATTAATTTACTAACTAAACAATAATATTAAAATTAATAGCTAAGTATAAACATATAATGAGCCATTTTTAACTAAACAAAAACATTAAAATTAAAAACTAAAGTCTAAACATAAAATTAAATAATAACATTTAAAGAAAAATGTATATTTGAACTTTGATGTGTTGGTGGAAAATTTAGGGAATAATAGATAGATAATATAAAATTAATAACTAAGTATTACAAATTGTGTAAAGGGAGAGAGAGTAAGAATGAAATTGTGTAGTGTGTAGAGAATTGGAGAGAATGAGAGAAAGTGAAAAAAAAATTTGAATTGGTAGGAGTATTTATAGGAAAATTTGAATTGTGGGTCAGATATAATTTTTATTTTTGTTGGGGTTAAATAGTACTTTTTTTAACAACAATGGTAATTTTTTTTAAAATTCAACCGTTGGCTGATGGCAGCAATGACATCAGCATGCCGTCAACCAATGGTTGAATTTTAAAAAAATTACCGTTGGAAGTCGTAAAAAAAAAAATTTGGCGGGTCTAACGATCGGCCTGCCGTGCCGGCTCGCCTAACCGGCACGGCGGTCCAACCGTTGCCCAGCATGCTGGGATAAGTAGGTCGGGCCGGGCCGGCACAGTGGACCAGCCTACTAAGGCCCGGCACGCGGCACGCCAACGTGCCGGGCTAGAACGGCACGCCCATCTTTTGAGTCATGCCTGGAACGGCCTGCCTTCCTTGGCATGCCGTGCGTGCCAGGCCCTTTCGTCCCGGCCCATATTTACACCACTACACGGTGTTAACCCCTTGAAGGTCTCTTTTGCACGGGTTGTGCAGGGGTCCCTTACCCGTGCAGTACCAGTGCACCGAGCTTTTTTTTTTAAAAACAACGCAGTTTTATTTAGCCATATTATATATGTTCTCTCTTCTTCCTTGCTCGTGTGGAGGAGTTCAAAAACTGACTTATGTGAGAGAAAGTCATTCTTGAAGAGGGAGAGAGAGACTCCAAAAACTCATATTTGCTCAACCAAACACATTCCCATGAGCATCTAACATCTTTCGTGCATCATCTAAGCATGGGTCTTCTTATATTCTTTGACTAGGTAATTGTTACATGCCATAGAATCTCTTGTTTCATTCTTATGTCATGTTTGCCTAGGATTAGCATTTATTTGTTTATTAAATGCATGTCTCTTTACTTAATGTTGTTTCTAACATGTTTGAGACATTGAATGTTGGTTGAGTTTAGTTTTCATTGATAGCTAGCATTTATAACCATTTTGCCCTCTAACTAAGTCTATATGCCTTGCATTTAGACATTGTTGATTATGTCTCATTGATTGCATTTAATGATTGCATTTATTGTCCTTGCCTTACTTAATGACAACTCTTGTTGATTGGCTTTTGTTTGATAACTAGATTTTATATTTGCATATCTTTATCTATTTAATTCTTTATGCTTTCATATAGACATTGATATCTAGGATTGCTTCTATTGCCATCATTTAATCTCTAGATAAGCATTTAGTGTTGCCTATCATTAATTGCATTTAGGATATATTCATATATTCACATAGGTTGTTAATATCTTCTTTGAGAGTTAAGCCTTGTGACTACAAGGTGTAATACACAAGCAAGTGAAGTCTTGTAATCAAAGAGTTGGTTGGCAAGATTTGGTCTAGAATCACTATAAAATGCCCATAAGGTAGTAGTGGTGGGTTAGTAACCAAGAATGGTGTGATTAGAGATAAACCTAGGTTGTAAACATTAATATATATAGTGGATTTGAGGACTGTATGTGGCTAGAAGGATAGCCAGTGAGTTTTGCCCAGTTGGAGGGTTTCTCACGTAAATCAATCGATGTGTTGTTTATTGTTTTCCGCACTTTAGATTATCAATTGATTGCTTATTTTATTTGGTTAAATTTTTAATATTGATTAATCAAGAAAATTTGGTAATTAACTTGATTAAAACCTATCCACCACCCCCCCCCCCCCCCCCCCCCCCCCCCCTCTTTCCCTTATTTGTTTTTTCACATGCTTCTAGCATTTCAAATCCTTCAGGGATTATAAATATCTACATTGAGTGATTTTAAATCCTTCAGGGATTAGATTATAAATATCTACATTGAGTTAATCATATAGATAAATTATTACAACGTCTAGAAGACGAATTTCAAGCCTTTTTAAGGAAGTCAAATTTATCAAAAATTCGGAACGTAATCGTATTCATCAGTAGTGAGTACTAAGTTTCTGTAAGAAATCTTGTACTATGAGTGGTGCCACATATCTCATGATCTCATTTTTCTCATTAGTGAGTACCATTTCCATATAAAGACTCATTAGTATCCAACTAGTTTGACATCTCTAGGTGTCTAGAGTACTATTGGTTTAAACACTTTATATTTGGCTTATGAAGCAAATTCTTCTTGAATTGATTCTTCTCATATAGGCCAATCATGCCTTTTGTCTACAATTATTGATATTATGAATATCATAATTATCATTTATAATTTCAGTAGCGCTAATGTGTATAAAAATACATCATCAATGATTGTTTCCTTATGATTCCACATTTGTCTCATTTGATTTATAGAAATTTTCTCAATTTCTATACTCTTGTATCTCTGTTGAGATTACTTCTATTTCAATGGATTTAGTCATTTCATAGACTTGTATGATTTATAGAATTTCTCTCAATTTATATATTCTTATGTCTCTATTGAGATTTCTTCCATTTCAGTGGATTTAATCATTTCATAGACTTGTATGATTTATAGAATTTCTATCAATTTCTATATTCTTGTATCTCTGTTGAGATTTCTTCAATTTCAATGGATTTAGTCATTTCATAGACTTGTGTCTCTTTAGATATATCAGACTCTTATACAGTTGATTTAGAGAAAGTGAATTTATTTATAGCTCGAGTTTTGTTTACTTTTAGGATCCCGATAACAATACCTTTCAAAAAGGTTCACAAGCTTATGATATGCATCAGATGATTTATTTGTTGCATTTTACTATGTTCATTTTTCAAGAACAATCACCCGACCGGGGTTTACGAGATAACAATTTATAAAATCTTGTTACCTTTAATATATCGGGTAACGGATTAATAATCATCTGATGATCAATTATATTCCGTATTTATGCGATACGAAGATTAAAATGAAACACATTTATATATAGAGAACTGAACTGGTATCTCTATTTTGTGTAAGAGTAACTTTTCATTTACTCTTCTCTTCTCAAGAAACTTTCCATTTGGAATTTAATCAATATAATAATATGCAAATTGTGCGTAAAAATATAAACTATCAGAAGTTTAAATGATCTAGTAGAAGATTAATCAAAATTAATATTAATCTTAGAATGATATAAAAGTCTTATCTTAGATCATGTCAGAGATGCAATAAGGAGATATACAACACAATCAAATATCTTTAAAAACCAGTTAGTCCCTATATAGAATTTAGTAACTGTATCGAAATAATGAAGTTCTGGCAATTACTTGGAGACGTTTGATAAGTGATTCCCCTGATCCATTTTGATTATGAGTATATCTGAAAACTAGATGTTGAACGTCAATCCCAACTGCTTTGCAATATTCATCAAATATCTTTTAAGTTCAATCAAGTAAATATGCCTGAAAAACTAATAATCAATGCAAGTAATATGGAGATATTTGATAATAAACAAACATGTGATCTTCTCGTAGATGCATCAATTAGAACTATAAAATAATGAAATGATTCATTTGGTGGATGAATGATCACTCCAAAATGAGCACCCGCAATAGTACAGAGCGGTGGGAGCAGTACTATAAGTGTCTCACTTTATGATTGGCTTATTTCGTTGACAAAATCACAATTGGGGTTAATCATTGTAAAAGGGTAGATTAGGAACTGAAGATCTTCCATTTGACTCCAAGTGCTTCAAGGAAGGTAGATTACTTGACTCTACTTTTACTTGAAGGGATATAGTTGCACACACTAACTTTCATGCATTATATTCTTGTTTACATATAATTGGATGATGCATTGTATGTCACTTATCACACTCCACACTTGCACATATTGCACATCACTTAGTGTGTTGAGTCTGCCTTGAAAAGAGAGTTTCTTCTCTTACCGCGGCCTAGTCCGCTTGGCAAGCACTGTTTGCACCGCGGCATACAGAGCTCTAAACATCAGTTGGCCCATGCTGCCTTGACCGCGTCCTGTACACATGTACGCCCAGCGGTCCCTGACACGGTAAACTTCAGTAGGCCCCTGATGCCTTGACTGCGGCCTGTGCACTGCACGCACAGCGGTCCCAACCGCGATGTTGTCCAATAGGCACACTGCTGCGTGTACCGTGGTCTGGACAACTTGCCCGAGCCGCGGTACACACAGCGGTAATGACGGGATTTTGTTACTGTTTTTCAAAACAGTGTCATTTCGTCTAGGGCTTCATATATATATATGTCATTTCCTCTTCCTTGCCTCTTCAGAGCTTCAGAATTCATTCTCTTTCATTCCTTTTAAAGCTCAAGAGTGTCTTGCAAGAAAAAGGTAGCAAGAAACCATTTTTATTGTCCAAAACCCAATCACCCATCATTCATTCATGGTTCTATCATCATCTAGCTTCATCTAGGATATTTTTGAGCATGGGTCTTCATCAATATAGCTATTGCATCTAGGAATGCTTTGATTTCATATAGCTAGGTTATATGTGTGTCATATAACAACATGATATCTAGGATTGTTTGAAGCATTCATACATGACTAGATAAGCATTAAATGTGTTGACCTTGCATTTTGTGCATTTAGAATATCATCATATTCACTTTAGGTTTCATATCTCTTCATTTAAGAGTTAAGTCTTGTATTTTCCTTTGGTAGTATACAAGCAAGAGCCTAAAATCACCATTAAAGGCATGCGGGTAGCAAGAATGGATTAGTAACCAATTAGGTGTGATGTGGTCAACCTAGGTTGTAATCGTTTTTACAAATAGTGGATTTGAGGGTTCGATTGGCGATTAGGCCCGTGGGTTTTTACCCAATTGGAGGGTTTCTCACGTAAATCATATCATTGTGTCATTTTGTTTATTCCGCATTTTTATTATGGCAATGATTGATTGTGTTAGAGATTAGGGGTTGTGTTGTTTAATTTTGATTAATCAAAAGGATGGCATTTAATTTAACTAAAACCTATTCACCCCCCCCCCCCCCCCCCCCCCCCCCCCCCTCTAGGTTAGTTTTATCACTCTTAGTGTATTTTCAAGTACAATGATAATAAAATTCGTTCCACAAGGATTGATGAATTGAGTACCACAATTGATTGATTGACCACTATTTAGACAAGCAAATATTTGATGATTGAATTATACCACTCGAAACCACTTAAATTAAATTATAACTAAAAATTGCAGTAAATGAGACTAACAAACAAGTAACAAAGCAAGTCACACACATGCAAGTGATTATATTACTAATAAGAAATGAGGCTAAGACCGTGAATCTACCTAACCAATTCTCACCAATTTATAGACCCACCGTTAAAGGTAAATTATGCAAATGTGAATGTAGACTCATGACAACCCTCAATTAGTCTCTACTCTCTCTCGAGTTATAGAGACAACACTTATATGCACCAATAACCAATCTCTCGATGGTCATCCAAAACACACACAAGTTTATTAAGCATAATGGTACACTAATTGAGTCCTAGAGACTAACCTCGAGTATTTCTACCTTACTAGACCTCTATCATGCATTTCATCGAGCAAGTTGCGTGCTTCTCCTCTCGGTACATCACACAAACAACCAATTAAATATTAAATGCTAGCTAAAAAGTCAATATTAATTATAACATGAAATACACATACATAAACACAAGCAATATGGATAAAATGGTGGTTTTCATGGATAATTCAGGGTAAAGGCATCATCTTGGCCTTAGCCAAGTAGAGTTTAGTTCATAGTGTAAGAAATGGTCATACAAGATATGAAATAAGTACAAGCCATAAATAAGTGCAAGTAAAGGTAAAGAGAGAAAGGAAAAGAGTAAACTAAGTTGAAGGACTCCTCCTCTCTTGCTTGGTTGTGCTAGGCTTCTTCTCTTCTTGACTTCTTTTGCTCCAAAGTGTGGTATTGATGGTTGATCTAGGTGAAGGAATGAGGTATTGAGTGGTTGGTGAAGTGAGATTTGAGTTTAGATGGTGATTTAATGAAGGTTTTAGGTGATTTGGTGAAGGATTTAGGTTAAAGATTGGTTCTTGAAGGCTTTAGATTGTAAAGGGAGTTTTTGGAGCTCAAGGGTCGTGGTAGAAGTCTGAAGAAGAGCTGAAATAGGGTATTTATAGTGGGTGGGAATTAGAGCACGAGATCCCAAAAATTCTGCTGAGTGGATAGGATGCGCAATACGCTGGTGCACACATGGTGCGCACGTATAGCGCACGTTACTGGAGTTGGGACAATTGTTTTTTAGGAACATGCGCTACACGCCGGTGTGCACGTATAGCTCACATTACAGGACTTTGCACAGCTTTGGAGTGTGCGCTATACGATGGTGCGCACAAGGTGCGTATGTAAAACATATATTGCTAGAATTGTGATTGCCTGGCTGGTGCGCATGAAGCTCAAACTTCCTAAAATTGTGATTTGAACCCCAAATTCTCCTGTTTTAGCCTGAATACCCCTAAAAGTATGTAATGATCTGCACAAGCTCATTTAAACATTAAATATCTGGTTTTTACCCTGAAACGGATGCAATTGATAGGTTATGGAGGCTACACCAAGTGTAGAAATGGACATTATCAATGAATATGTCCATATATATATCCCCTTAAATTATGGGGATTCAAAACCAACTTTAGAATAAGATGGTTTTATTATTAGTCTCTATTTGTGAATATGCAGTGCAGATGAGAAAGTATACAGCTTCTCAATAATAAGTTTCTAGCCCAAATCATACACAGATATTCAACACTCTTATTATTCATAGTCTCAATGTGACATTAATAAAGTTAAATGTGTTTGATCTAAGCAGGTTTCTTTATGGTCTGCTTGAATGATATAAAGTATCATTGATACACAATTTAATATCATTTGGTAATAAGATTCTGGCTCTTCTAGAGCCTTTAATCAAATATGCTGGATCTGATATGGTATTAACTTTATATGTCTTTGAACTAAGCATTTTTCTTTCTGCTTAAATAATATCAAGTATCATTGATACATAATTTAGTATTATTTGATAACAATATCTTGACTCTTCCAGAGCTTTCTATCAGATCCGTTGGATCTGATACAATATTAACATTTGCTCTAAGTAAAGTCAAATTTCATAAAATATTTTCGACTCCGCAGAACTGTATGAGTCGTTGTACTCTCAGCAAGACATATCTATATATATATATATATATATATATATATATTTATATCCCTTCTGGGAATTTTATGAACATTATGTATAATGTCATTTTATATCTCATCTGAAATGATAATAATCTCTCCCCTTTTTTCCTTTTTTTTAATAGGTTTATTTTGTAAACCTTTTTCTCTTATCATTTACAAGCATCCACTCCTAGGGTATCTTTTGATATCTCATGAATATAAATATATCCAAATTTACTCTCTTGATATTGATTCCTTCAGAAGCAAGTATAAAATGGATAAAATATCTCTTACAATCTCATTACACGTGATATTAGGATCTTAAATCATACTCACAACATCATGTTGGATGTGTAGATCTTTTTTCTCAAATGAATGTTACGTTAGGATCTTAAATCATTTTTATGATACTCGCAACATCCTGCTTGATGTGTAGATTATTTTTCTTAAATGAATGATACGTTAAGATCTTAAATCCCTTTTATGATACTCACAACATCCTACTAGATGTGTAGATCATTTTTCTCAAATGAATGATATGTTAGGATCTTAAATCCTTTTTATGATACTCACAACATCCGGCTGGATGTGTAGATCACTTTTCTCAAATGAATGATACGTTAGGATCTTAAATCCTTTTTACGATACTCACTGCATCCTGTTGGATGTGTAGATCATTCTCTCAAATAAATGACATGCAAACATATCACTTTATATATAAGATAACTTCATATTCTGAGCGGGTTTGAAACCCCAGGTTACAAATAATGAAATATGGCATTCATGTAAATAACACTAGATCCAGAACTTCAGGTTCTCATCGGTTTTCAAAACCGTGCCAACTTAAATATCATAATTCCATGAACTATAAGTTAAGGTTAGTCGGTCAAGCCGATCTCATATATTGCGTATAAATAAATAATACGAATATTTAAAAAGCATAATAAATAAATCCAGAACTATAACAGGTTCTATCGATACAGCCTGTAACCAGTTTCTGTCGACATAGCAGCAAACAGTCTTATATATTGAGTATACTTAAATGTGAATATTTAAACAATTCCAGGAGGCTAAGCTCGTCTGATATGTCCATAAAAATAAATACGAATATTTAAACAATCCCAGGAGGCTGATCTCGCCTGATATTTGCATAAAATAAATGTGAATATTTAAACAATTCTAGGAGGCTAGGCTCGTCTGATATGTGCATAAAAATAAGTGCAAGTATTTAAATAGCATAAATAAATCCAAAATTATATATAGGATCCGTTGACAACATAAGTAATCTTATATACGGAACTATAAATAGATCCAGAATATTGAGATTTAAGTAAATCACCCATCAGTGGGTCTTTTTTACTTACATACAATCGTGCTGATAACACGTTATAAATAAATGAAATAATCAATAAAAGAGATGTGAGAGAGAGAGAGAGAGAGATTTGCTTTTTATTGATTTATGAGAGAGCCCAGAATAACCTCTCTCATAAATCAATAGAACTGCCATATATATATATATATATATATATATATATATATATATATATAGACAATTGAAAGTTCACTTTGAAAATAAAACTCTAAAGTGTGTGTCTAAATACCTAAAGGGAGGGTGAATGGGTTATTAATCGATTATTACCAACTTTTTCGATCAGTCAATATTAAACATATAACCCAATAAAACAAACATACAAAATCAAGTATAAAGTGCGGAAATATAAAAAACACTTGATTTTTACGTGGAAACCCTTCAACAAAGGAAAAATCACGGGCTATCCTTCTAGCCACACACGATCACCGAAATCCACTATATGAATAAAAGGTTACAACCTCAAGTGATTCTCGGACTCTCACTCTCGACAACCTCAGGCTATGGACACTACCACTCACCACTCTTGGTTCAATCCCTAGTGATATCCCATAATCCACTACTCTTGGCGTGAGCACCTCCTACTTTACCCCGCGGGCTTTTTTACAGTGGCACTTGACCAATGCTTGCCAACCCACCTTGATTGCAAGACTTGACTTGCTTATGCAACTTCACCTAGAAAATACAAGACTTTGACTCTAATGAAGAGTATACAAGTCTAAGTGAACAATTAATCAATGCTCAATACAAAATATGCTAGACCAAACATAAAATGCTAAACTAAATGTAGATAATGCAATATAACATCCTAGTAATCAAATAATGCCTACATGCACACACATGAGATCTCAATTAGATGCAGAGTAAATCTAACAACCTAATTGTCAACTAAAAACTCACATAAATATTCATGAACTAGACTAGATGCACAAGACCATCCTAATCATCAATTAAGCATACATGAACATATATGGATTAGTTATTTAGGCATAAATGACCTAATAATGCAAGCTATCACAAACAAACTCGATCATGCAATTAAGACTTATAGATATATGCAATAAAGTAGAGTCTAGGTATTTATTCAAGCAATAAATACCTAATCTAGAGTAAGAAGAATAATAGATGATATTCAATGAAGTTCTTACTTACCTAGTCATGAAACCAAGAAGACACATGCTCAAATGATGTTGAATGATACAAGATGGAGATAGGTTTTGGGTTTGGAGAGTTAATGAAGCTTAAGGAAGCTTTCTCTCTCTCATGACTCTCTATTTCTCTCTCTAGGGTTTCTGTAAATGCAAAAGAGTTGGGAAAGAAGAAGAGAAAGAGAGGATTTTATAGTGAGGAAAAATGAGCTGATGGAAAAAACAAAATTGCCCCCAAAAAGACGTCGTTCGCGGGACAGGTCGCGGGAAGAGCGACGAAGAGCTGTCCCGAGAAAACTTCTGGAAAGTAGTTCGCGGGAGAGGTCACGGGAGGAACGACAAAAAGTTGTCCCATAAAAATCACTGGTGGGAAGTTCGCGGGAGGACTGACAAAGACTTGTCAAGAGAAACTTTTTTGCGGGAGACTTCGAGAGAGACAGGACGAACACTTGTCCCGCGAAACCTAAACACAGCTCTGTAGCTTGAACTTCAAGCGGCTCAAAACATGACCAAACGACATCGAAACCTTTCGTATAATATACCGTTGGAATGGTATAGAAGTATACTTTCTACTCCAATCAATAAAACTTGATTTGGATGATTGTAGAAAGATTTATGGTCAAATGAGTGACCAAATGTCAGATTTGGTCAACAACAAGAATGCTCAACCTCATGGAAAAAACCATGTGACCAAAGACCAAAACAAGAGAAGAATGGGACCTTATCAAATGGTCACCAAATGCACTAAGACAAGCATACCATCGTGCAAGCGCCGACAACACAAGCACACACACAAAACCACACTTAAATCTAGAAATGAAGTGCAAGTGTGATTGTGAAAATGATGCACACATATAAACAAAAAGAACACAAATGCAAGATTAATCAAAGCATGCATGAAGTGTGTGTGTGTGTGTGTGCGCACCTAAATTCTTGAAGAGACAAAGTCAAGTGAGTATACATTTTTCTCTTGAAGTCATAAAGATGCTTGGAAGCTTGCCAACAAGGACCTAAACTACCCATTACACAATCATCCCCAATGTGGTGTGGTTTGTCATGAAATAAGTCAATAATAAAATAGAGGTCCTTACACACTTGATTCACCATTGAATAAGACGAGGAGAGGCGGTCATATATTGCATGGATGAGGTTGAAGCAAAACTTATGGTCTACAAATGCTACACATGTGCAATGAGGTCAAGTGCAGAGATGATGAGGTGTTAGGTGCTGGAAAATCCACATTATTCATAACAATAAATATATATATATATATTATTTTATATATATTAGTATATAATATATTGGTATATATTATTATTTTATATTATATATATATTATATATTATATAATATTAGTATATATTATATATTATATATTATATAATATAATGTATTATTATATATTATTATATCTAATATATATAAATTACTATATATATTATTTAATTTATATACTATTTATTAATATATATTTTATAATATTATTATTCCATTTAATTCATATTAATTACTTTTTTATTACTTTTTTTTTATTTAAGTTGGGTCACACAAACCTAGTAACAAACACAAACCAAGTAACAAACATGTAAATGTTATCAGATTCTCATTCACATGCAAACATTACCTCATACTAAACGGTCTCTTACAAACATTATATTGCCCAAAGTGCTAGGTTTATATATATATATATATATGAAAATTTTCTCCTCCGTACGCACTTATAAATATATATCAGTGCTTTACATGTGGTCATTTAATTAGATTTAATTGATTTGACACATTCTGCATGCACTTGTCAATGCGTATCCATAATTTATGATCCACATGCAATATACTGATATATTTTATATCAATGTGCAATGAGGAGAAAATGACTATATATAGCAGGTTGTTTCAACTCAAACATATGGCTGGTTGGAGATATTCGGTATGTTGTGATCATTTATCATTAGGATGACGTTTTTTTATATATAAAGTTTTACTTATTTGTGATATTTATATTAGTATTATTAAATATGACTTATTTATTGAATGTTATAAATTATTTTCTATTTCATTATTATTATTATTTTTAATTTTTTTTTTCAAACCGAGGCTAACGCCTCAACCGGTTCAAGGCTTTTTTTTTAAAAAAAATTATCATTTTCAAACGGAGGTTACTGCCTCAACTGCCTCAAGGTTGTCGCCTAGCCTTGCAAAGGCATAACCACCTCGTCTTTTGAGTTTTAAAATATCGGTTCAGGTTAAGTTAATCCTTTAAAATCCACTATGACTGATTAATTTAAAATATTTTTATTGTGGACAATTTTACTGTTAAAATTGTTCAATTTTAATATACATTTACTTTTAGTTTAATTTAATTTTAGACGTCAGTTATAATTACATTTATAATATCCTTTTTTATATTAATTTGATTAACATTTTTTATTTTTTATTTTTTTCTTATTTTTCTTATTTTTACAGTTTATTCTTATATTTCCTTTTTTAATCAAAGCAAATTACTAATTACAATAATAATAATAATAATAATAATAATAATGAGTTAAATGGATAAATGGGTTGGTTTTAGCATACCCTTGAGTTTGAGTTTGAGTTTTTGAACCCAACAAGATAAGAGCATCTCCAAGCATTTCTATTCAAAATGGGCCCACTTTTAAAAATTTTGTAGAGAAATGCATATTCACATCTCCAATGGAATTATCTAAAATCAAATATGTATCTATTTTTTGACCAATCATAATAAAACAATTATGACATTCTCTCTCCTCTTTTATTTTACAATTAAATGAGCTTTAATATTATTTGTGGAAATAGTTAGAAATCCTAGTCAGCATTTCTATGAGAGTTTCTAGAATTAGAAACTCAATTCCATATTCTCTAACTTTTTTTTTACCACATCATCTCCATATTCAACTTAGATAATTGCATTGGAGAGAGTTTTTCTAATTTCTTTAATATATATCCTATGTGGCACTTCATTTTCTCCAAATGTACAATAGCATTGGAGATGCTCTAATGCATGGATTTGAGTTGAATAAAGAGTAACGATAATGACACCTCTTAAAAACCGTATATACACCTCTTTCATAATCACAACCATTAAATTTTTAAAAAAATTAATAATTTGTAAATGAGAAATGCTATTATAATCCACTAATTATCTGTTATACTCTATTTTAATTTTTTTAGTAATGACAATTTTAACCTGAATTAAAATTACTAAATAAGATTAAAAACAAATATCTAAAAACACTCCAAACCTTTTTTTTTTTAGAAAACAAGTTTTTTTTCCATCTTTAGTTTTTCCCTTTTGTATCTTTTTTCCTATTTTACAAACCCTAAAATATCTTTTTCTTCCCTTCAAAAACAAATTATGTCCTTTTTGTCAAAATAATTTTTTTCTCATGTACACCATCAAACTCTCCATCTTGTCATTACCGGTTTAAATATATATATAAAGTTTTTCTGTTTTTCAGTTTAACCAAATTTGAAATCAATTTTTTTTCTCAAAGACCACACCGTTCAATCATCACCATCACTAGAATATGTGTATATATATAATTATTTTTTCCATCAAAATATATATATATATATTTTTTACTCAACTTAAAATCCAAAAAAGAAAAACAAATATCGTTTTCCTATTTTCACAATTTGATCTCCAAAATAGTTTTCTTGTTGTTTCAATCTCCCCACTTTCACTCTGTTTTATTCTAAATTTTATTTTCATTTGATTTTTCCACATCTCCTTTCCATTTACCGTTTCAAATTTTCTAAAGAGAGGTATTTAAAATGGGTAATATTAGGCTCCGTCCTGTAAGCGTTTTTCGTTGACTATTTTTTGAAAAGAAAAATGAAAATGAAAACAGTGTTTTTGGTTTCAGTTTCGAAATCAAAAAATGTCTCTGGTAGCATATACTGAAAGTTGTATTCTGAAAATGAAAACGGAAAAAAAGTGTTTGGTAGGTTAACTGAAAAATATCAAAAATCGTATAATTTTTCTATTATTTTTTATATTGCAATTTTTAATTTGAATAAAAGATAGGTCAATAATTCATTCCAAATAATTATCCAATAACCGGATAAAATCTCTTTGATGAATTATTGTGATTTTAAATTTAAAATAATTTCAAAATCCAAGATTTATATTTTAATATATATATATATAACAAAGAGTTTATTAACAAATATATATATATATATATATATATATTTGTTAACAAACTCTTTGTGATCTGAAACAAAAACAAAAATAAAACCTTTCAAAAAAAAGGAAAAAAAAAATATAGGAGTCGATCTGCTCTTGGATGAGCAGATCGGCAACACTAAGAAGAAAAGAAGATGAAGAGATGAAGATGGAGAAGATAAAGAAGATGAGATGACGAAGGGAAGAAGATATGAAGAAGATAAGATGAAGAGAAGAAGTGAAGATGAGATGAAGAAAGAGATGGCGAAAACAGTCTGGAAAAGAGGAAAAGAAGAAAAAAAAACAGTAAAAAAAATTCAAAAAAAAAATTAAAAAAGAAACAAAACAAAAACACAAAATACAACAAAAACAAGTATTTTGCGTTTTTCAAATATTTCATTGTTAACACTGTTTTGTTTTTCATTTTGTTTTTCATTTTTTGAACATAAAATGAAAAACGATTAACGAACGCGAATTCGAAATCATTTTTGGAAAACAAAAACGAAAAACGGGCTGAAAAACAGCTGCATGACGAGGCCTTAGAATAAAATTGAGTGTCTTTAGAAATTATATTTTTATTTTAAATGGAGTGTCTTTAGAATATGAGTATTAAAAGATAACAAAATAATTTTAGAAAAAATGAAGTGTCTATAGAATTTTTTTTAATTTAAAATTTTAGAATGGAGTGTATTTAGAAATGGAGTATAAAAAGAAAAACATTGGATTGTAAGGAGAAACTCTTTTTGTAAATAAACCTCACTTAATACCGAAAATATATTCTTCTTTGTTTAATTATATTATATTATATTTTTGTAACTACACACCACTTACACCTATTATAATTATGTTAGTTAATCAATTTTATTATTATTTAAATTTTATTATTATCTTTAATTCTATCATTGTTCTTTCTCTTCCCTAAAGCAACTTTCTCAATTACTTATTAATTGTTTCTATCCAAAACATCACTACGATTTGAGATTTTCTTGTTGAAGATCTTTTTTCTCTTTGTGAAAATGGTAGGGATGTAAGATTTGTGTCATATCCTAATTGATTTGGAATTAAAAAAAGTTTTTGATGAAATTGAAAAACAACCTGTATTGATAACAACAAAAAAAATCTAAAAGATTTGGATATTGAAACTAATAATAATTAATTTAAAACTTTCACAACCAATTTTAGATGATTTTGATTTATTCTCCATACTTAACAATCAATTTGTATTTCCTTAACACTATGTTTGGTTTGATGGAATATGAGAGAAAGAAAATGAGAGGATTTGGGTGGATTTCTAATATCTTGTTTGGAGTGTTAAATGAGAGGAAAATGAAGGAAATGGACGGAATAATTTCTTCTTGTTTCAACCAATTGGTTTCCATCTAAATTTAGGAGGAAAAGGAGGGAAAAAAATCCAGAAGTAATGATTTTTTCAATATCCCATAACTAACCCTATTAATATTGTGTATTTCTTTTCTAAATGGAATAAAATGTCTTCATTTATTTCTTCCCTCCAAATAAGTAATAAGATTAGTTTCCTTTCTTTTCTATTTATAACCTTTCAAACAGTAATCATTAAAAATATTTTCTTTTCATTTCTTTTCCTTATTTACTTTTCATTTTCTTTCTCTCATATTCCACTAATCCAAACATATCATTAAAAGAAATTGAAAATATATTTGAAATTAATATTTAAAAGAGAATCTAGGGTTAAAGAAAATGGAAATAGTTTTTAATGATATATGTTAATATGTAATCATTAATAGGAAAAAAATTCACAAAAATTAAAATAGAAAACTAATTAGCAATTGTTAATAGGTGTACTTACAAACTACTTTTAATCTTCTTAATTTTATTTAAGGGTGTTATTGAATTTTTAAAAATATACTAATTTCGGTGTATATACAGTTTTTAAATTATACAAATCTTGCCACTCTTAAATAAAATTTGAGTCAATCCATTTAAAACCCGACATATATACAGTTTGATACTTTGATTCGACCAATTGCCATGTCTCCTCATAATTTTGGTGTTCAGGCCCATTTCTACACCCACACACAATCCCCAATATATTGTCCTTCCTAGAATTCTGCCCAATTAGATCCTGTCCGCAGATTCTACTTCCATACTTAATATTATTATTATTTTTCCAATTCCCTTTAAATCACCTTGCTTTTTGTCTTAGGAATCTCTTGCATTGACTTAATTTGTATGTGTTAAGTACTTGAGTTGTTATTACTATTTTCGGATTCTATAAAAGGTAAATGTATTAATAACACAATAATAACATTTAAGGCATTAACCTCAACTAAATGCTCCAAATGGTAAATCTACCTTTAAGGCATCTTGGGCATTTATAACAATTTAAATTTGGTCCACCATGTATCTTCTTTCACTCACCTATAAAATCAAACCCTAATAATCATCTCTTTACTCTCTCTTCTTCTATTATCAAACAATTGATTTTGGTTATAGATTATTAGCAGCTACAATGGCTAACTTTGCTCCTTCATGTACTACTATTTTGTCCTTCATCATTTTCATGCTATCCTTCTACTCAGGTACTTTTTCTATTTTATTTTTTTTTATTAATATATTTGAGTTGTTGGTTCAGTTTTCCTCTATTGTTGTGGTGTTTTAACTTGTATTTGTTTTGTTTTTTTAAACTTGGATTTGGTGATTTAAAAAAAAATTGTATTTGGTAGCCAAGAGACCTATACAAGTCTGTTTTGAATGTGTATTTAAATATGTTCAGAACACACATGAAAATTAAGGGCAAATTTCATTCAACTCTTTTAATTTATGGTTTTTTTTTAATAACAATTAACAAACAAAGGCGATTCTAAAATTCATTCAATCAATAATATTTTCCTAAAATTTTTGAAATTTGTTTCAAAAATATTTTGGCTACATACTTGCATACACGTTATATAGATACTTTTTATAATATTTTATTTATTATATATCACTTTTAATCTAGTCAGCATTACATTTTATAAAATACAAATTTTCAAAGCTCATCTCTTAAATTTGTCTATGCAAAACAAGTATAGTTTAAAAGTTCACAATAGTATTTATTTGATACAAGTCATAAAACTACTAATTATATATATATGATATTCTTATTGTTGCAGGTTATGGTAGTCGCTATTATGATGGTATGTACTCCTTTTTGTTTTTTTGTTTTTTGTTTTTTTCAGATTTTATATATGTGATCGATGGACACAACATTTGACACAATTATATTATAGTTATTCGATTTTGGAGATCTGAATGGTTAGGATTCAATGTGTTTATTACAATTTTTTTTTCTCTTTCCTCTTTCTGTAATTATTAATTTATGTTTAATTCCTCTTCTTGAAAATAATCTCATCACAATTCATTAAAAAAAGATTAATGAATTTTGATATGTTTACTTTCTTGAGTATTTTTTTTCTAATGCACATGGTAAGCACCCTGATGAAATTCAGTGAGATTTTATTGAATTTTGATATGTTTAGTATAGATAAAAAAAAGTATGAAATATAATTGGAAAAAAAAATTAAAACATTTTTTTACAACCTTTTGAAGATAAAACATTAAAAACAATAATAATATTAGACTATTTAAATTCATATCTAAATGATGTGACATGTGAATTATAATTACTATATTAATCATGAGATTATGTAAATATATAGTAGATGCTGTATGTAAATTTGAACAACCTAACATTACTCTAAAAACAATAGGAAAATATTGAAAAAATTAATTTACCTTTCTTAAAAAATTACGTTTTTACTATATGTATATTTTAATTTTGTTATCATTCATATAAAATTTATTGCAGATGGAGTTGTAGAAAGGGTTCCATCGGTAACTACCGAGATTCCTTTACACGTTCCAATGGTAATTTCCTGAATTTGAGATATTGTCAGGTTTAATAAGCATTCTTTCCCATCAAATCACATTGAACGGGTTTTTTTCCCATTTTTATTGATATGATTTAGTAAATGTGTGCGTGCATTGACATTATGAATTGTTTTTATGTTGCAGAGAAAATGGTGTATTCCAAAGAATGGAACAAGCGATACATTGCTACAATCAAACATAGACTACGCCTGCGCCAATGGAGCCGATTGTGGTCCGATACAAGTCCATCAAGTTTGCTATTTGCCCAACAAAAATTTCAACCATGCCTCCTTCGCCATGAATTCTTATTTCCACACAGTTGGCGCTATCCCTGAAAATTGTGACTTCAACAACTCTGGTCGAGTTGTGTTTTTTGATCCAAGTAATTAATTGCAACAACTATGTTGATTCTTAGATCACTAGCAATTGGAAATAGTTCTTAATCGTAATTAATTTTTGAATTTACTCCTTTTTGCAGGTTATGATGCTTGCATTTATCCTTCATCGTGAAAATATAGCAGTTGGGTTTCAAATACAGTCTCCTATATTATCTCATAATAAGTGTACTTCATTCTGTATACATATTCAGATGGAGTAATAATATTTTATAGACTATTAGAATTTTAATGTTTACTTGTCCTTTTTAATTTATTTTCATGTTGCATTTGTAACTTACAATTTTTTTACAATAATTCGGGGTTTAGAGGGGGCTACGATCAGAAACTATAAACTTATAGTACAGGTGTGAGGGACATACTACTGGACCAACCTCATATTATCTTAATTTTAATAAAATCGCACTAAAAAGATAAGTACCGTTAATTAATTGCAAGTGGGTCACTTTTTACAGGACACCAAAAGCTAATTAACTTCAGTTACATTCAGCTTTCAATTTCCACTTATGATCATGAACGAAGTTGATAAATTTTCAAAAATGATGTTACAAGTATTAATGTAGAGAAAAAACTACTGGAAAATGATAGAGCTAGATGTCATGCTTCTTGTTTCTTTTGCGTCGATTGTTCTGGTTCTACAACAAGCCACGCACTAATGCGTCTATGAGCTATAGCTACCTGCAGAGATGTGTATTATTCACAGATTAAGCGGAAGTAAAAGAAAAATTATGTTTCTAATAGTAGAACCAGCACAGATGTACTCTGGTTTTTTAAAGATAGCAAAATGCAAAAGCAACATATATACCTGTTTATCCCAGTCAGTTCTCCAGGTGATAATAATAAGTACAACAGTTTGAACAAATGTTCCGAACAACATTCCGATCCATACACCCTGGAGAACACATTACGGCAAGAAGAGAAAACAAAACTTTTGTCAATTGTCATGAAAAACACTATGTATTTTACAGCAAAATATATGAGAAACCAAGATTTAAAGTATCAGCATTATCGAACAGGCGAATACTAATCGTAATCATCCTTCACAGTCCAAAACAGTATCATAGGCTAACAATTTAACAATGTTGATTTCGTTATGTTCATTAATTTAACTTGTATTAATTGAAGAGACTTCAATTCAGTTAACAGAAGTTCTAAGGCGACTCTACACATACGTAAATCCGAAGAAAAAGAGAAAAGATAACTCACTTTGACTTCCATATTTATGGCATAACCAAGCACAACTCCAACAGGAATCCCAATTAGGTAGTAACTCGCTATGTTCACGTATGCTACGATGCTCTGCCATCCAGCCCCAACAGCAACTCCTGTTCAAGAATAATTACTTTTATGACACTTTTACAAAGATATATTCTAAAGCCAAAAAAAAAAAAAAAAAAAAAAAACTTTTTATCTTTTCAATTAATGACAATTCTCTGTCCCTGAATCATCAATCATCATCATTAGAACAAAACCATTAACCACAGGTCCAAATTAATACAATGTAAAACGAAATATTATACCGGAGAGCACTGGTTGAACACTGTTCAAAAGTATAGAGAAAGCCAACAAGGGTGATAGATTTGCAACTGCTCTAGCCACCTTAGGACTGTCTGTAAAAACATATGCGAGACGTCCTCTAAGTAGCAGGAAAAACACAAAAAGCACCAATCCAATGACTAATGACGTAAGAACTGACACCGCGATAGAGAATTTTGCAGCTCTTGAGCTTCCATTTCCAAGCTCATTTGAGACCCTAACACTGAAAATTTCCCAACCAAAACAGGGAACAATATGTTAATCAATGCACACATAATTCTGCATCTCATTGATCATAACCCAAAGGGTAAAGTCATTATTCAGTTTCAAAGTTTGATGATGTAAGATTTGATGACTTCAATTTTGAACCAATTAAAAATTGATGACAATCATATACCTTGCAGCAGCCAAGAAACCAAGTGATATCATCATTTCCATCCCGTTGACATTGAGGCTGTAAATGAAGAATGTGTGAGAACTTGATAAAGTTGGAAACAGAAGAAGAGAGATCGAGGAGGACATGAATCAATTACCAGATAGAAAGAGCATCAATGGAAACCTCAGCGTCTTTCATGTTTCCTGTTAGAAGAACCAAGATTGTGTTGTACCAAATCTCCAAACTGTCAAGGACAACAAAATCCCAACTCAGAACTTTTTCCATTTACTCTAAAACAACAATTTTAATCGTTGTATTAGTCAACAAGTACTCTGAACAAGAGATTGCCTATAATAATAATAATGAATCAGACATTCACACACAAAAGGGCTCCAAAACTTACCAAAGCATGGCACCAGATGACAAGGAGAGCTTTATAACTGGCCAGAGATCCTTGAAAGCATACACCGAGAAACCCCTCCATGTTTCACGGCACCCTCCACATGTAATAAACAGAAGTTGACCAATATTCGGTATCCAATATGCCAGATTTGTTGACACCAGTAATCCTCTGATCCCAAACTTGAATTTCACTGTCAAGAGCCAAGAAAGGATGAGATGAATTGTGATTGAAAATGCTGCTAAGTAGGAGATAATCATGTTCTTGCTCTGTGCTTGTAGGAACATTTGACAGGTATAGGACAGAATAAAGGAGAATGTCGTGGGAATTAGCCAATGAGCAATTGTTCCTGCTACTTCTGCAATTGTTTCTTCCTGGCCTAATGCCTTCAATAGCGGAGTCGTAAAAATAAAGATGGGAAGAAGACAAATTGAGCAAATGAACAACACTATCCATGATCTCTGAAGGTAAATTCCCAGCATGTGATACTGTTTTGCACCATATGCTTGCCCACATAGCGTTTCCAATGCACTAGCCATGCCCAACTGCACATTCAAACATCTATAAGAAACCGGAATCAACCATATTTAGATGATCTCAATATGGATGGCTCAAACCAAAAATATTCTAGTAATCAAACCCCAAAACAAATAGTGAAGTTGAAAAAGGCTACTTACAAGGACACCATTTGCAAACCTCAAGAAGACAGTAACCACAAGCGAATAGGCAGCTAGCTCAACTGATCCGATATGCCCAACAAATGCTTGACTAATTACGTTGATCCCGAATGTCGAAAATCTTGTGAAAATGGCAGGACCAGCCACAATCCACATCTTCTTGCTCTCAATCCATAACTTTTCCTTGAGTTTCAGTCCCTCCTCATCATCAACATCACTCTCCTGCTGTGTTCCTCTCAAAAGCTTCTCTTCAATCTCTCCCCTCTCCATTTCGACAACCAGAATCACCCTCCTTAGCTACCAATATACCAAAAATTTGTTGAAGAAACTGTTAGCCAAATCAATATGCAACTAGAGAAGAATTTTAAGTCCCATCATGATTCAAATATATAAAAGCACTTACTCGTGTGTGGGTGGGTGTGTGTCATCATGATTCAAATATATAAAAGAACTTACTGGTGTGTGTGTGTGTCATCATGATTCAAATATATAAAAGCACGTACTTGTGTGTGTCTTCAAATATTGAGTTATATCAACGTGTGTGTGTGGACTAATTCACATAGACCCCATTATCCAGAGAGAATATCACTAATATCATTATGTAAAAAAGTTGAGTACATGATCAGACGGGATTGGTCCAGTGGTATACCCGTTATAAGTTACACCTACACTACAAGTTGTGGGTCCCTGCCCAAACCACAACTTTATATAGTACTTTAAAAAAAACAATTGAGTGGATTGGGATGAACCATATACATGTCTGTTGAGATCATGCCACCTGGCAAATTCCTTAACATGCCATGATCTTAACATGCATCCCTAATGCAGGGGGGCTCCTCCATTAACATAGTAATATGCAAAGAAAAATGCCATCGAATCAGCTTCGTTTGAGTTGAAATTTTAAAACGCACACGCAAAATAACAAACATGCTTCCATGACAAGTTATATTTGATTAAAGTTTGGCTTAATTTAAGATAAAATCTGTTTAATTTGATGATTTTGTAAATCGTCAAGAGGGTAATTGATAATGATATTTAAGATAATCACATGCATAACAGAGTAAATAATTGTATCTCACTCTCACTCAACCCACTTAATAAATTTCTTAAACAAGAAATTAACTTCCTTGACAATAACACAATTTTCTAAATAAGATTATTTGGAGTACATCCTAATATCTGAAAACTATATTTATTTAAGAAGAACTGTATTTTCATATTGGGAATCAAACTGGAAACACATAATCATAGAATATAAACAAAAATAGCACATAAAAGTTGCCAAAATAACAGAAGTTTAAGAAGACAACTCACAGGAAGAAAATAATCAGCCACAGAGAGGGAAGAGGGTTGAAGCAGTAACTCCAACTTTGAATTTTTAACCAGTTCAAACTCCTCAATGATGCAGAAACGGAGAGACAAGAGGGCCTAAATATATTAAATGAATAGTTTTGTTATATCAAATTTATTTGATTATATTTGTCTTTTTATCTAAAAGTTAGTATTTAATTGTGGAATAAGAGACAAACAAAATATATTATAATCCCAACCTTGTTTAAAAAACGTTATTGTATGGCTTTGTTTGACTAGTGAAGTCAAGAGATGATAAGAGTATCTGAAGAAATGGTCTCTGATGAAAAGCAAGCTTAACCATGCTTGGTCTCACCACAACAACAACAACAACAACATCTCTTGAGCCTAGTGGAAAATGTCGAACACCTTTGATGATCGAATTTTGAGCTTCCAGATGTCAATGCAGTTAGGCTGCTATCCACGTCAGCAGTTTCGTGTCTGAATTCTTCACCTTCCAGGACACTCCAACCTCTGCCTCCCAAATCATTGATTATGATTTACCCCCTCTAAATCCATTAAAATTACAAAAATTACCTTAAATATTATATAACCTTTATTTAAATTTTATTGTTTTTCTCTTCACCCCCATCATAATTTATACCCATTTTCTCTTGCTACTTTTTATTATAAGCAATTCCCTGAAAATGCATGGAGTATCCTTCATTCACCATGCCTGTGAGCAAAAACTGCATTTATTTTTGTTTTTTGAAGACCAAAAGCAAGGTATATTAATAATTTAAGTCAGCTGCTACAAAATAAAGAACAAGAGTTGGGCAAAAATCTACCTGGACCATATTGCCAGATCTGAGCATAGCTGACCCTGACCTTTTAAAGGTCCGGGACGAAATTCTAAAATGGATTTCTTGTAAATATTTATATATATTTTTTAATAACTATATTTATATATAACCTGTTTTCATATATCTAGTTCGAAAATGATAATTTAATTAAAGGCAAAATAATAACATATGATAAATACAGTTATTATATGGATAATAGTCATTTTACCCCTATAGTTTACCTTATTCTCCACTTTTCCCCCTCTAGTTTTAATATCTTCCACTTTCCCCCTCCCATGCATAAATGCAATCCAATCTTAACATATAAAATATAGGTAAATGACGGGGGAAAGTAGAGAATATGGCAAATGAGAGGGGAGAAATGATTATTTCCCTTATTATATAGACAAATAAACTTAACATATAACTCAAGTAAAATTTGGTTGACGAGATATTGATTCCGCGGTAAAACTCATCATACTTGTATTATGAGGTTGTGGTTCGAGTCCTCCATCTCTCCAGAAAAAACCCCAATTTAAGTAAGAATGTAATCTTTCGAGAAAAAAAAAGAGTAAAATATGGTTAGAAATACCGAATTATTTATTAATATCAATGTAGTAATATAACTAGATTTTAAGTTATTTTGATAGAGTACCAATTATAAAACAATATTAAAATAATAATTGAAAAGAAAAAAGAAATTTTCTGGTGCGGCTATGAGACCTGAGGGTCGAGAGTCAAGAGAGTGTATGACGGTGAGAATGATAAATGAGAATGTGCACCTGTGCACTTGTGCAAAAGTCTGAGTCGCCGAAAGAGATAGGGGAAGAAAAGAGTTAGGAAGATTGGTGGATGTAGACTGTAGAGAAAATTAGAAAAAAGATGAAACTCTAAATTTTAATGTTTGGACTTTGCATTTGGACTTTTGTTTGTCAGAAGCACATTTGGCCTAATTTTAGTTTTGTCTGTTTTTCTAAGTTTTTGGGTTTTTCTTAAACAAATGATTGGGCCTCTATAGGTCTGAAATTAAAAACAATGGGCCCATCATTTAATACTAAAAACAAGTAACTTTATGCCCACTTTTTAAACAAGTAACTGGACCTTTTTTTGGTCTGAAATAAAAAATATGAACCCTTCAATTAAAACTCAAAACTAATGGTAGCAAAATGGACCGAACCCCTGACCGACCCAACCAATGATCAGGTCGGGCCTGGAATGGCCCGGTCAAGAAACAGGTCAGGCCAAAGCCTGGTAGCAAGCAGACACAGACCGGGCCGCAATAGTGAGGTCCACAGGTCTCACAGGCCTGCCTGGTTTTTTTGGACAGCCTAACGGCTGTTTTGAGTAATGAGTCTTTTGACTTTTAAATTTAAAAAATTCTTTATAATTACATTTTTAACCTTAATTTTCAAAATCTATAACTTATTTCATTATTATCTAAAACATTCAACTGATTAATAGTTTATTTATTTTATTTTTTAATATAATTTTTAATATTATATATTAGATTAATTATTTAAATTAAAAATGAAATAAAAAGTGACGAGCTGGCCTATTTAAGGCCCACAGGGCTCCCGTAGGCCAAGGCCCACAGGCCAGCTTGTTTGAGCCTACCATGGCGTGCCTCGAGCCCAGGCCAAGCTACTACATTTCTTAGGGGGCCGGAGCTGGTCCGACCTGTTTCTCCCTTCAGGCTTGTTTAGGCCCGGCCTGTTAAGGGTCCGACACGCCCTTATCAGACCAAGCCAAGCCGGACTAGTACATATTGTCAGCACTACTCAAAACAAGTGAATGTGGACCCTTTTTAAAGGGGCCCATGGGCAGCTGTCCCTCGAGAAAGGCCCAAGGCAAGCCCTAGACCTGAGGATAAAAGAAACAGAAATGTTCCCCGATGATTAATGTGCTTATAATGGTTTTTTTTCATGACGAATGATTGTAATTGTTAAGATATCAAGAAAAGAGAATGAGAAGTCGAAAATCGAAATCATTTGTTAACTTTTGTAACGGATAGATATATTTTTATCAACGATTTATAAAAATTATATATATAATTTAATCATGATGATGAAACAAGATTTGATTTGAAAGAAATAAAATAGTTGGGTTTGTGATGGAGTGAATTTTAACTTTTATATGGTGTAGAGAGAATTTATTATTTATTTATATAAATATATCCTTTTAAGTAATTTAGTTTATGGGTATTTTAATAATAATTTTTTTATTAAATAGATAGTTTCTTCTTACAATCCAATATTTTTCGTTTTACACTTCATTTGCAAAGGCATTTCGTTCTAAAAATTTAAATTAAAAAAAATTCTAATGACACTTCTTTTTTTCTAAAATTATCCCTTTTATCTTTTGACACTCCATTTAAAAAAAAATTAAATTTCTAAAGACACTCCGTTTTATTTTAATATTACCCATTTTGAATAACCCTTTTTAGAAAATGTGAAATGGAAAAAGATGTGAAGTAAACAAATGAAAATAAAATAGAAAATAAAACACAAAAAAGTAGAAGATATTTTAGGGTTTGTAAATTATATATATATATATATATATATATATATATATATATATATATATGGTGATGATAATGATGGATGGTTTGATGGTGTATGAGAAAAAATTATTTTGAAAAAAAGTAGAAGATATTTTAGGGTTTGTAAATTAAGAAAAAAAAACACAAAAAAGGAAAAAAAAAACTTGGAGAGTCCTTAAACTTGAATAACTCTCTAAAAATTATTTGGAATATCTTTAGAACTTTCTTGTCTTATTTAGTAATTTAAATTCAGGTTAAAATTATTGTTAATAAAAAAATAATTAAAAAAAATGTAAACAGATAATTAATGGATTGGCAATGACATTTCTCTATTAAATAACCGCTGTTGGAAGAACATTTTTAGACATTAATAGATCTACCTTTTTTTTTTAACCGTAAATTTTGGATTTTAGGAATATGACAACGCACAAATGTGAGTTTAAGAGGCTTTGGTGTTAAAACTCACAGCCACAAGTCACAACCTATGCCAACTTGTTGGGCATGAACTAATTTCACTGAATATTTAATTTGAATGAATATATATATATATATATATATATATATATATATATATGGAGTTCTATACGAAAAAACATACAATGATCCCATATGAAAAATATGTACGGGATACAAGACTCGATGATATATATATATATATATATATATATATATATATATATATATATATGGAATATTAGAACTAACTTCCCCTAACTACAGGTGAGGTCGAATGCTCTAACAACTAATCCATCAATAATACAATTTTTCATGTGGAAACGTGGTGTATTTCATGTTTAAAACAATAATATATACGGAATTATTAAGTTTGATTAACGATTAACTAATAAAAAAAAGTAAAATTTATGTACTTTGATGATTTTGGGGTTCGCAAGGAAGAAATGTAAAGATCTATCAAAACGTGGTAATGGAAAAAAGAAAAAAGAAAAAAGAAAACAAAGATAGTGACCAAAATGAAATTCACCCAAATTTTATTAATAATGTAAGTATGTAATTTAAATAGCTTAGTTTAAATAAAATGTTTTCCTCATTGATTCATTGAACATGATCAAAGTTGATTTTTACCTAACTCAATTTGCAGAGAAATGACATTGCCATGAATGCTCACATAGTTTTCGTATTTTATGAGTTGTTGAACAATAAAATAAACAAATTTGATTCCTCATTTTATTTATTAGGATTTGCCAAACTATATATTAAGATCCCTCATTTCACTTTCTTTGTTATCTTCATGCATGCAACCAAAATGGCCAACCCAACTCTTCCTCTGCGCAGTCTCTCCTTCTTCCTTGTGGTTTGGTTCTTCATTTCAGGTCAACTTCAAATCTTAGCTTTCTCGGTTACAATTTTGTCATTTTTTTAATTATTTTTTTAAACGGACACTATATGGGTTAGGACCTACCGAGATTAGGCTCTGTGAGCATGGCTAGTGGAGGGATGTCCCTGCGCTTTAAGGATTAATGGGCAAATATAGGATTATATTTAGGATACCAAGATTTGAACCCCCGATGGTGGATCTTCATTTTGAAGTCTCTAACCACCAAGACAAATGATCATGTTTTGTTTAATTGCAATGTTAAAAACGCCTATGGCTTCTTTGACAGCAACTATGTAATATTATATAGTCAATTATGCTGTAAATAAAACTACAATTAGTCCTTTTTTCCGATCATTTTGGTTAGAAAACAAAGGAGAAAATCACAATATTTATATTTTCGAATTGGACATGGAGCATTTGATTGAAAGATTTGTCTGAGCATTATATTAGTACACATTAATTACATGTACACAAGAAGTTTTACATTTATTATGGGAACTATTATAATCCATGATTCTCATGCATGTGTAACTTTGTGCAGGAGGCTTTTTGACGATGACTATTGCCCAAGTCAGTATTATTTTGAATAATTTTTTCAACACTATATAACTTGAAGGTCATCCAGACAAGAATATTGTTTCTAATTAATTTGCAATTTGTTCCAGAGAACTTGGTGTGTTGCAAATCCAATGTTCAGCAGCTCTGCACTAATTGCAAACCTGGACTATGCTTGTAGTCAGGTTGATTGTAGTTCGATACAACAGGGCGGTTCCTGCTTCTACCCGAACACTGAAATTCACCACGCCTCATTCGCCATGAATCTGCACTACCAAACTTTAGGCAGACACATTTCAGATTGCGATTTCAGAAGTTCCGGACTCATTTCCTTGACCGATCCCAGTAAGCAGCCACTCTAGTGCATATTGTATTAATTATTCTTCTCCAAGAGATTAAATTTTATGATTTGTGTCATTCTTTAGGTACTGGGAGCTGTACTTTTCAGAGTGGTATGTATTAATAAGTGTTAATTTAATGTAAAAATACAATCATTGTGCACGTTTACTAATCGGGAAATAAAATGAAAGGGAATCAAGTTCTATGGAAAATAGAATCAGGAAAGAGAATTTTATTGGGTGGAAATTAAGTTCCCTCCCCAAAGTCTTAATTCCTGATTTATGTGTACGACCCACATAATTTGATTCCCATATGATTTTAGTAAACATTGTAATATCATGAATTAAGTTTCTTTCTCATTCTTGATTGGTAAACGCACCCTTAATATCTTTTTGAGTAAATTATGCTTATCATTAAGCCATAATTGCAAAATGTTGCTGCAGTTGGAGATCTAGCAGAAGAGGGGGCGCCAGGGGTGATGCAAAACGTTTTTGCTGCTACAATAATAATCTAATATAAGAATTACAGGTCAAATGATTAAACATTGTTGGCTGTGACTGAAAGTGATAATTGTGATGTTGCAGAGAACATGGTGTGTGGCGAAACCTGGAACGAGAGACGATTTGCTGCAGCAAAACATCAATTATGCTTGCAATAATGTAGATTGTAGCCCAAGTACAGATGATGGTGGTTCATGCTACAACCCAACAACACTCATAAACCATGCCTCTTTTGCTATGAATCTTTACTACCAGAGCATGGACAGAAACAGCACAAGTTGTGACTTCAAGCAAACTGGCCTCATTGTTATGACTGATCCAAGTAAGATGCGTGAATTCGTTTCAATTAACACGTATTGCTGATCTGCATGAACTTGAAATGTGTTCTTGTGTTTGATTTTGCAGGTTATGGTAAATGTTCTTACAGCTCTGGTTACTAATGATATTCATTGTTGGATGCAGTAATGAATGTTAATGTGTTTGTGTTTGTGTTTAGTTTCCAATAAAGAATGAAGGAGCCCTTCTATTTTAATGTTCTCGATCTTTTGTTAATCACCATTTAAATGTATTGAAATAATTAAGGAATTCAAATAAAAATACAAATTTTATCCTTTTATTATAGTAATCTGAGAATTTATGTACTGGTACTTGTCTGTTGAGATGTATAGATGGTTGTTGAGTTGAGCCATGGAATTAAGTTGTGGATTAGAGATTATAGATCCGAGCATAAATCTTGGTTGGTATATCAAGCAATGGTAGATGGTATAGTAGTCCTTAAGAAGTCAGCAAGTGTTGTGACGTGAGGCACGAAAGGGTTAAAGGAGTGAGATCGAGACCTAGAACTACTAGCGATAGTAGTTGGAGGCCTGGAGCTCCAATGGTCAACGTTAATGCACGAAAAGGTAAGGTTATGGTCAAAACGCTTGTATGTTAGTAACTTGATTTCATATAGTAGATCATTCTTGGATGGACTAAAGGATGGACTAAAGGTCCCGTGATTTTTCCATTTGTGTTTCGATGTATACATAAAGAATGTCGGCACAAGAAGACGAGAATAATTACATAGAAAGAATAAGATTATCTTCAAAAACAAAAGATAAGATTATCTTCAAAAGCAAGCATCGGTAAAAAACGACGAAGTACTTTCAAATGTCGGTAGTAGAAAAAAACAAAGCATTTTAATGAATAGTAAAAGCCATCACCTTAACAAATAGTAAAAAGAAAATTTCTTCTATTATTTACTTTTTGACTTTTTGTAAAAATATATTGTTCATATGGGAATGATATACTTTATGCAACATATGTTTATCTTGCTTCAATTGTTGAGTATTTAGATTGAAACAAGTTTAGTAATTGAATGTTTGTGTATATGTTCAATGTTCTATTATTAATCACAACCTGTACAGATTTTTTTTAGTAGGTTCGAGCTTAGTATTCATGGAGAATCTTAACTTTAATAAGAAACCTCTTAATTACTTGGTTTTTAGTCAAAGGAAGAAGTTTTATAAAGGCATTTTAAATCAATATAATTAAACTCTACTTTACCAATATTCAAATTGGGTTGATCACTTTATCAAATTTACCATGGAGATTGATCATTATATATATGAGGTGCTATGAATCTTGACATAAAACTATTTTTATTTTATTTTATTTTAAAAAATGGATTTTTCAAACTAAAAGGGTTGGATTACAAATTTTAAATCAAATGTTTTTTTTAATTGTAATAGAGAAATAATTCTACAAATTGGAATAGAGATTTTACAATTTTTTTAGTTATTTTTTTAGACATAAAAATTCATTTTTAAAGAATTATAGCATAACATTTTTGTGAGGGACAAATCCCCACATTCAACATGTGTGTGGATACGGTCTATTTGGATGTGAACAAAAAAAAATTAAATATTGGTTTCTATAAAATTCAAATGTAAATTTTTATAAAATTTCATAAAAATATATAAAATATTGTATATAGTTTAAAGGGTCTGGCTATATCAACTCATGATTCTGATTAAATTGTTTGACTTCAATATCTCAACAATTGGATTAAAGAACACATGAGTAAATAGGTGATTAAAATATTGAAATAAAAAATTTGAGTATGGAATTTGAGTTAATATAGTGGTTGTTGAGATATTGCAGTCAAACTATGGATTCAAAATTTAAATTGATTTTGACCCTATTTTAACGTATTTAAAATATTTAAAATATTTAATGATATTTTTTATATTAATCCTTCAAAATATGAAATATATATAATAAAAAAATTCAAAACATTTAGATTAACTTATGATAATTATAGCCCTAAAGATGTAGATGAATATATCTGTCATTGGATGAATACGTTATAGATTTAAACAATTGACTTTCAAATCGGTGGTTCGAATTATGTTAAATTATAACATAGTAAAAAGTTTCAATGACAAATAGATAGATACGGTTAAAAACAAAAAAGTATGATGATTAGATGAGTGTAGAAATAAAATAGTTAAACATGTTTAACACAAATCACCATTAATTAAATGCGTGATTAGACTTTGAGACACTGTAGAGTGTAGTACAGTAGGAAGAGTCGATTCGACGAAACGCAAATCGTCAAACCTCGTGAGCCCCACTTTCCACCTTCACGCGTGCTTAATCCAACGGTTCACAATCCCCGCATTTGACTCCTCTTGTCTGAAAATCTCACGCATCCCCAAGTGAAAATAAATAAACTCTCCCACTAATAAATTCATTAAAAAAAACAAACAATTATATACTACCACAACAACAACAACAACCCACCCAGAACAAACACCACTCTCAGACTCTCTCTCTCTCTAGATCTCTTCACCGCAATTCAAGGGAACTTATCAGAGGAACATACATCAGCTTGGATCTTCAGTTTTGTTTTGGAATCTTCTATCTAGGTTTCGTTTTATGACTTTGTTTTCTTACATGTACTTGTATGTATGTATACTTTTTTTTTTTCATTTTTTGTCTTAGATTCATATCTATGTTGTCGGTTATTGGTTTTCCTTTGTGGGAATTTTTCAGGTTGCTGATATATTTACATGGTTTTAAAAAGTTGCTATTTTTACTTCATTTATTTAAAGATCTGGGAATTTTTTCTCTATTTAATTTTTTTTTTACTAGTATGCTTTTTTATTTATATTGAAATAATTGTTGGCTTATATTTGGTTTTATTGTGAATTTGCAGTATTGGTATTTCAGTTTACTTTTTATGATCATTTGGGATTGAATGTGAAAAAGATCAACATGCCGTGGACGTCTTCTTTTGTGAATTATAGCAGGAACTGTGTTCGATTGGTGGTGTTCTTTCGTGTTATACTGTAATTTTCATTTGTTCTGGTGAGATTTTTTCTTTCTCTTGGAGTTTTAATTAATTGTTAATGGTTACTTATTTTCTATATGCTGTTAATTAGATTAATCTCACTTATCACTGTAAATACATGATACAAGTAGTTTGGATTAAAAGATTTTCACACTTATGGCTGTAAAAATTTATGATACAAGTCGTTTGGATTAAAAGTTTTTATTTTTTATTTTTTAAAGTTTGATATAATGAAAAAAAAAACTGGATTTTTAATGAATTATTAAACATATTCAATTCCTTTTCTGTACTATCTGTTTATTTTTGGTTGCTCCAAAGAAAAATTTGTTTGGATTATCTTTCAAACAAAAAAGATTTGGATTATGGAAGAAGGTAACATTGTTATGTCAAGTTATTTATCTTTTTTGGGCATAGTCAAGTGGATGCTTGAGATTTTGGCTCAATATAACAAGGGATGCATAATTTGAAATTTAAGCATTTTTTTTCTTTCATATTTGCTTATGAATCCATGAAGTATCAATGATATGCTTCTTTGCTGTTGCATTTGGTTTCCATTGGTGATGTTATGCGGGTTCTCTTTTTGCTCCTGTAGGTGAAGTTCTATTGGTTTTTATAGGTTTTTTTTTCATCAAGTGTATTCATAAGTAAAGCTGGTTGGAGTGAGTGAGAATGTACATTGCAGTAACAATAAAGAGATATCGAGCAGTGAAGGAAGTTGGGAAGATTAAAATGATCGTCGGTGTTATTGCGTATTACCAACTGGTGCAAGTTTGTCAGGTAAACTTATTTTTGCTAGTTTTTCTTTTTCATTACTATATAGATGATTATTAGAACCTTTCAGTAATTTCAATTTCTTGTTCCCTTGCATGTCTTTTACCCGTATATTTTAAAATGTTACAGTATATACCAGGGAAGTTTCTATTTATAATTTTGCTATGCTGGTGGTGTTGGAGTATCACTTGTGTAGTTACGACTTACGATAATTACAATGACCGTTGATCTTTTTTTTTTCTTTTGATTTTTTAAGTACTGCTGATTGGATTTAAGTTTGTCAATTTTGGTGAGTGAGGAATCGATATTTATAATGGTTAATATACACACAATAGTTTTCTCCTCGGTATGCACTGATGTATGCAATGCACGCGAGTCATTAATTAAGCATAAGTGAATGTTGTATACATTTCTGTTAATGTGAAAGCTTGAATATTATGCATAACAATCTCAAAATGCAAGAAGTGCACAAAGCCTGCCTTTGTGTGTTTGTTTATTAGATGGTGCTAGAACAATATGTGGACACATTGTGTTGAATATGTACGTGGAGTGATGGGCATATTTACTGGATACATCTTTTTTTTTTTTTTTTTTTTTTAATGTTAATTCAGTCAATTGTACCACTTTGGGGAAAATGAAATGCTTGTTGGTAACAATACTGCTTTGACATTTGCTATTACAGGCTGAATATTTCCGTCAGTTGCTTAAACCTGTCACGTAGTCTACTAATACAAAGATCTGGGACATTGGGATTTGGGACGGTTTTTCCCTCTGGTTTTGTTTTTCCGTAAGAAGGAAGTGACAATTGAATAATTTGATTGTGATAACTGTTGATTTGGGGTAGATAGATCACTTGTTCTGAGATGGCAATAACTTGATTTGCTATTAGTCGTTTAGCGTTGTAGAAACCATCATCCATTTGGTAATTGAATAATCGCCGGCTCAAAAGGTTAAAATCTTTCTTTCGTTTAAATCTTTTGCTTAAGTAGGACTTTTGATGCAAAGAGACCAACAATTTTACCCAAAAAGGGCAATGCCGCCCTTTGCAAAACAAGTGGGTAATAGTTACATGGATATTCCTGTTGCACCTGCCTTTGGTGCTGTTTTACCTCCGGCTGTGAAGCCGTCAATACCTTTCCATGGTGTTGAATTTCAGCCCTCTGAGGTTTGCCCTAAGAATTTCATTATCTTTGATCAGAATGATCGGCGAAGTCAAGTTATGTTCAATCCTGCTACTGCACACAAGTTTAATGGTCCTAGCTTGAATTTCTGTGCAACTTACATCCAAGACAATTTTGAGAGGAAGGATATCAATAATATGGAAAGAGAAATGTCTTCTTCTCTAAAAGAGGATTCAGATGATATTGATGCGTTGTTGAGCTTGGAAGAAGAAGAGGAAGAGGAAGAAGAAGAAGATTATGATGAAGAAGAGGTCAGCACAGCACGAACTTATGGAAATTATGGATGCGACTCTCCAGATTCTAGCTCGAGTTATGGCACAGAATCCCAAAAGAATAAGTCATCTTCTTCCAAACTGAAGTCCGCTAGCAGTAGTAGCAACTGTGACAGTGAGCGAAAACGACAAAAAATGAAGAAGATGGTGAAGGTGTTGAGGGGAATTGTACCCGGTGGCAATCAGATGAATACTGTCGCTGTTCTAGATGAAGCTGTGAGGTACCTCAAGTCTCTCAAGGTTGAAGTGCAGAAGCTTGGAGTTGGGAATTCGCAGAATTAGTCCTGATATTATCCCACGGTAAACAATAATCAGATTCATTATTTTTAAGATGGGAGCTTATATTGCATTATTTAGGTTTACTCTTCCTTTCTGTCTGCAGGTAGGTATTATGAGGATAATAATAGAGTGAGCAGTAATTTGGAACTCATGGTCTTGCAAGAGCTTTCAGTAGTTCTTGTATTAGTTTAGACTTTGAGTATGCTCTGCCAACAATGATTGGTTGAACTTTGCAACTTCTTTTGTTGTACTCTTGGATGGATGGGGAGTGGAAATAGGGGGGTTTAATTTGTAATATGCCTTCTCTTTATCTAGTTTGCTACTTGATCTGTATGCCATGTTGACACTTGAATAGTATTATGTAATGTAATGTACTCTTTTATTTATTCGAACGATGTTCCTTCCTCTTGTTACATTACTGTTCTGTGCATCTTGCTTTCTCCCATTGTCTCTTGGTTTCTTGGAGCATATACTTGCACAGGATTCTGTCGCTGTTTGAAGTTCGCTTTTGGTATTGCTATGCTTAACTTAGTGATATCAATATTTTTATATGGTGCTGCTGGATCCAAATTGTTATATTATAATGCCCTAACTGATCTGTCACTTTATTTGAGCATAAGTTGCCCAAATCTCTTTCACAGTTTTTGTTCCCTTTTCATGTATGCTTTTCATTTTTATATGTATTATGTGCTGGAATTCTAGGGACATGCAACTTCTGCGCACACACCCAATTGGCAGTGGCGCACCATTCACACCTTTTAGCTGCTGCTGTTGCACATCCATCATCCCTTGCCAAGTTTTGTGCCTCTCAATTGGTCCCACTCTAGGAAATCAAATTTGTTAAGTTGGATATCTTTCACTTTCAATTGCCCCACAATTTTATGGATTTTCTTGCTTTTGATCTCTTTTTCAATAATGGAAAATGTTTGGATTGAATTTCCAAGCAAGTTATGTTGCATAGATAAAAGAGACTTTCACTTGTTCCAGTGTTCCACCAATATGATTTTCATTAAAATTCTCTATCGCTAGGTACACTTGTTATACTCGGTACCCTACAAAGATTATTAACAGAAAATACTATGATGACTAACTATTTACCTGCAACTACTGCTGCAAAATTTATTTGTTTTGGTGATACCTGAAGATCAGACTAAACTAGGAAAGCTAATTGCTTTCTAATGCTCAAATTCGACATGGACCTGAAATGTAAGTCCACTGTCGCCGATTACAATGGTGTGCCCACCAGAAGGTAAAAGGCTATTTGCAGCGTAGTCGATCACTCTCAAGCTCTGGCAAGCATTGAATGAAAATGTAACCTTCTCACTACCTCCTTCTGCTACAAAAACCCTCTTAAAACCAATCACTTGCTTGATGTAAGTTGCGGCAATTCCTTCCGGAGGCTTTGAGTATATTATGACTACCTCACTGCCGTCTCTTTTTCCTATATTTTGGACTTCGATTCCAACCTCGAAATGTTGATCACATTTCAAGTCTTCTACAAGCATTGCAGGGCATGGTGGATTGTAGGCACCAGATGTATAGTTTAGAGCACGACAATGGTGATATTTGTTCAGTTTTACATGGACTGATCTCTTTGAAGTGGCGAGTTTGTAGTTGAACTGGGTGTAGCTGAGGCCATAACCAAATGGGTACACTGTGGGGCCATCGAAGAATTTATATGTTCGACCAGGATAACCTAAGCTGTCAACTGGCCTCAATTGCAAGGATGTCATAGGCAACATATTTACATAGTTTGCTTCATACCATGTAATAGGTAATCTTCCTCCTGAAAACACACATAAATACATATCTGTTACGCGAAAACACTACAATACAAGCACGTATCGAAGCATAAAACATTGTTTTGGCTACTTACCAGGATTGTAGTTCCCATAAACAACATCTGCGATGGCATGACCGCCTTGCTCTCCGGGGAAACCAGCCCACAAGATGGATTTGATTTTTGTGTTGCTCTTAGCGAAGGAGATATCAATACAACCAGCAGACATGATTACTAGAATAACCGGACCTTTAGCGACTCTAGTAACCTGATCGATTAACTGAGTTTGGAAACCGGGAAGTGTAAGATTGTCTCTATCCAAGCTTTCGGCTTCAATAGATAAATCCAAGCCAGCAAAAATAATTGTAGCATCAGAATGCTTAGCAGCTTGCATGGCTGGGAATATCAAACTCTCATTCTTGCAAGCAACATCACCACATCCAACTTTGTAGTTCACTTTTCCATGATTAGAGAATGCATCAATTGGAGAGACAATCCGACACGGGATGCCTATGATTTAAAAAATTAAACTTGTATTATAACATAATTATAATATTGGGATTCAAATTTTTTGGACAGTCGAGCATGTACCTGCATAATTTCCGATCATAGCTGTTGTAGCGTTGGCATGTGGACCGACGACAGCTAGGGTTTTAATCTTAGCCGATTTGAGAGGTAAAGTTTGATTGTCATTTTTCAAGAGAACAATTCCCTCTCTTGCTGCTTCCCTGGCTAATTCTATATTTTGATGAGAGCAAATATCATCCTTGCCAAGAGATTTATATTGAGGGCTTCCATCAAAGAAACCTAGCCTCATTAAAACCAAATACAGGTAATTCAATGATTTCTCTATGTCTCTCTCCCTCACCTTCCCTTGCACTACTGCATTTGCAGTGAAGTTTGTATAATACACACCACAATCCAGATCCAACCCTAAAATTTACATATATAATAAAACCACCAAAGTTAATTTATTATCTCATGTGAAGAAGAACGTACCATAAAAGAAAAATAAAATTAATGATCTAAATTAAGAATAATTAACCTGCTTTCAATGTTCGAGCAACAGCATCCTCATTTGTGTCACCAAGAAATTTGTGCTTATCCACCATTACTTCTATTGAATCACAATCCGAGACTATATATCTGGAATTAATACAATTCTAATTAATAATTAATTTGATTACTTATAAAGTATTGATTATGATGATCATGAATCATGAGACTAGCTAGGTTTTAAGTTGTAACTTGTACGTACCCATGGAGATCCCACTCTCCTCTTATGGTCTGATTCAGAAGTTTGGGATCAGCACAAGTTGGTATGCCATTAACGCGATTGTACGAGCACATAACACTACTCACATCGCCTTCCTTAACACACATTTCGAATGGTCGAAGGAATGTTTCTACCATATCTTGCTCGGTCACCTTCAACACAAATTATACTGATCAGGTACGAGATCCTGTAAATTTTAATGTTTTAAAGTATACGAAGATTGTGTTGTTACTTACCCTTGCATCAAAAGAATATCGCTCAACTCCCATCCAATTGTCAACATCGTATGCAGCATAGTGCTTGCAACATGAAGAAACTTTTAGAGGTCTCGAGTTCAAATCTTCGTGGTTTTCATGTCCTTCCACATCTTGCAGGCCTCTAACGTAGTTGGAGGCGTACTTTCCGACCACAAAAGGATCTTCACCTGGTGTCTCTGTGGTTCTTCCCCATCTCGGATCTCTTACTACGTTAATATTCGGACTCCAATATGTTAATCCACCCCGTCCTAGATTGTACATTGCTCTTGCTTCCGTTGAAACAGCCTGCAATCATTCAAACATAAAAAAAAAATGTTTTATTTAATTAGTTCATTTGTATTAAAACAACCGGTAGCAGAAACGACTCGAACTTGAGACATTACTTAGTTGTTACATTTAATAATTACCTGGCCAATTTTTTTCCACAGTGACTCATTGAAGGAAGCTGCTGTGAGAATAACAGGTGGGAAACTAGTTGCACCAGGAATGAGATCATCGAAAAATGTGCCCGGACCGACGTTGGAAACACCGTGAAGTGCCTCAGACCACCACTCATATTTGGGCAGCCCCAACCTTGGGACACCATAAGCAAGATTTCCAAGCTGTCTGACCTTTTCAGCTAGTGTCATCCTGTCCACCAAATCTTTAGCCCTCACATTGTAGGGCAGAGATTTGTCACAGTAGCCAAAACTTGACACATCCAATCCAAGTTGATCGAACCTTGAAGGGTCACATACATAAGTGAAGTTACTGCCACTAGGAGTAGCATCATCGTGACCTAATGGAGATGAATTTGTAGGGACTATTGTTCTAGCGTTGGCGCAACTAACAAAAGCCATACAGAGACTGATACATAGAATAAGATTGACAACAACTACTTTGGCCATAGCTTCGTTTCGAGTGTAAAGCAAAAGTTGGTAGTAATAGATAATTTACGTGTCTAAGTGTGTTCAATTTATAAGTGATGAGAATTAGCTGTTTATCAATAATGGATAACTTAATATCTTGAGTGATATCAAAAATTAATGATTCTGGATAAAACAAACTTAAGTTTTAAACAAAAGTCTGTTAGAAAATAATTGACTTGGTTTTTATTCATTTTGATTTGATTTGATTTGATTTCATTTTAACGAGATAATTAATTACATTGCTTTTTTGTTCATTTGTTTTGATATATGACTTCAAATAAACAAATAAAATTACAAAAATAAGAGTATTGGATCCCGTAATTTGGAATGTCATCCCTCCGACCCTCCCGGTATAATAGCAACTATAATTTTTTTATCATTCTATTTTGGGTCACTGAATTAATTTCAAATTAATTTTTATTTAGTTTTATGAATTCAGCATTCATTCATGCATTCATTCTCTTTCTATCTAAGAGCATCTCCAATATTATGATTCATCCATGCATTCATTCTCTCTCTATCTAAGAGTATTTTCAATATTATAATGCATTTGGAGACAATTTCTTGCTACATATGAATTATGATAGACATATAATAAGATAGAAAAAATCTCTTCAATGCAATTATCTAACTTTATTTTGTAGATGAGTTTCTAAAACTCTTATAGAAATCCTAGTCAACTAACTTACTATTTCTATTGATAATTGGTCATAAAATAAATACAATTATCTAACTTTATTTTGTAGATGAGTTTCTAAAACTCTTATAGAAATCCTAGTCAACTAACTTACTATTTCTATTGATAATTGGTCATAAAATAAATGCATATTTGGTTGTAGATAATTGTATTGGAGTGAGAATACGTATTTTTCTATTTTTTTTGTTAAAGTAGATCCATATTCAAGAGAAATGCTAATGTATCACTATTTAGAAACTCAAAAACACATAAAAAGTATCTTCAATAAAAAATGGTTTGCATCACAATAGACATTGACATGTCAACAATATCAAAAGACTTGCTTCTTAATTGAGCCGAAACCAACTTTATCAAATTTGGATGGCCTAGGGGTCAATTTGAATCTTTGATAAAACTATAACGGAAAAATATAAATATTTAAAAATAATAAGGTAAAATTTTAATAAAATTTTAAAATTTTTCTAGGCTTGGGGTCATGGCCCCCACACCCGACTATCTGACTTCTTAACTGCTTCCTAGGTGGTATTAAATTATACTTATAGACAACCAAATGAAAAACTTATTAACACTATTTCTGTTTTTTTTTCTTCGATGTATTACACTATTATATAAATTCGGGGTTTTTTGGGAAGGATGAGGACTTGAACCGTAACCTCTCATGGTGTAAGTGTAAGCGGTTTACATTACCACCGGACCAACCTCATTTCGTTTTCATAACGCTTCTGTTGAAAATACAATTTATTAATAACTTATCTAGTTATTTTATTAACTACAAATTGTTTAACTGATTTTTATTAATTATCTACAATGCATTCGGCCTACAAAGCCTCTAAAAATAGACATCCATGTTAACGGTGTTTATAATTTTTTTCACCACATCATATTGACATTGAACACCAATAGTTGTACTGAAGAGAGGATATATTAATATAATGTTTATTCGTCTTATATTGCATTTAATTTTTTAGAAATCCAAAATAGCATCAGAGATGTTTTAATGATGGGAAGAGTAAAATGGTTGAATATTTGATTCTCCTCATTATTATAAAAGATATTTTCTAGCATATATAAAAGATTTTACAAATTACTTTATATTTCCATTTAATGTAATATCCTTTGCGTTGAATATTTGATTCTCCACATTAAATTTACTATGTATAAAGAAGTGAGTCTCTCATAAATGATCATTTATTTTAATTTCTGTAAAAAAAACTATAGAATCACATCGATTTAAATGAATTTTAATCTGTATTTTTTTTTGTGGATGATGAGTTCATCAAAATCTATATATGAATAAAATTTAAAATTTTTAAAGTACTATAACTATTTTTCTTGAATTTTCCTATATTTCACCAATTTTCTGATGTCTTCGTATTTTAAAAAAGAGGATAAATATTTCTAGTGCTTGAAAATTTTCAAATTTTGTTTAAAGGTAGATTGCAATGAACTTATGATCTACAAAAAATTCAGATCAAAATTCATTCAAATCGATGTGATTTTATAATGGTCCTTATCGAAATTAAAATAAGAGATCCTTATGAGAGACTATATAAAAAAATTTATATTGTTCCATATTATTTTATATTTCCATTTAATGTAATATCCTTTGTGTTGAATATTTGATTCTCCAAATTATTATGTACTATATATAAAAGATTTTTTACTGTTAACTTTTATACTTGAATTGTTTCATGTTATTTTATATTTTTACATATCTTATGCTTATTTACTTTTATTGTAGTAGAATTAGGATCACAGATAATAAATTATTCTTCTCTATATATAGTTTTTACACTATTCCTATAATAAATAGGCTTCGATTGTTAGAATCACCAATAATAAAATTATTCTTCTCTTTTATATATTTTAATTTTTATATATCTTACAGAAACATATTATATGCATATTGGCTAATGCCAATTCAAGATGAACTATATAAAAAACACATGAAATAGTAGTCGCATCTCATGTAAGGAGATCTTGAGTTAGGGCATAAACTTTGCATGTATAACTTTAATTGATTAATGCATATTAGATTCATAGGTGAAAGACAGTGAGACACTGAGGCCCATGACTCATCACCCCTTGTTTCTTTTATCAATTTATATCCAATTATAAATCATCTAAAAAAAAGATATATCCAATTATCGAAAAACCAACTTCGAAAAAAATATATATTAAACTGAAGTTTCACAAAAAAAAAACTTTAAAAATATGTTCTTAGGCTATCTTCAACCCAAAAACCCAATTTGGTGCAACCTTTGTACTAAAATGGTTTAACTTTTATACTATTTATTTTTTCTATCTCCAACTTATTACACCAAAGGTTACATCAAAAAGAATCTTTTCTTTCATTTATTATTTCTCAACAAAAAATAGTGTACTCAGTCAATAAATAAATAAAACAATTAAATAAAAAGACAAATCTTACACAGAATTTGGAACAACACTGTAGATGGAGGCAAAATAGCGCAGATGTTTGGCGCTTCGTTTGGAGAGCAAATCTTGCTTTATTTTTTATTTCTGCCCTACTTTACCTCTCGGTTGGAGACGCCCTTGGTGAATAATTTGACATAAGTTGTCAATTCCATGAACAGGCTAGAGCTACCAAATTAATTATAACGGTTTGGCTAGTTCAACCAAATTATTTTGTGAATGTGTGAGAATAGATGGGGTGCAGTTAGTACAACTTTCTAATTCTAATAATTTATCCAATTTTTTGTAGATCGACTTTGAGGTTGTACCGGGTGTAGCTCAGGGCCATAGCATAAAGGGGTGGCAGGTGGACTGGCCGGGTGGGTATGGGTTGGTTTAAGTTGATTTTCAATATAGTCAATTCAAACCATTATTTAATCAACTGGGTTAGTTTTTTACAATCTAAACCAATCCAATTATAAGATAAAACGAAATCAAATCAATAAAAATTGGTTCGATTCAGCGTGATGATTTATAGAAAATAATTATAACAAGTGGAAATGTTAGGAAATGAGACTCTTATTGTGTTGAATTTTAAAAGTATCATTAGATTAATAATTTAAGTTTAAATGACACCAAATGACTAAAATAACTACATCTCCTTTATTTTATTATATTTATGCTATTTTAGCTTCTTTTTTTTCAAAAACCTCCATTGATGGAGGACTAATAGAGATGAAAGACCTCCATTAGAGGTCAGTTTGGAGGTCAAAATCGGCCTCAAATGAAGTTTTTAATGAAGAAGATGACAAAAAAAATTTGAAATTTTTATTTTTACTCAAAAAGTCCTGAAAATTGAACAAAAGTCTCGGAAACTATAAAAAAGAAGTCTCGGATACCACCTAAAAGTCTCGAAAACTACCTAAAAAGTCTTGATAATTATAAAATAATTTTCGGAAATACAAAATAAGTCTCGAAATCACCAAAATAAGTCTCGAAAACACAATAAAGAGTGAGACTTATTTTTGTGAGTGTGTTTTAAAGGTATTTTTTATTAGATCCACATTTTAGGTTTTATTTAAACTTAAGTTAGACTTTGAAAAAGTGTCATTTAATTTTTGAATCCTTATAATAATACTAGATTTAATTCAAGTGTGGAACAGTAATCATTAAAAAAAATCAAGTCATCGTTATAATTGTCTACATATAGGAAACAAAATAAAAACAATTACTATAACTTTATTATAAGAGTTTTGTAGAGCCAAATCATACAATATGAAAAATGAACATAATCATACAATTATGCAATGTGTTTTTGTACAAAACATTAAAAAAGAAAAGAAATATTAAACCTAATACTTTGAAAATTAAGTGTAAATGAATAGTTACTTCAAAGACTAGGTTAGTGCTAGAAACTAGAAGCGGTAGCTATGAGAAGAAAAAGTGAGGTTAGAACTTGAAAAGAAATATAATATAAAATTATGTTAAAGTTTAGTTTTTAGAAGTAATTTTACTAAAGATTTTTATAATATATCACATTTTTAAATGTCTTTATCATATTAGTAAACTTAATTCCTTATTTTTCTAAAATTCATCACTTTAGTCCATTTGATTAAAATACTAAGAGCTTGTTTGGTTGAACTTTTGAAAAACCTTAATTGGTAAAAGATTTACTTGTAGTAGATCTATTAGAAATAGAGTTTTTTTTTTTTTTTTTTAATTATAGGTTGTTTGGTTATTTGGAGAAGCACCTCCTCATGAGCTTTTACCTAGCAGAGGTTTAAACTCTACTAGTATCTACTCAATTTAAAATAGACAATCTCAAAAGTCTAACCAAACAACTCTAAAAAAACTCAAATAGACGTTTATGAGATAGTAGAAAGCTCAACAAAACTAGCACTAAGGCCATCTCCAACCCAAAAACCTAATTTGGTGCAACTTTTACATTATTTATTTTTTCTATCTCCAACCCATTGCACCAAATATTTCACTAAAAAGAATATTCTCTTTCTTTCCCTTTTATTTATTTATTAATTATTTCTCAACAATTAACATTACACCCCTTAATTAATATAATATTACAATAAGTTAAGTTAATATTTTATCCCTAAAATTAATTAAATAAATATTTGAAGACTTCATCCAAATTGAAAGCACAAATCATTTTTTTTAACAAAAAAAGGAATATTTTTTTAAAAGAAAATAAATGAATATTTATAAATATAAATTGATGATTAGATATAATATATATATATATATATATAAAATTAGATCTTGTTCTTTTTTTTATATTAAACGAAGGTACAAAAACAGAGCAAAACGCAAAGCAAAAAAACAAATACAAACCAAACCCAAATCTCCTTCTCTCTCAAATCTCTTCATCCAGATCCTCTTCTCTCTCAGATCTCTTTTTGTTATTACACCTTTAATTTTAGAATTTCTTTCAAATACTTTCAATATTTTAATATTAAATAAAAATCGAGTATAAAAAAAAATTTCTAAAAAAAAAAGTGAATTTATTTTTAAATAGATAGATTGATCACCACCGTCCATCTTAGATATGGACGATGGAGATCAAATTACAAAACAAAAAAATAAAAATAAAAAACGAAAATTAGTCCAACCTCACAACCCTTCGCGGGTTGGTCAGAAGTAAGTCTTGTTTGGAAAGACGGAATTATACAAAGAAAAGAGAGTGCTCGACCGGAACAACGGCCAACAAAGACCGTAATTACATAGATAACAGCTCCTCCCTTTCTCCGTCTTTAAGGCGAACCGTATGGCGGGAAAGAAAGACGACCTCACCTTCTCGTAGATGGTGTCAGTGAGAGCCACTTTAGTATTCCCAGTTGACCTTCTTTTGTAGATAGAATCTTCAATGAGTGGAAGCATTGACCTTCTTTTATAGATAGAATCTTCAATGAGTGGAAGTAAGGTTGCCGGTTTAGCAAGGCCGGCTTTAGAGCCCAAGCCCCTTGTATAGGTTAGGTGCTTGAGCGCATCTTTCTCATGAAAAAAAGAAGAAGATGAACTGGTGGGATCCATATTGGATCTCTATTAGATCTCCATCAATGAAGATCAGAATCTCCAATGATGGAGATCATCTTCATCATTACTATCACGATGTAGAGTTCGTCTCCACGTCATCGCGATGGAGACGAACTCCATCATCAATTGCAATGGAGCCAATGGAGACCACTGGTTGGGTCTCCATCGACGAAGATCGAGACATCGGATTTTCATCACCTTAGTGATGGATATCTATTGATGGACCTCCATCGGCCAGCGATGGAGATCCATTGAGGGATATCTATTAGCGATAGAGACCGACGAAAGCGAATGGAGATCCATTGATTTCTTTTAATTTGTTTTTTTAATTTAGTTGTCATGTATCATTATGCAAAAGGTCAAAATACCCCTTATTCCGTTAAGTTTAATTAACCTTTGACTGACAGAGGACGAAAGTGATAAAGTTGCTACTATGACAATGACGGTTAAATATGTGACATTTCACTAAAAATTAAAATTACCCCTAACTATTATTATTTTATTTGATAAATTATATATATATATATATATATATATAAAGTATATAATTATAATGGTCTAGATTGAGTTATACGGTTTGATAAAATATAATTCCCACAAACCAACCCAAACTAATCGGGTTGTTTAAAACAAATACAATCAGTTTATTTATTTAACAAAGCCAAACCAACTCACTTAAATTGGTTTGGTTTGGTTTGGACGGGTTGATCGGTTTGACGGTTTGGGTGCCCACCTAATACGTTATAAGTTGGGTGAGATCGACCAGACCCGACCCGAGATACCCGCATCCAAGTTAGTAAATGAAACCCAAATGTAAATGCAATGGGTGCCAATATTGACACCAATAAAACTTATTAGTACACCCACACTTTAATAAAAATTTTAATCACAAAAATATCCTAATAGAAATTTACCAATAAAGACAAATTACTTTATTAAAAATAAACCAAATACTATATACATTCATTAATTACACCAATATCTTCGACTATATTTATTTATTAAAAAAAACTTTAAAAAAAACGTATGATAAACCCTAATTAAACTATAATTTTATTTCTAAGTATCAAACTTCTCATTATCACATGATTATCATATTATTTTTGTTTTTCATTTATGTGTAGTTATGAACCCTAAACGATTCCACATATTCCCTTTTATAAGAATCCTACATTCGAGATATTTCCAAAATAAATTGGACAATCATTAAAAGAGGATTTGATTCCAAAAACAATATAAATTTGATTTGATTTGATTCCAAAAACAATCATTAAAAGAGATACTAATCATTTACCATTTTAAACTTATTCATGCCTTTGATTTGTTATATAGGTAACGTTGTTATGCAAAGGTTAATCATATCTTTCTGTTGTTTTGATTTGTCGTTACAGTCCGAGATAGTGTCCTTGGAAGTAAATCTATTTAATGGTAATTTTGTAACATAAACGGCCGTGCAGATAATATATGCAGATAATATAAACGGCCACCTATTTATCTATTTAAAAGCAACAACTCAAATCAGTATTTGACCATCAATGTTCACCCAAAAACAGAGCTCTGAAGTGATAATCATTCGAAGATAAGCAAGAATAATAAACAAACTGCAGCAGAAAAGGAAATATAAAAACGGTTAAATACAATGGCGAAAAAAAGAGAGTAGAATATTCCATTATAACTAGTTTTGAGTGAGAAATGATATCAATGCAGTTTATTACATGATTTTATCATCTTTTCTGGATGTGCAACATTTCTCGAATGGATCACTCTAAGAATTACGGTTAAAAAAGAAGCTTGTCGTGAAAACGTGAACTTCATATAAAGTAGAGGAACATTTAATCACGATTTATTAATATTGGCTGAGAAATAATCTAAGTTAGCAGATTCTATTTACATGCCCAATATGTGTGAAAAAAGATGGCAACAATGGAACCTTACGGCTGTACTCTTGAATGCCATTCATGTATGCAGTTCATCAGCTTCACATTATCAGTATCCAACTCCATTCTGACAAGATTTGTTCAGCAGTTGAGCTTATGTTAAACTTTGGGCAGGCAAAGCATGCACATTTTGTATGGATACTCAACTTATATAGGACTCACTCTTGTTATCTGCATTTATAGAGCTCTTAAGTTAATAAAGGTCCCCAACCTCTCTCAAATACGAAAGAAAACATTCTTAAAGGAAACATAGGAAGTAAATTCAACTAGGTTCAAGTTGACTACAAAAGCATAATTACATGTATGCAACTAAGTAAACATTGTTAAAGTATAAATTCTATTGTCAGGCCCTTACATAAGGGTTTAAGTTTCGGATCTAGCGGTTCTTGACATGATATCGAAACATAATTGACCTAGCGGTCTCAAGTTCGAATGCTATGAACCCTCAATCCATTGATAAAATATAAAATCACAGAACAGATCATAATAGGCATGTGTATTGATCCAAAGATTCAATGTCATTCATTCACATCCCCAATTAATTATATGACATTAAGGGCTCGTTTGGCACACCGTATTGGATTGTATTGGACTGTATTGAATTGTATTGTATTGTATTGAGCTGTATTATCATTAATACAAATCTGTGTTTGGTGATACAATGTATAATATCATATTAGGTTATACTTATATGACTTTTTTGTATTTTATTATATTATAAAAATATAATATTTAAAAAAAATACTTAATAATTAATTTTAAATATCCTTACAATGAATAAATCAATAAATATTTTTATATAAAAAATCAATAAATATTTATTTTAATTGAAACAAAAAATTTAAATAAAATTTTCCTATGTATTTTGAAATTATAAAAAAATATTAACATAATAACACATATTTTATCAATATTCCATATTGATTGAAAAAAAAGAGAAAAGAAAAATGTTTTTTCTAATACAATACAACCTAATACCACAAAATATAATATATTAGTTAATACGGTATTTGTTGTATTAGGGGTGCAAACACTGCATTGTACTAATTTAATACATTTTAATTGCCTAATACAATACAATGCGGCCAAACAAACGAGGCCGAAATATCAAAAGTTTGGTAAAAAGTAAAACAAAAAGGAGATCAAAAGACATTTAACTTCTACCTATAGCATAGAAAAGCATGTGAAAATTTACCACAGTATTAGGAAAATATCCAGCATCTGAAATCAGTTAAATTATATATGAAGCAACAAGATGTAACTTTTCTAACATAAGAAATGCATTAAGGGATACACTAAGAGCACATTTACTAATTGAGAATGAAAATAAAAGGGAACCAAGTTCCACTAAAAGTAGAATAAGGAAAGGGAACTTAATTTCTAATGTGTGTGGGATCCATTCCCAAAGTTTTAGTAAACACCGTAACAAAAATCGAGAATTAAGTTTCATTTCCCTCATTATATTTCCAAGTAGTAAACACACCCTAAACTAAGAATAACTGAGCTTCACAGAAGTTATGCAAACAAACATATCCCCCACACATACAAAAATCACATTGTTCTCGCTTTACTCAAATGGAAAGGAGATATACGGAAATAATAGGAAACCCTAAAGATTCTCTATAGAAACATAGCTGAAATTGAGATGAAGGTGAACTATTAGAAGAAAAAGTAAATAATAGTAAGACATTGTACTTAATGCTTAGGAACCTTAAGGCTATATTTGATTGAACAAAATGAGTTTGAGCAGAATGGTTTTGCAGTTATATTAAAGTTGCCAATATTCAGCTGGTGAGGTTGATTGATCTTGGTTTTACATGTTGAAATTAGATCTCATCTCTAAAATTAAAAACAGGTAGGTTGCAATGGGCTCCAACTTTCTTTATCATGAAAGAAAATTTATAATTACAAACCAAATCAGACGAGAATTATAAAGGAGATGATAAACAAATAGAAGAGATAGGAGGAAAGAAGGCATCTGAACCTGATTTTGTGCACTCGTAGCAGTAGTCCAGTGCTGAGGATGATGTATTGCTGCTGAACTATCACGAATGAAAGTAATTGCTGTCGATTCATCTTGTCTACTATCTACTACTACGGGTGGTAAATCTCTCATGACCCATAATACACATGCTGAGGGTACTGAAGAACCTAGCAAACAACGCAAACCACATATATCTTAAGTCTGACAGTATTTTGATTTGTGACTGTCTTTCAAAGACAGAACCAACAGAAAAGATACAAGAAATTATTTATATTTATAATTCTAAAAAATAAACAGATCCGTGGCATGTCCACTCTTTGTTGCCCCAGTTTTGCTTCCACAGAACTCGTTTCTTCCACCACCCAAACCCCAAAACAAAGACAAAGGAAAGAGAAACAAAATAACATTATCAAGCCATACAAAAACAACCTTGTGGTCTGCTGTTTGAAAAAAATAAAACATGTTGATGCAAAGACAACTTAATTTCAACATAGAAATCATCCTTGAACTAAACTTAAATAAATTTCTTGAATTTTTATCTTGCTAATTATTATCTTCAAAATGATACAATAATGATAAAAAAGAAGGATGTATTAAGGTGCAGAATGAATGCCAACTATTTGTACACAGCCTATAACCAGCCATGAGGCCAAAATTACTAAACATGAGGTCCTCTAATGGGACACTTTCTTCCCCAGAGCAATAATATTTACAATACTGATGTCATTGTCCAACCAAAATTTAAAGAATGGCAATTCAATTTAAGAGTCCATAAGAAGGTGGGGTACATAAAGCATGGGAAATGCAGAGAGAATCTCTAATGGAAGCAGGTGGTGCTATCTTTTATGCAGGAAAACTGCAAGAATAGCTTGTCAATGCAATCTCACCAGAAAGAATTCGAAGGAAGAGACAAAATTGGATGCAAAGAGATAATATTATCAATTAGTTTAGCTGTTTTTTAAAAACTTAATTTACATGGATATATTTGCCCAAGACTTCTCAAATCTATCATTTCAAAAAGGGTTATCTGCCTCCCCTACACTAGTCGCTAATACAAGTAGAGCTGAAGGGTTTTAAGAACTATTAGAAACTCCCTTACCATTAGTCACTACAAATAGTTAGATGACCCAATTTGACCATGTAATTACATAAATTCTTTACAAATGAAACAAGCAATTTGAATAAAAATAAAAATAGACTCAGAAGGCCACAGCTGTCTCCCCATAGAAGTTTTGGTGAAGCAGGTGCACCTCCACTCAAACCAGTAGAGGGCAGTAGCCTCCTCCACTCAAGTCAATGTAGGCTTGGTGTCCTCAACTCAAACCAGTGGAGGGTGCAGCCTCCTCCACTCACATCAATGTAGCTTGGTTTCCACTACTCACATCTATGGAGGAAGCGCTTCCTCCACATCAATTTTTGGTGGTCTACCATGGACACCATTATTATTATTTTGTCTTTGTTTTTATGTATAAATAATGTATTTTTATTTATTAATATTCCAAATTGCATTGATAATCCTCATTAACTCTAACATACGCTCCACTAATGACAAAGAAGGTTCTCAATGGTTTTTGAAACCCCCTAGATTTACATGTATTTAGTACTTACTACAAAGGAGGTAATCAAAATTTACTATTGCAGAAATTAAAACTATCCACTTGAAATATAATTATCGCCACATAATCAAAACGCTTCATATAGAACTTAAAGTCTAAAAATAGTATCATGAAAACTAGAAAAATGATTCTAAAGTCTTACTAGAACAAGCTAATTATAAAGTATTTTAAAGGTCAATGCATACCTAAATCTAATAAGAATTGTCTATAGATTAAGGACACTAACATGCCAAAATCTTAATCCAATTGAGAATCCTACAATTTACAGCTGTTCATGACTTCAGTCAATCATCATTCAGAAGGATCTAGCAGTTGGTTGGAAAACTTGAAGGGGAAATGTTATACTACTCACCTACAAAATAGTATAAGATTAGTAAAATGGAAGTATAGACGATGTTTATTTCCAGTTGATCCCAGTGATAAAGGACCTGCAATGGTCATTTGAAAAATGTCAATGCTAAGTAAGAAATGCAAATACAAAATATATGGCAAACAGACAAAACATACCGGAATTTCAGTTAAAAGAGCTACAAATGCACTCGGTGTAAAACATAAGAGAGAGACAACAGCCAATCCCCCGATCTGCATGTAACAACTCACTTTCACACCAACTACAAAATAAAGAAGATACAAAGCTGCTGGATGCACAGATACATAGAGATTAATGATTCCAATATCAACAGACAAACCAAACGACAGGCTAACTAATTAGTTACAAAAGTGGTACTACTAAAGCTAGGCTGATACCTTCCACATTTCTGATGAAGCTCTCTCAGATCTAACTGTCCTCATTTTTAAGCATAACAGGAGTCCTGGAATGAACACAGGAAAAGGTTATCCCACATTACAACAAAGAAAAGAGCCATACAGACAACCTTTAAATACAAAAGCAGGAATTCTAGCCACACTAAAGGTCAATGAACCACTTCTACTTCCCAAACACTAATTGCTGCAACAACCAACATTGTACCCAACAATTTTCTGTTAGTCAAAAACCATATTGTAAATCAAACAAGTTACAGAAAAACTTCTGTAATATTTTCCAAGTGCTGCACAAGTGATCCACCCAGACCATATTGCATTGCAACATGAGGTTTTTCTTATATATACTATCTACAAATTAATAATAGAGGTTAACAATAATGCGCTATTTACAATCAGGGTTTACAAAACATCTAAGTCTATGCATATCACTCAAGATATGTGGTTGACAAGATGCTTCATATATAAAAAGGATAAGAGAAGAAGTGAGCAAGAGAGAGAGAGAGACCAAGATCATAAAGCGTAAAAACTTAAAAAAAGAAAAAAGAAACCCTCAGCTACAACCAACACAATACATGAAATAGGAAATGGTAGTTCTCGCTTGGAATTCCCATGCAGGTGCAGCTTTGCTAAGGTCTTGAAAATAAGCAATGTTTAACCGCCGAAATAATCTTGGCCATCTCAAAAATCTAATGACTAAATCAAAGATACCTATGCTTAAGTGGTTCAAGACTTCAAGTTTCCCAACATCAAAGGAAAAAGAGTCAATTCTACAAACTGCTGTAACTAACTATATAGCAGCTTCTTTATCATCTTCACTCAGATACTTTGGTCTACAATTCATATCTTTGATAACTATCCACTCCTTTTGGCTCATCCAACTCATTGCAATTTTAATTAACTATAGTCTCTGATAAATACTTAAACTCCCCTGATAAACCATTACATTTTCTTATTGTCATTAACAATTTTATTTCAAAGACGTGTTATGTTCGGTTGTCCACTGTTTACACTGCAAGAACGAAACTTATCTACAAGTTCAACGTGGAAGAAGTTTCTAGAAATCAAAACTAGAAAAAATATCAAACAGTACCTGATCCAGGCAAGTTATTTCTAGGATTTAGTTAGCTTTTGTGTGACCCCCAATTTATTATGTACATTTATATTAATCTGACATACTTTATCACGTAAATCATGAAGATGTAAGCAAATAGTAGGATTGGTCAAGTAGCTTTAAAAGTGCGGTGAAGGACCAGCAGAAAGGAATTGCCATACCATACCCCTTTAAATGGAAAGAGTCATAATCAAAATCCACAGAGACCAATGATTCCAACACCCTCTTCCTCTCCCACCCTCCTCCTGATGTGTGACCAAAACTGGAAAATAGCCCTACGGTTTCGGAGATAGGTATAAATTCCCATGCCGAGAGGTTTTTTGGCTAATTCCATCATAAGGTTGTTTTTCGATTTTGGTCAAACCTCAGGGGGTTTTGGAATTCTCCATATAATATGATTTAAGTGCCATTTATCACCGGTATATGCATGCATCTTGAGTTCATAGTTTAAAGAACGGCACCCATGAATTTTTCAGTGAAAGATTTTAGTCAGATTTTAAATGGAGCAACATAATCCCAATAAGGGCACTGAAACAAAGGAAATTATAATTTTAACCATGACAGATGGGTCTGTAAACAATCCCAAGCTATACCCAAATTGTAAAACTTTATTAAAAGAGACTTCTACCAATCAATTCCATATCAAAATTCTATTGGCATGATCTGTCTACACAAATTTATTAATAAAACAAAACAGCAGCATTTCAAGAAAATAGTGGCTCTGATGCTAAATTTAACTGTAAGTGAAGAGTAGGAAGTTATCACATCTAGCAAAAAAAAAAAACATCGAAAAGTCATGCATATATTGAAAATCATACCCAAAAATAAGGGCAGTATATCATAGTTGCTCACCATAACAAGCTAATGCTCCTCCTAGTAAAAGCATAGCTATTGCAAAGAGAGCTACATAAACCTGTCAACAGATTAGAAACGTTACACCACAACCTCACAACATATTTTTGTTGTTAAAAAAGTAATATTAACATACAAAAAAAAAAAAATGTCCTTATAATGTTGGAGCAATCACAATCTATGGTTTTTATATATATAGTCTTTCTATTGTCGGTTCGAACTGATATATCAGTTCCTTGTACATGGGTCATTGGATTTAAAAGATGCTTTGACAAGTGCATGTAGCCAAGTCAAAACATTTAAATCCAATGGCCCACATGCAATATATTAGTATATATATATTTAGGGGCAGGATCTATAGCCCCATTTTTTTACACAACTTTTGACACACTTTTATGGCCCCCTGATATAATGGGATTGAATGGTTTAGATTTCATGATTTATTCTCTCTCCATTGTTCTCTCACCCCAATTAAATCTTTGATTTTAATTTTTCTCTCATTCATTATACTCTCTCCTCTCACATCAATTAATATTTTTTCCTCCTCTTTCTTCAATGCTCTTATCTGAATCTCTCTTCAAAAGTTTACTTCTTTTGACTGTTGCTTCTACAGAAAATTTAAATTCAGTTCATATCTTGTTAATTTATTTATTTTTTGAACTAATGTGCAGGGTAAATCATATCAAACATTTTCTCTTCATCTTTTTTAGTTACAAAAATGTTAATCATATGCATTTTTTTATTTACTTAATTTAAGAATGCTTTGGCCTTTTGGAAATATATTCAACAATTATAAAATATTTTTTTTGGATAACCTTATCATAATATTCTTTACTAAAAAATATATATTATCAAGAGAGGTTTGAGTGAGAAGCAGAAGAGGAGAGACTAAAAAAAATGTACTAACAATTGCCAAGAGAGAGGTGGAAAGAGGAAAGAATCAAGGGAAAACATTTTGCTGGAATTAATTAGGTGAGAGGAGAGAGAAATTTAATTCAAGATTTAATTACATAGAGAGAAGCAAAGATAATAAATCATGAAATCTAAACCCTTCAACCCCATTAGATCCTAGAGCCATAAAAATGTGTCAAAAATTGTGTAAAAAAATGGGGCCATGGATCCTGCCCCATATATATATATATATATATATGCTGGATCCCGCACGAAAAACTGCACTCACTAATTCCAACCGGTTGGAATTAGTGATTCTGTACGACTTTTTTGTGCGGGATCCCGCACTTGATAATTTATATATATATATATATATATATCACACTACCTCTCTCTCTTCAACCAATTTATGCCAAAGCAATTTAGCTAGTTTGTACCTAAACTAAATTAAAACTACTGCCTAGCACGCCAAAGAAATAATATTAAACTTTCTTCCATTACAATATTTTTTAAAAGTCTTTCCAAGTTTGCGTCTCCAATGCACTAATTGAGTCTTTTCGAAAAAAGCAGCAAGAAATTGGATCCTTACGAATAAATTGACCCAAGTAGGCTTCATATAAATTTACAGAAATTGCATCAGATGTATTCAAAGAATCAATATTAATGATTTAACTCACTTTGTATACATTCATTTTTATATTTTAGAAGATTAAACAGACTGGATGAACATAACAGCAAAATTAGCAGCCAAAGAGCTAAGAAATTAATGAACTCACCATCAGAGAACACAACCACCAAGAATATTGACAAGTCAAGCATGCATTAGATATGTATAATTAGTAGATGGGACAAACAAATGAATTTAATAAATATATGTAGATAGTAGTAGAACCCACTCTTCGATGAGCAAGGATTATGTTAGAGTGGTTAAATACTATTATTGGACTCTTTTCTAATAGCTTACGCTTTTGGGTCTAGTGATTACGAACATGATATTAAAGTCTTGTTTTACCAAGAGTACTTGGGTTCGAGACCTCCACGTGATTATTGTTACAAGTTATTGGAAGTTGTTATGTATTTGTGTTGGACTTAAGCTACATGAGAAGCCCATTTGTCTTGCAAGGTGGGGGTGTGTTAAATTGCTAAAATACTATACCTGGACACTTGGACCCTTTCCTAATAGCTCAAACTTTTGGATCAAGTGATTACTAACAGTTTCATACACCCCAAAAACGATACAAGACTAAAGGAGAATGAGTAACTACTATAATGAAACAAATATCCAATGCTTTTAAAGTCAGGTAATCAAAATAGGTTGGTAAATGTGGCTTGAAAAAGCAATATCAACCAAATAAAAAGTACAGAGACAATATTAAGGCAGGCTAGGACAGCATGAATGGGTAAAGAGTAAAAGTACTACCGAAATGTCCATACCCGGGCCACTAACGATGAATTAATAGGATTGTCTCCCATCCCAATCCAAATTACCACAGCAAATGTCATCATGAAAACAAATACTAGAACTGTAACCTGGTGCAAAGTACAGAGTTAACAGATTGTGAAAATTGGGCTGAATAGTGAATATGTGACATCGCTATTGAGAAATGAAATAGGAAAATAATCATGCACGTATAATTGTATACTATGTGGAGCGAGAACGCAGAAAAGTTTTCGTTGTTGCCATACCAAAATCACTATTTTTTGACGGCTTCCCACATGAATTGATTGGAAAGGAAAGCATGTCCTATGACTCTCTGGATTAGATGAACTTGATTTATTTAATGACCTTTTCAACAAAGCCTGTAGAAAACCGTATTCTTCATCCTCTTCTTCATCATCATCTGCTTGATGGCAAAGGTCGACCCTATGAAAAAAATCCCAGAGAAATACAAAGGATAGCTTATGGAAAAATCAATATTTTAACAGGAAAGCAAATTATTGCAATGTAAGAATAAGAATGATTGTATTTATGAACATTATCACAATTTCATCAGGAAATAATTTGATAGACCTCCCATACGTTACACATATGCTAGGAGGAATAGAGGATAGGTGGAGCCCAGCTTGATATGATGGGAGTGAGTTTCGGTTAGAATAATTATGTTATGCCTCAGGTGTGAGGAATTCTGGAGTGGAATATAGTAGGGGGTATTCTGATTGGTTAGTATTCTGATTGTAACCAGGGAATTTTATTGTGAGTATTGGCTCGGGAGAGTGGTAGTGCTCTCGAATTGGCTTCCAAGTGTCTGTAATTTTCAGTTTTTGCAGACAATTTCCACCAGTTTTTCCATTCTATCCTATAATTATTGTTCCAAGCTTATCACAATTCAATACAATTTATCCATAGAAGATAAGTAATAAAAATTTAGTTTACCAACAATAATTATCACCAGATCGGACAGTAATCTACAACTTCATCCAACTACTGAGTACTGAAATATCAAGATCACTAGCATTAAGGATCCATTGCACCATTGAAGAAGTGCGTATTACTAACTGAAGAAAAATATAGTACACATCAACCTAAATAATAAAATTACACTAACCTAGATGCTTGTTTCATTTTCAAATGACATCATAACTCTCAAACTAATGCCAGTAGCATGTGATATAAAATGATTTGTACAACTCTTCTCTTTAGGTTCCTTTTGGTAAGTGAAAATTTCTTCTGGATTTCTGAAATTGCTAGCACCTTTTATTGCATAAACAATAGAAAGAAAATATTATACACTCCACTCTGTCATCAGATTCTATCATTCTAAAGACTTTGTCTACAAAAATATTTTTTTTTCTCCTATTTTGGAGGGTGGGGAGGGATAAGAAACAAAAAATGTGTGAGTAGATATTTTCAAAAAAAAGAAAAAGAAAAGAAGGATATGAAGGAGAAGATGAATTAAGAAGACTCACCAGAATGATAGAAGTAGGAGAAATGCTGAAAACAACAGAAATCTGGGGAAGGCTGCAAAGAAGAAACTTGCATAATTCAAATACTTCTACTACGCTCTTACATAAGCATCTAAATACTGTGAAAACCTCAGGCATACCCATGGCAACAAAACCACAAGAATACGACCAGCATAGCCATCCGTTGCAGGCAGCAACAAGTGTTAAAGCAAAATAAATAAGATAACCTGCCAGGTCAAGACTAAGTTTAGTAACTTTGTTTTATCCAAAAAACCAAAAATTACTGTTAGCTTAATTGCCTTCATTGGTCTAGGAATCAAACTAGTAGGCAAAAATCAGAAAATACAAAAATGTATTAGAATCTTAGAATATGGAAAAATAAACACAATTTGTCAGAGCAAAATAAGCAAGCCTGTAGAAATGCGTTGTCTGGATAACAAATTACATAAAACAAATTTTAAATTTTCATTCAGAACAATATAAGCTACACATGGCATCTATTCTTTCTTCTGCCAAGAAAAAAATAAAATGTTGCATACAAATCTAAATTGAGACTTTCAGCATGTTTAGAGAAATGAATGCACACTTGCAATTAAGAAAATATGAGCAACATCTCACTGAAAGTTGCATTTTAATTACTGATGAGAGTCCACAATCTTCATAATCAAAATACTTTGTTCAAATTTTTTTATTCTTTTTCTATTTTCCTCTTATTATATGGTATCACATTTGTTACTCCTTTTTATTTTTATTTTTTTATTCTTTTTCTATTTTCCTCTTATTATATGGTATCACATTTGTTACTCCTTTTTATTTTTATTTTTTTATGGCAATAATTGAAGTAAAGCAACCCACCCTCCCCCCACCCCAATACCCCCCAACTCCCAAACTCTATTTTGAGTCCCAAGACCTCTTGTACAATAACAAGAGATCTACCAAAGTAACCAAACTAAGCTGGACAGTACCCACATAATATGGTCAGGCATTTGTTAGTTGCAAAGCTAATAAAAACATTTATTCTGATGTTTATATCTCCATATAAATAAATCACTATAAAATAGAACTAGCATCTCAAACTCTCTCTTTCTCACACTAAAATTATATATTTTTCAATAGCTTTTTATTTTTATTTTTTCTATTTTCACCTTTGATCTGGTTTGAGTTTAATTAGTTGCAAAGCTAATAACGATATATATTGAAGTTTTTATCAGATATATATATCAGTATAAGTAGAACCAACTTCCCTCTCTCACTCTCAAGAAATATGTCAAGAAAATGGTTTTTTGATGAATTTAACATACTCATTTAATCATTAAAATATCAAAAGAAAAAGATTTATTATAAAGCAGCTAGAGTTCAATTTATGCTCTAAAACTAGAGGCGAAAACTAATTTTTTTAGTAATAAGCCAAAGAGAATTGAAGGGAAAAGATACTTACAAAGGAATCATGAACGAACACTATTAACTGATAATATATGTTACAGAAGAGACAATATATCAACATCGGGAGTATACATTCTTACCTACATTGGACGAACCAATCAATAGATGAAAGACCTGTAATTTAACACTCAATAGTATTAATACAATGTCAATGTTTTTAGAATCAAAATCATGTAAGCTTTAAATCAATGATTTTTATGCTCGCATTTGTGACATGGAGAATATGCTTTTCTGATTGTTTTTAGAATGTACACAGATTATCTTTAACTAGAATTGTTACTAGTAAGAACTGTAGAAAGCAAAACACTTGCACATAAAGTAATTTTCTGGAATACTCGGTAATGTAGGTGTTTTATCCAAGGTCATATTATAGATCTATAACCCATAATTTCACAGTGACATAGTCTCAACCAATCCCAGTCTTTTTAAATCACAACCAAGTCAGATGTGTCACACTGTCACCTAAGTTCTTTCTTTCAGTCACATAGTTTGACCAGGTTTTTGCTTAAGTTACAGACAATACAACCAGATCAGATAAAGGCACGAGTCTTTAATTTGAAACTGGTCTGAAAACAATAAATCATCAACCTGGCCAATCAATTCATTTGAATTTGAATAAAATTTAATTAGCCAATTCTAGGAAATGCAGCCTTACTTTTTGACGAGTCCAACCAAGTTGTGAATTCTGAGAGTGAATCCTTACTAGCTGGCAAACAAAAAGGTAAAAAGATTAGTCAATTTAAATACACATGAGAAAGAAAACAATGAGAGAGGGAGAGAGGGAAAACATTGGATAACATGTTCAATGAACTTATTGTCTTCGTAACTTTCTCTGAGTAGCACATCTCATGTCCATGGAATGTATTCTATAAAGCTAGTAGCTATACAAACAGAAAATATTGAAACCTTTTAGGCACATAACTTTGCCATGCAAATGTAGAATTCATAAACATAAAAGAAACCTCTCTCTACGAGATTTAACATATTTCCTGCCCTAAACTTAAGAGGTTAAGCCTAAGTGCCTAACCAAATTTTGGCAGGACAAGGCTCAACTCAGTTAAATAGAAGAAAGTTGATTAATTGTTCAGGCTACGAAACATTTTTACTCTCTCATCTTATGATGTAGACAACTTTAGGCCAGCCCAGATGGCTCGCTGTACCTACCTGACCATAAAACAGTCTTCATTTCTGAAAGTAGAAGTCAATAATGCGAACAGAATATTTGCCTCTATTCCCAACTAAACTGCTATCTTCCAAATTCCCAACTTTTGCTACAGGTTTTGTTATAAAAATTTACAATGATATTAAAGCTCTGTTTAACCATACCTAAAATAATGTTTGCCAAATGAACAATAAGTAAGCATTTTAATAGCACAGGAGTAAACATACAGTTGATGTAGACACAAGCCAGCTCTTAGGCAGTCGACAGGAACACCAGTTAATGCTCAACAAAACAAGTTCTTTACTTGATATCTGGATCCTAAATTACAGATAGTCAGATACTAAGATGATTTAGTCAGAAATGTCGAGCAGTTATGTCGATAGGGATGTCTTATTATTAGGACCATAAACTTCCTTAAAGAGCCTTCCTTTACTGAATGTCAATTGTATCACTATCAAGTGACAATTTAGCTATCAAACATAACAGAATACTGTTCCATATAAATCAAACTAAATCCAATCAGCAACCCCAACATGAAAACATTTTCTTTCTAAGATGACGGAAAGCAATAGAAAACAAAACAAAAACTGAAACTGTGAACTAACAATTCACATAGCGAAAACCACATCTCTAGTATACTTTCCATGAATCAACCAAAAAAAAAAAACAAAACAAACTCTTTACGATACCAAATAAACAAAAACATGTTCACTTACAAAATTTCTACTCATCCAAACCCACATAGATAAACTCAAATTTCCACTCAACAAAACCAACATTTCTTATCGTTTAAATTATACCCATGAACCCAATAATCAAAACAATCCATAAAAAATCAACTAAACGACGCCAAAATAAAAACCATTATCAACAAAAAAAAAAATTGATCGAGAAAGCAGAACAACCTGAGTAACAGCAAGAACAGCGATAATGCCATCAACACAAGCAAGACCCACATTCACACCCACCAATACTTCTGGAAAACAAGACCCTTCTTTCAGTTCATACATCTCTCTATCACTTTCTCTCTCTCTCTCTCTCTATATGTATATGTATAATTGAATTCTCTCTCTCTTTCTCTCTAGAAATGAGAGAAAAATGTGAGCTGAGTCAAAAGCTATCAAGTGTACTACGGGCTCAAAACGGAATCCTTTTCATGGAAGATCTCTGGTTGATTTTGTGTACTGTGTATCTTGCAATTCATAGAGAGAGAGAAGAGAGGATTTCAGTGAGAATTTCTCTTCTGGAGGGTATTTATGGAAATAACAAAGTGAAATTGTAATTTTAATAAAATTAATAATAAGAAGAAGAGAAAGATACGGTCTTTTGATAGATACCGCATACACGCACGCGCGTGGCTTTATGGGGTTGAGAGTCAGAGAAATTAAGGAGATTCTTTGCGCCCTTTTTGACCTATGTGTTTTTGACTTATAATAGGCCCCCTAAATAATTTCTATTTACATATAAGGACATTTGATTGCTGTGGGAAGCTTGGAGGTTTGCTATATCGTGTAATTATTTATTCTCTAATTCTGCCATATGATTAAAAAAATCACTAATTTAATGATTTATTAACATGTACAATAAAAAAATTAAAAAAAAAAATTAACATGTTAAACTTTAGGAGTCGGCTGCTGTGCAGTCATTTAAAAAAGCACTGCATCATACAGCGATGAATAGTGTAAATTAAAAGCGGCACAGTCGGTTTCCAACCGGCTGTTACCCATTTTATTTATTTATTTTTTTTAAAAAATAAATCGTCCAATTTGTTAATATAACATTATAAAATTTATAAAATAAAAATCAAACATAAAAAAATTATTTCCACAATAAAAAATTATATTTAATTAAGATAAATTTAATAATTATTTTTTGTTAAATAATTTTGAAATTTTGACATGTAACTATTTTCATGCCTATGGCAACCGTCTTCACGGTTTCGGTAACCAGTTATACGGTTTTGGTAACTATATTTCTTTTTATGAAATTTTGACTTGTAACAATTTTTACAGTTTTGGTAACCACCTTCATGGTTTTGGTAACCATTTTTACGGTTTTGATAACCATTTTTTAATTTTTGAAATTTTGACTTTTAGCAATTTTCACAGCTTTAGTAACCATTTTTACAGATTTGGTAACCAATTTTAAATTTTGGAAATTTTAATTATAATCACCTTCAAGGTTCCGGTAACGATTTTTACTGCTTTGGTAACCATTTTTCAATTTTTAAAATTTTGACTTGTAACCATTTTCACCCTTATAGTAACCGTCTTCACGGCTCCAGTAACCATTTGTATGACTTTGGTAACCATTTTTTTTTATGAAATTTTGACTTGAAGCTATTTTCATGGCTTTGATAACCATTTTCACGGCTTTGATAACCGTTTTCACGTCTCAAGTAACCATTTTTACGGCTTTGATAACCATATTTTAATTTTTGAAAATTTGACTTGTAACTATTTTCACGGCTTTGGTAACCATTTTTAAATTTTGGAAATTTTGAATCGTAACCATTTTCATGGCTATAATAATCACCTTCACGAATCCGGTAAGTATTTTTACGGCTTTGGTAACCGGTTTTTAATTTTTTTTAAATTTGACTTGTAACCATTTTCACGGTTTTGGAAACCACCTTCATGGCTCCGGTAACCATTTTTACGGTTTTAGTAACCATTTTTAAATTTTGGAAATTTTAACTTGTAACAATTTTCACGGTTTTGGTAACCATTTTTACGGCTATGATAACTATTTTACAATTCCTAATTGACTTATAACCATTTTCACGGCTATGATAACCACATTCACGACTCTGATAACCATTTTTACGGCTTTGGTAACCTTTACAATTTCTGAAGTTTGACTTGTAACCATTTTTATGTCTATGGTAACCACCTTCACGGATCTGGTAACCATTTTTACGGGTTTGACAACCATTTTTAAATTTTGAAAATTTTGACTTGTAACCATTTTCACGGATATGGTAACCATTTTCACGGCTCTAATAATCATTTTTATGGCTTTGGTAACCATTTTTCAATTCCTGAAGTTTTGACTTGTAACCATTTTCACCGCTATGGTAACCACATTCACGACTTCGGTAACTATTTTTACGGCTTTGGTAACCATTTTTTAATTTTTAAAATTTTGACTTGTAACCATTTTCACAGCTTTGGTAAACTACCTTCACGGCTTTGGTAACCATTTTTACGGCTTTGGAAACCATTTTTAAGTTTTAAAAAATTTGAATTGCAACCATTTTCACGGCTATGGTAACCATTTTCACGGCACTGGTAACCATTTTACGGCTTTGGTAACCATTTTAAAATTTTTGAAATTTTGACTTGTAACTATTTTCACGGCTTTGGTAACCATTTTTAAATTTTGGAAATTTTGGATGTAACCATTTTCTCGGGTATGTTAACCATTTTCACGGCTATGTTAATCACCTTCACGGCTCCGGTAACCATTGTTACGGCTTTGGTAACTATTTTTTAATTTTGAAAATTTTGACTTGTAACCATTTTCATGGCTTTGGTAACCACCTTCACGGCTTTGGTAACCATTTTTTTAATTTTTAAAATTTTAACTTGTAACCATTTTCACGAATATGGTAACCATTTTTACGGTTCCGGTAACCATGTTTCAATTTTGTAAATTTTACCTTGTAACCATTTTCACACCAATGGTAACCACCTTCATGGCTCCGGTAACCATTTGTACAGCTTTAGTAGCCATTTTTTATTTTTTGAAACTTTCACTTATTTTTACGATTTTGGTAACCATATTTATGGCTTCGGTAACCATTTTATTATTTTGGTTACCATTTTATAATTTTTGACTTTTAACCACCTTCATAGCTTTGATATTTTTCAGCTTTGGTAACAATTTTACGATTTTTATAAAAATGTATCTTTATGGCTTTGGTATTTTTTGGCTTTGGTAACAATTTTACAATTTTCGAAATTTTGACTTTTAACCATTTTCATGACACATTTATGAAGTTTCCATATATTAATTCATCATGTATGGAAACTTAATGCATTTTGATAGAAATATAAAGGACTCAAATCACATGTCAAAAAATGATGTTCCAATTCGTGTATAACCAACCAAATTGGGACATGTGTCTACATTTATTTTTTTTTTTAACTTCTTCCATAAATGTAGACACATGTCCCAATTTCGTTGGTCTGACACAAATTGAGACACTATTTTTTTTTGACAATATCTATTAATCCATGACTATGTATTTTTTTTTGAAAGCTTTCGCCATTGGTAAGATTCGAGCCGGGAACACCATTTTTGGACAGGTGATTTGAGTCCAAATATAAATTAAATGTTAATTGTGATTATTAAAATTAAAATATTAAATAATAAATAAGTGGTGCTATTGGCACACCCCTTATATATAGGTCTATTTATGCCCCACTTTTTAAATTATATAGTATTCTTTTTTATTTCCTTTGTCAAAATTATTAATTTTATAATACAATGTAAGGAAAAAAAATCATCTATAAAGTAAATATATTATGGAAGAGTCTGAGAAAGATATCAATCATATAGAAGAATTGTTTAAGGAAGATATCCAACATCAAAAAGAATTGTCTGAGAATGACATAATGCTTTTGTGAGAATTGTCTGACAATTATTTCAAGCATCCATAAGAATTATGTAAGTTTGAAGTTTATTTTTCTTTAGAATGATATCAACTTGGCATTATGTTGAAGCAACCTGTTATTTTTTTTTTGTATTGATTATTATATCATGGTTTCTTCAAAATTTGTAACTTATAACTACTTATACTATCGTGGTAAGTACATTGTTTTTTTTTTCTTACATTAATCAATTTCCTCCCTAACATTGAAATTCTTTTTAATTATGTTTGAAAACACCGGATTCATAATAATAATAATAATAATAATAATAATAATAACAATTGAGTTGACTCAAAAAACATTTATTTGAGAAATATAAATAATTGCTAAAGCTCAACTAGTCAAATATCATTTCTCTCATAATCTTGATACATAAGAGAAATGTATAAGCTTATATACATATTAGAGAATTACTATCTAATCCAATTAAATTTTGCAATGTTGTAAATAAGCCGTATCCATTGTGTTCAACTATTAATCAAGTGTGAAGGTAATTTTGAAACGTTTGGATACTCTAATAACTCTATCGCCATTACAGCATTCTTGGTTACGTCTGTACTTATACATTGTTTAGATTATTAATTTCAAAAGTGTTTTTACTTCAAATATAGCCTAAATATTTATCAAACTAGAATTCATTTTTCTTCATTTTTCCTCATTTTTCTATTTAAATGAATTAAACATTTAATACAACTATCTTAAAAAAAACACATAATACAACAACTATTTTTTTTTTATTGAAATAGACCATTAATTATGTAACATGTAAAAAATTGTTGATACTGATTCAACAATATACTGGGGTGTGCATTCTCTTGACAATCTTGTTAACAGCAACACGGGACATCACCAATGTGTCGTGTAGCAAGATGCTATAGACATTCAAACCCTGTAAAAGCATGATATGAAAAATAAGCTTTAGGATGGAAGCAACTCTTTGAAAAACATTAACCATCAAACATATGTTATATTTTTAATTAAAAGAACACACATTCTTAACAAATTTTACAAATAAAATAAAATGAATAACTTTTAAAATGAATAAACATTATAAAAAAAATACAAACATTAATAATCTATAACAAAAAAAATTTAACTAAAAAATAATGTAAAAGAACTCTCCATAGGCTATGCAATTAAGGACGAGAGATTTCATTTTTTTTACCTCCATTTTCAAAGCAACTAAACAACACCGAAACAAATCAAACGAATTTCATTTATGTTAATTAAAATAATAAAAGACAAAAACCACTACTCAATTATGCTAATATGCCATAATCAAAGTCGCGTATGAACGTAACTCCATTTAATTATGATCAGTATCAAAACACCAACTTTTAGGCGTGAATCTTGTTCAACAACTATGTGCGGTTTTTATGTTTTATCTTCAGTAACTTGAATTAATTTTGAGTAGACTTTTTATATCCATTGCCATACTTTCGTAGAGACCTGTAAACGTTAATATTATTGTCGATTTGCTACATTTATTCTAAAAGAAAATTTATAATATTTTGACTAATTATATATATAAAAAAATTAGGTGCATAATGTCTTTATGATGCAAAATATAATAAAATTACAAATAAAACTTTTAAAATCACATATATAGGCAAGAATGTTTTTGTTAAGTTTAATTAACAATGATTTTTTTCATTCTTTTTTTTAAAAATATTTTTATTGATATGAGAAATCTATATAATTTTGATAAAACAAAGTATATATCATATTTAAAAATCAATAAATGTTTATAAATATCTATGAAAATCTTTTAAAATGAAAGTCTCTGAAAGTTGTTTGAAACGAAAGTCTATGAAAGTCTTTTAAAATGAAAGTCTATAAAAGTCTTTCATAATTCTATAAAGTCTATAAAAGTCCATAAAAGTTCATGAAATCTACAAGAGTCATCTACTTAAAAAAGTCATTAAAAGTCTTTTAAAATCCTAATTGAATACACCCTCCTAAGTATCACATCTATAACAATTTTCCCTAAATAACACAAAAACAATAAATTATATAATGATCTTTCAACCTTTCTCCATACCTATACTTCGCTCTGGTGTTTGCACACCTTTCTTTGACAATTAATCAACGGGGAAAGTACCGTCACTTGAGTCAAGAGTCAGAATAGTAGACGAAAGCCTTCGACAAGCAACCAAAGATGACTCTCCCTACATTGAAGAACACAACAATGGATTTATAACAAAAAAACAAAAACAAACTAACACATAACCAGAGAAAATAACAGATTACAAAGACATCAATAACAAGCAATAAATTAACACAACCAATCTCAAAGTCTCAAAATGTCATAGAATATAGTCAATGATCATCATCATCGTCCAAATCCAAAAACAAAAAATCATCTTAGCATACAAAATTATAACTTCATTATACACATCCAATGCAAAAATAAACACAACAAAACAAACAAAAATATTGAAACTTTACCAAACGAGACAAGAAAACGAAATCAAAAAACAAAAAAAAAACTTACCTTTGGAGGAAATAAATGTTCTTAAGCCTCTGTAAACACCCATCTAATCTCTCAGCAACCTCCATCGTTGATCTATCAGAAAACCCACTTCAGAGCAAATCAACTCGATTATGAGGCAGCCACGGCTTTTTTCCAGACATCAACAGAGGCGACCGCACAAGAGCGATTTTGCCGTTGAGACGGGTGAGGCCGCCTTAATTCAAAATTTGACCTGTTTGTGCCAATAAGTCAGCCGAAGACACCAAATGAACCACCATTCTGCGGAGCCAAGACCTGGGAAGAAATTAAATAAATGAATTAAAATAAAATAAAACAACGGAATACAATAGTTGATAAATGAGCTCTTTTCTTGTCAAAAATCCTTATAATGGAAAGATAACTCTTAAAATCCTCTTCCATTTTCTCAAATCTTTCTACCAAATTGAAATATTCACCTCACTGTTTCCTTACAAAGCCGTCGACCTTGCCATTGTCTTATAATCGACCATGTCCACTCCTCGCACACCAACACCCTCTTCCCAACCAGACCCAAAAACGTATCTTTGGAAACTGAAACCGAAACCAAAATCAATAGCAAATAGTAGAAGCAAAGTGAGATGAAAAGCGGTGATTGTTAGTGATGAAAATTACAGAAATAGAAGTTAAAGTGACATGAAAAATCTAAGCATAAATGGAAGTCAAACAGAGAGATGAGGAAGCTGAGAAATCTGAGCATAAATAGAGGTCAAAGAGAGACGAAAGAGAAGAAGATATTTTGTATAGAGAGTGTGACCGGTGAATGGGACTATAGGTTTTTTCATTTTCCCTTTTTTCAATTAGATTTTTTATCTCACAATTAATACAAGCAGTTGTATCCATTTTAAATGGATCCAACGGACAAAATGCTTTACGATTCATCACTGCATGATTTAAAAAATCAATGCATAGCAGCCGGACCCCTAAAGTTTATGATGTATTTGAGGAATAATCGTAAATAACATTTATCTTGACTTTTGAAGAAATGCAAAATTGAAACTTACAATGAATTGTCAAATCAAATGATGGGCTTTTACATTTATATGCAGCCAAAGTTTTCAAAAATAACTATCTAAAATATATAAAGTTTGTTTTTAACCGCGTATAAAATGTAACTATTAAAAATCATATTTTAAGGTGGTGTTTGGTTTGTGGAATCAACCATGGAATGAGAAAGGGAATCCTCATTCCATTGTTCGTTTTGCACAAAATGTTATTGGTGAGGATTCAATCAAAATGGTGAATTATGATTCCTACCTTTTTAGGTAGGAATCTGGATTTCACCATTACTCAAATGTTCAATTCACTATAAGAAAAAAAGGCTATTGGGACGATTTTATTTTTGTCCCAATAGCCCAAAATTTGTCCCTATAGACTTATTAGGATGAAAAAAATTCTTCCCAAATTCCGTCGCCTCAGGTGGGTCGCAATAGCATATTTGGGACGAAAATTCAAATTTGTCAATAAAGAGTACCTATTACGACGAAACATAAATATAGTAAAAAATTTGTCATTTTGGGACAAAATCTAAATTTCGTCCCTATAGATTTTTTAAGGGGACGAAATAAATCGTCCCAATAGTATATCTATTAAAACGAAAGTATTTCGTCTCTACAGACATAGAGAGAGAAAAAAAGTCAACATGCCACACACAATACCACCACCCTACACATCGCCACAAACTAGCACACCCCATCCATTAAAGCCCTTCCACCATTGTATTTGGTGGGTCTTGAACTCATGACCCAAGTAGGAAGCAACACAAATGGTTGCCTTTACCACCATACCACATGTTTTGATTTGTTAATAATTGCACAATATTTATATATAACCTATATAGGTTGTTAAATTTTCATTGATAATTTTATATCAAATTCTTATTAGAAAAAACAATTGTTTGATAAATTTAAATTTTATTCCATTAATCAAAATTTTAATTTCAATGATGGTTGTGCACCTCCCTTCCACACTTAATGATTAGGGGTTCGAGTCCCACCATACTCATTTTACAAGTATGTGTGGGGAGTTTTCTCCCGGTTTGTGGGTGCAGTCCTCTAATCGGTTTTGAGAGTTATAGTCCATATGTAACCTCCCCCTGATATTGGGAGTAATATTCCAGGCCGTGCTTGTAGAGTCTAATTAATCTCCCTAGGCCCGGCAGTAGTTGTATTCCTAAAAAAAAAATTGATAGACATATATTATAAAATTATAATTTATATTGGGACAATTATTTTTCGTCTTTCTACATTCGATGGTGTAGAGCTCAAACCATTACTAGACATGACGCTAGTTCCGGTTCCTATTCGGAATCGACGGTTTCGGTTTCGGTTTCAGTTCCACTAGTTCCAGTTCCGGTTCGGTGATTCCGGTTCCTTTTTTTTTAAATTTAATTTAATCTTATTTCATAAAAACATTAGCCATGTAAAATTGTAATTTGTAAATGTATTTTATTGGGTCACCCGTATAAATGCATTTTATTGGTTCAATTGATTTTTAAAAATTAAAAAAATTAAAAAAAAAGAATAATGTTGGAACCGCCCGGTTCGAACCGGAACTGAACCGTCAGTTTCGGTCCAGTTCGAACAGGGCGGTTCCTCCAAAAAGAGAACCAGAACCGCCCCTGGTACCGGTTCCGGTTTTCCTCCGGCGGTTCCGGTTCGGTTCGCCGGTTCAAACCGAACCAGCGCCATGTCTAACCATTACACTACACAACTTCAACTTTGATAAATAATGCAAAACTATTTATATAGAATGTAAATATGTTATTAAATTTACTTTTTTTTTTATTAAAACTAATATTTTATTGAACACATTTTAACAAATTATTACTAGATAATATAAATTGATTCTAGTAATCTTTATAATTATTTTGTATGATATACAAATGGCTAAGAAAAAATGTTTATTAGATATTATTTTATTAAACTATTAGATCAATGGTTACAAGAATGAATCAGGAATTCAACTCCCACTTCAGTAGAGATTTCTCCCCGTATTTACGATTTAATGAGTAAAATTAGACTCAAATCTTTATCACAAAAGAGAAGGAAAATTATCCATATACTTTACTAAAGGTGACTACGAATTTTTTTCGTCCCAATAGCCAAAAAATTGTCCTTATAGACCTATTGGGACGAAACAAAATCGTCCCTAAAGGTAGTCTTTATGGACGAATTTTAATTTTCGTCCCCTTTGACAACCTATAGGGACGAAATATTTCGTCCTTATAAAATATCTATAGAGACGAAATAAAAAAAAAACATGGTTCGTTTGGAACCCAATCGTCCAACTACCCACTCACCACCAGCTCCCTCTCATCACAAACCTCCCATCACAAGCCTCATTTAATGTTTCATTCTCCACTTGAAACTAAAGCAAGGCTTATCCAACTTGCTACAACTTGGAATTTGTTAAGTAAAGCATACTATTTATATATAACCTTTATATGTTATTAAAATTTTGTTGTAGACTAATTCCAATAATTTCTTTTCTTGTTAAAAAACGTTTTTTGTAGCATTTAATTAAACTATTTTTTTAAAATCATATATTGTCAGATGAAAGGGTCTATCGTTAATTGTACACAGAATAGAGAGACTTTCTTTGCATTTTTCAATTTAATAGACAAATGTAATATTTGAATTCCTATCACAAAATGGAAGGATAAATGTACAACAACTTTTCTAAAAAGTGATTTTGCAATTTAGATTCTTATTTATTATATATATAAATTTTTCCATAATTTTTTGAATTAATCGTAATTAATATAAAAAGTAAAAAATATAATTATGATCTTTGTTTAGGAAAAACTTAAAAAGTAAACTTAAAAAATGAAAAATATAATCCCGATAAATCATTATCAGCAATAAATATTATTTCTGTCATAATAAAATAACCTCTATAATTTCTGTTTTTTTTTCTTTTCTTTCCAAAAAAAATGTTAAACTTTTTAGGGATGAATAATTATCGTCCCAATAGACATCCTATTGGGACGAATGATTTATTTCATCCCAATACACATCATATTGGGTTAAATTAGTTATGTCCCTAAAAGTCTCGTTATTTTTGCATGTAAGTTCCTCATATTTTGATTGGCTTATTTCGTTGACAAACCACATGGGGATCTGCTTGTAAGGGTAGTTAAGTCTCATTATTCATGATCAAGCCTCGATGACATCCTCAAGCTCAAGAGTACTTCAAAGGTATATCACTTGCTTAACTCTCTTTGAAGAGACTAGTAGCACACACACACATACACTTTATCATGCATACCTTACATATCTTGCATTTGTGTTTCAATATTGTGTTGTGTGTGTTCTTCTTTACACTTCTCACACATGCACATTGGTGTTAGTTCTAAGTGTGGTTGTGGTTTTTGTAATTCGTTTCCAGATGTGTGTTCGGAAACGTCCGTACCCACACGATTGGTGTGATTTTTCTTGGCGCGATAAGTGATCCTCTCTAGAGGTCCCTTTTGCACGGGTTACCTACCTGTGCAGTTACCCATGCACTAAGGATGGGTATCCTCGGGTCTCCATTCTGCACGGGTTGTGCACGGGTCTTACCCGTGCAGTTACCCATGCACTGAGGTTGAATGCTTTGGGTTTGTATGACTACACGGGTTGTGCACGGGTCTCCTACCCATGTAGTTACCCGTGCACTAAGGTAGGGTGCTCTCTAGTTTGTCATTTGCACGGGTTGTGCACGGGTCCCTTATCTTACCCGTGCAGTTACTCGTGCACTTAGTCCATTTTGTGCCTATTTTTGCCAAAACGATGTAGTTTCATTTAGGGCTTCTATATATACAATCCTTTCTCTCCTAACTCGTTTCAAGAGCTTCCAAACCCATTTTTTTAGTGAGAGAAAGTATTCCTTTGAGAGAAAGTGTTCCTTTGAGAGAGAAGCTCCAAGAAACCATTTTTACTCAACCAAACTCATACCCATGTGCATCTAGCTTCATCCTTGCATCTTTTTTTCATGGGTCTTCATGCTCTTCTTGACTAGGTAATTGAACATGGCTCCAAACTTCTTGTTTCATCTTTATGCTTTTGTTTACCTAGGGTTAGCAATTATTTGTTGATTAATTGCATGTTTATTTGGTTTAGCATGATTTGAGCATGCTTGTGATTGTATTTGTTGGTTAAGATTGCATGTTCATTGATAGCTAGCATATATAACCATTTTGCCCTCTAGCTAATTCTTCTTGCATTTGCATTTAGATATTGATATCTAGGATTTGCACTCATTATCATTTTTAAATCCCTAGATAAGCATTTAGTGTAGTTTAGCATTAATTGCATATTAGAATATTGTCATATATTCACATAGGTTGCTTAATCTCGTCATGGATTGTTAAGCTTTGTGACTAAGTGGATTAGTGCACAAGCTTTTGGTCTAGAATCACTATTAAAGGCCCGTTAGGTAGAGTGAAATGGTTAGTGACCAAGAATGATGTGACTAGAGGTCAACCTAGGTTGTAAACTTTTATTCAAATAGTGGATTTGAGGACCGTGTGTGGTTAGAAGGATAACCCGTGAGTTTTGCCCAGTTGGAGGGTTTCTCACGTAAATCAATCCTTGTGTTTTTATTGTTTTCTGCATTTTATTTTGGATGGATTGATTGCTAATATGAGGTAGTTTTATTAAAATTGACTTAGTCGAAAAGTTGGTAATATATCAACTAAAACGTATTCACCCCCTCTAGGTTATTAGACACGTTTAATATTATTTTCAATTCACTTTTTAGGGACGAATAATTTTTTTCGTCCCTAAAAGTCTCGTCGGGTTTGTCCTTTTTAGAGACGGATAATTTGTTTCGTCCCAATAGACGTTTTATTGGGACGAATTTTTTCATCCCTAAAGGTTTCTTTAGGTTTGAAATTTTTAGGAATGAATATGTTATTGCGTCCTAATAGACGTTCTATTGGGACGAATCAATAAATTTCGTCCCTATAGCTCAATTTTCTTGAGGTGATTTACCGATTTATCCTCTAAATGAAAATAAATCAGAAAAAAATAGATAATGGAGGAGGTCACTGCCGGTGGAACTAGAAGTCTTCCTCTTCTTGGAACTATAAGATGAAGGCTAAACAACATTTGCATCACATGTCTTACCGTTGTTGTCCTTGAGCATGGACTCAAAGGTTGTGGGCTCATTAAGCAACTAGGTCAGACTGAACTTCAACTTATTCATCCAATAATTGCTTTTGAACTGATCAAAACTCTTCGAAAGAGTTGTCAGTAAAATGCTCACCTGGCTAGGCTCATCTATGATGCTACTGTTGACTTCAGCTGTATTGAAATGGGACATCATGCCCAGGACATATTCCCTAACTGATGCTCCCTCCTTCATGTTAGCAAGCATTGCAGAACGGACAATTTCGTGTCGCTTTTGCTCAGAAGGTTTCCCAAACGTGGCCTACAATGACTCCATCATCTCAAATGTTGTAGTCATTGTTTCGTGCTTCAAAACAAGCACTTCGGTCATCCTAGCTAGCAAATAAATATGGGCCTTTTCATTAGCTAAAACCTATTTCTCGTGGGTCTCACAAACAGCTCGTGGTTCGTTGGATCCAGGCTGTATAGGACATTCCTCCGTAAGCACAAATTTTAGGTCTTTGGTGACCAAGATTGAATTAATGTTATTCCTCCATTTAGTAAAGTTTTCCCTGATCATTTTTTCATTAGCAAGTATTTGAAGTAGTGCAGATGACATTGCTGAAATAAACATAAAAAAAAAAATCATTCATTCCATACGTTCATATCATGTGCTAAGATTTGGCATAATATTAAACATGATGAATGAACATGTTTAATGAACAAGAATAAACCCTAAAAAAATATTTCTATGCCACAACAATCTAACATTCCATAAGCAAGTGCCGCATTGGGGTCGGTCAAGTAGTTGCATGTTGGATTTAGACATGACGCCGGTTCGGTTCGAACCGCAGAACCGAACCGGAACCGGCATCAGAAAATCGGAACCGGCGTCAGAAAACCAGAACCGGATCGGGAACCGGTCCGGCCCGGTTCCGGTTCTGGTTCGTTTCAGCGAAGAACCGGGTGGTTCGAACCGGACCAGAACCGGCGGTTCGGTTCCAGTTCGAACCGCCCGGTTCTTCTTTTAATTTTTTTTTATTTTTTTAAACGAACCGTTGGAGGCCAACGGTTCACTTGTTTTTTTTTAATTTTCTTTTCATATTCTTTTCTATAAATACCCGTACCCCTCCATTCATTTTTCCTCACCCCAATTTCCTCAATTCTCTCTAATTCTCAATTCTCAATTCTCAATTCTCTCTAAACTTTCAATTCTCCAAGTCTCAATTCTCAAACTCCAAGTCTCTAAGTTTCCAATTTATATTATTTGCAATTACTAAGTTAGTAAGTTTCCAATTTATTTTATTTACAATTACTTAGTTTCTAATTTTATTTTATTTGCAATATTTCTTATTTCCAATTTATTTAATTTGCAATTAGTCAAATACTAAGTGTCCAATTTCATTTATTTACAATTTATTTTATTTGCTATATATTCCAATTTATTTTATTTGCAATTTATTTTATATCCAATTTATTTTATTTACAATATATTTTATTTGCAAATTGCAATTACTAACTACTAAGTTTCTAATTTTCTTCCAAATTTATTTCCAACCATTTAATCATTTTTTAAATCAATTTTTTAACATTTTTTGTTCAAGGAATTTTACAATTCAATTTTTAAAATGGCAAGTGGAAGTGGTGAAGCTCCTAGACGCTCCATTTCGATGAAAGGTAAGGATCGTATGGCGAATAATCTCGGTCATGACGACCGTGCCTATCACGAGTATCTACAACAACAAGTCTATGCTGAAGACTTAGGCCTAAACTTTCCTCAATCTCATTCTCATCCCTCTCTTAGAATTTCTGAACCTGATCTCAAGTCACCCCCATTTTGACAAGCCAATCAGAAAATATGCCTAATCTTGGCCATGATGGTGATGAGCCTGATGAGCCTGATCCCAACCCATATCAAGATTTTGATTTTTATCCACAGATGGAAGAAAAGTTACCGAAGCAGGTCAAATCTGATCTATTCGTACTCCATATGAAGAAAGTTATGCATGAAGATGGAAGCACAGTAGTGATTTGTAATTATTACAAAAAAGTATTTAAATGACACAAATCTGAAGGATATGGCACATATCGGAAGCATATAACGAACTCACATCCAGATGCACAGGCCAAATCGAGTTCACAATCTCAAATTTCCAGGTACGCTACCCCTAACCAACAATTATTTAAATATAGTGATGCAAAAAATAGAGAAGAATTAGCTAGAATGGTTGCAGTAGAACACTTACCATTTAGTTTTGGTGAAAAGGTTGGTTTTAATAATTATTATCAACGAGCATTAAATCCTGCTGCATGTCATGTTTCTAGAACCACGCTCACAGAAGCACTTGAAAACATTTATGAAAAAGAAAAGAAAATGTTGGAAAAATTTTAGAAAAATATAATGGTCGTGTTTCCGTATGTGCCGACATATGGAGTGATCATTGGCGAATGCATTCATACATAGGTGTCACTTGCCATTATATGGATAATGCATGGGCTATCCAAAAAAAGAATTCTTGCATTTAGAGTTTTTGATGAAAAACACACTGCTGCTAATATTTTTAGACATCTTAGAATTATTTTCACAGAGTATAAAATTGAGAACAAAATTTTTGCAATTGGTTTTGATAATGCTTCTAACAATACCGATGCTATTCCTGCTTTAATTGAATTATATAAACCTTATCTTGGTGGTAAAATTTTTCATCAAAGATGTGCATGCCATGTTTTCAATTTATGTGTTCAAAAAGGATTAAAAACTCTTGAACAGTTTATTCAACCTATTAAAGATGCCCTCTATTTTTTGTGGAAACATCCTTCTGTAATGAAATTATGGGCAGCATATTGTAAACAAAATGGTAAGCGTGCCATTAGATTTCCTCGTGATGTTCCAACACGTTGGAATTCTACTTATAAATTGCTTGCTAGAAGTTATGAATATAGGGATTTATTAGTTACTTTTATTCAATATCATGTTAGTCACATTAATCTTTATCAAAGTCATTAGGATGCTTGTAGCAATGTTTGTGGTTTGTTAAAAGTTTTTTATACTGCTACTAACAATTTATCTGGTGTTTATTATCCTACAACTAATTTATTTATTATTGAGAGTCTTAATATTGCTGGTGCATTTGCTCATTGTGAATCCGACTCAGAATTACATGAGTCTGTTACTGCTATGAAGGATAAATGGTTAGAATATTATAAGGAGTTTCCAAACATTTATTTGATTGCCTTGTGTTTTGATCCACGTTGTAGATTAGAACGTTTGCCTGATTATCTTTCTGCTTATTATGAACAAGGTTTAAAAATAGATTATGATGTTGATATGTGTTGTGCTAAGGTTAAGACATTATTGTATGAATTATATGATGAATATCTTAAAGTTTACGGTCCATCACTGAACATAGATGTTCCACAAACTCAAAATGTATCTCGTTCATCATCATCATCCTCTGGATTTGTTAATTTAGGGTATAATCTTTTATAAAAAAAAACCAAAAAATTACGAGGTTCTTCTTCATCAAGCTCCACCACATATTCCGAGCTTGAATCTTATCTAAGTACCTCTTTTGGGTTCATAGAAGACACCGAAGATAAAAAATTTGATATCCTACACTGGTGGAAAGAGCATGAAAGGTATTTTCCAATCTTGGCTATGATAGCCAAATAAATCCTTTCAACACCAGTTTCTACGGTGGCGGTAGAACAACAGTTCAGTGCCGGTGGGAATATTTTAGACCCAAAACGTTCCCTTATGAGTCCGAAATCACTTCAGATACAAGCTTGTGTTGAAGATTGGACGAAGGCTCAATATAGACAACAAGAAATCGATCAAGAGGAACCATACGATTTCTTTAAAGATGATCAACCGGCTGAAAGTCGAACGAATGATCATGGCAACGATTAGTCCACGACTCCAAGCCAAATCCCCATCTCCAAACTCCAAAGTCCAAATCTACAATAAAAGGTAAGAGAACTACGTGGCCTTTGATTCTTCTAAACCCTTAAGAGGATACGTAGGCAACTTAATTGTGGTAAAAATTAAGTGCAAGGCCAATTTTTATTTTATTTTATTTTATTTTATTTTTTAATTTGTCATTTATTTATTTAACTTTATTTTGCGGGTGACCCAATAAAATACATTTACCAATTACATTTTTACATGACTAATTTTTTTTATGAAATATGATTTAAAAAAAAAGGGGCCGGTTCCGGTTCGGAACCGGAGGAACCGGAACCGGAACCGCCAGTTCCGAACCGGAACCCGAACCGGCGTCATGTCTAGTTGGATTGAGACATTCTCAATCAAATGATATATCAGAATAACTCTCTATTCTTATATCATTTAACCATCACTTATTTTAGTCAGGATTTTAATTAATCATTTAACTAAATCCTTATGAGTGTAACCTATCATTTCAGATCTCATGAACTTAACTTGAGAGATGCTGCCTTAGGTCAGTCAATCCCAAAATACATCTAGAAATCCTATCCGTTAGGAAGTCAACCTTGGTATTGATTCTCGTGAAACCTTCCTTATGGAGGACAAAAACAAAGTCGTCTCGAGGCCCCACTTGAATCTCACGGCTTTGAATTCACGATGGAGATTGCGGGATATATTGTCATATATCCCTCTCCCACTCACTATTTTAAGGTTTGGGTTTCTTTAATTATTACAAGTATTGAAACTCTGCATCCCTAGATTAACTTAGATATAATGGCTAATAAGAATCCAAGTTTCTAGGTTATGCTACTAGAATCTTATCCTATTAACATTAAATAATAAACCCAATTTTTAACTATTAAAAAACTAATTTTTTATTGGAATTCTAATATATGTAAACTATTTATATAGACTGGAATTAAATATGAAATTTACCAAGTTTTAACTCTTAATACTAAAAACACATTATTCGGTCCAATTATTATTATAGCCTTAATCGAATTAATCTCAATAATGTATTGGGCTAACTAATCTAACTAATTAAACTCTTTAATAAAAAGATTAGTTAGTAATGAGAATTACCAAGTTTTTACTCCTAAAAACTAATCTCATTATTAATAGCCAATTATGTGACATTCCTATTTTAATCTCATTAAAAATAAAACAGATAAATCATGGCAATTATGTTTGTATGATATGTTATAATGCAAGTGTAGGCACACCTAATCTATATGGAATTCTTATGTATGATAATGCTTTTAATTTTTTTTTAAATCATCCCATGACTTCAAAATTAAAGCATACATGAGTTGACCGAGTACGGTGAGTTATCTAACTTAATCAATTCTAATTACAAAAAATAATCCAAGGCATTCATTGGTCTTCTTGTAAATCCATTGTCTTCAATATTCTTCAAGTCCACTTCTTTGCATCTTTGGGCTTCCAATCAAGTCCAGTCTCATGGATAGAACCCTAAGGCCCATCACTTACTTTCAGCAGAATATATACTGCCCACGAAGCCCATAAGACGACCTTTTCGCAAGCCTCAAGGTCGCATACGCGCGAAGATGCATGCAGCAGCCTTGGATGCGCCTAAGGTTGTCCATTTGGCTTCTAACAGGCTGCCGCATATTGTACCAAGGCCCAAGTGTTACTTTAACACGTAATCGAGGTCCAAGTACGGCCAAAAACAGCCCTTGCGCCTACGAACATGCAGGTGCAGCAGCGATAGTTGCGCACGCAGCTGCAGCAGCGATAGTCGCGCACGCAGCTACAGTAGCGACAGTCGCGCACGCACCTGGTGCGCGCGGCTGCTGTTTTCACGCATAGGGTAGTTTTTTTTTTTCTTCGAATCCTTTCGAACATCACAATCTTCTTCGCAACATACACAAAAAAATATGTACGTACAAAACATATATCAAGAACAACCCTATAAAATTGTCTTTCTTGATTACATAGATGAATAAAAAAAATAAACCTATAACCCATCGGATCATATAATTAACGAGCAACCATATGTATATATATATATATATATAATATAATATAACAATCATACAAGCCTAGATTGTGCCTACACATATCATACATAACAGAATCAAAAGAAAACAACTTGTGTTTTTCCGTGTATATACAAAAAATTGGCTTTGATACCAATTGTAGGAAAAAAAAGGGTTTTGATAAAATTGCAGCGGATAGAGTTTCAAAATTTTTCCTTTAGAAAATATATTTTCAGAACTGGATTTTGTATATACACATATATAAAAAAAAACTTGAAGTATACCTAATTGTTCTCTTAAAGCTTTGATTCTGATTTCACCACCAAGCCTTCCGAGCTATGACCCGTGATATGATAACTTGTGTGTGGGCACATCACTGATACAGACATGACTAGACGGAGGTTATAGAAATCAAGAAGACAACCCCTTGCCTTCTTCTTTTGTGTTTGACCGGCTCCTGCAAGAAGAACAAAAGAAACTTTTTTTTTTTGCTTTGGCCATACCTCTCTATCTCTCTGTATTTAGGTTTTTTTGGTTGCTTTTGTTTCTTGATAAGTGTTTATTATATATCAGGATCCTAGGGTTCAGTTGTCCAAGTCAAAATAGGATTCTAAATCCTATTTTATTTCGGTCAATACTAGGACTTGAACCTGTGGCCTTTAGGATTTAAAATAATCTTTATTATTTTTAATCCTTTTGTATTAGTCATGGTTCAAACATATAACCTCCTATTAATAATTAAATAATTAATAATTCTTAATTATTAATAATATTTAATTATTAATGTAAGTTTTTCATATTTTTGATTGTCTCATTTCGTTGACAAACCATATTGTTTATTTATTTTGTAAGGGTAGACTATGCCTCATTGTGTGTGATCAAACTTCAAAGGCATCATCTTTCTCAAGAGCACTTCAAAGGTATATCGCATGCTTAACTCTCTTTGAAGAGATCTAGTCGCACACACTCACTTGCATGCATTATATTCTTGTTTACATATAATTGAATGATGCATTGTATGCCATTTATCACACTCCACACTTGCACATTTTTGCACATTTCTTAGTTTATTAAGTTTGCCTGAAAAAGAGAATTTATTCTCTTAGAGTGGCCTAGACCGCTTGGCAAGCTATGCTTACACCGCGGCATACAGAGCGGTATACCTCAGTGGGGTCATGCTTCTTACATTGCTTCATGTGCACTTGCACTTATAGCGTTCCAAGTCGTGGTGTTGTCCAGTAGGTCACTGTTGCCTACACCGCTGCCTGTGCACCTGCATGCACAACAGCCTACACCGCAATGTTGTTCAGTAGGTGCACTGATGTGTGTACCGCGGTCTGGACAACTTGCTTGAGCCGCGGTACGCAGAGCGGTATTGACGGGATTTTGTTCCCTAAGTTCAAAACAACCCAGTTTTGATTAGGGTTCTTATATATATGTTCTCTATTCTTCATTGCTCGTTTTTGTGAGTTCAAGAAGCCATTTTTAGAGAGAACAATCTTCCTTACGAGAGAGAAACTCCCAAGAACCCACCTTCACTCAACCAAACTTCAATCCATGTGCATTTAGCTTCCTTCAAGCATTATCTCACCATGGATTCATCTTGCTTTTGTTGACTAGGTAACTTGAACATGTTTTAAATCTCCATTGCATCTTTTATGTTCATGTATGCCTAGGTTTAGCTCTTTTATGTGTATTTAATGCATATCTTTATGTTTAATGACATTTATAACATGATTGAGTTGTTGTTTGTTGGTTGAGAACATTGATAATTGATAGCTATTATTTAGGACCATTTTACCCTTTAGCTAAATCTTCATGCATTTGCATTTAGATATTGATTTCTAGGATTTGCACTCATTGACATCTTTAAATTCCTAGATAGGCATTTAGTGTAGCCTAGCATTAATTGCATGATAGAATATTATCACATATTCACATAGGTTGCTTAATCTCTTCATTGATTGTTAAGCTTTGTGACTAAGTGGATTAGTGCACAAGCTTGTTGGTCTAGGATTACTATTAAAGGCCCGTTGGGTAGAGTGAAAGGGTTAGTGACCAAGTAGGTGTGACTTGAGGTCAACCTAGGTTATAAACTTTCATTCAAAAAGTGGATTTGAGGACCGTGTGTGGCTAGAAGGATAGCCCGTCAGTTTTGCCCAGTTGGAGGGTTTCTCACGTAAATCAATCCTTGTGTTTTTATTGTTTTCTGCATGTTTATTTTGGATTGGTTGATTGCTAATATATGGTAGCATTATTAAAATTGATTAAGTCGAGAAGTTGGTAATAAATCGACTAAAACCTATTCACCCCCCTCTAGGTTAGTAGACACACGCTTCATAGTATTATCAATTAATATACTAATCAAATAATCATATTATTTAATTAGTTCCCTAAATTTATCCCTATCACTTTTGTAACACAATTAATTGGACTATCCAATTAATTAACCGTGACCCTTGTTACCAATAACTATAAAGCAAGGGAACCTAATAGACCCATAGTTTTAAGCTCTAATAATACTTAGAAATATTAATTAAACTCTTCAATTAATATTCCATAATTTTTAACCTCGGAGTTACTCCATTAAAAACCGGAGGCTGCACTCTCGAAACTGCAAATGTATTACACAGATTGAAATCTCAGTGTCCATGGATATAGCTATTACATATGGTATGATCCTCCACGAGTAGTTCATAATTAGAGCCAGGTCATAAAGTCCGTTATACCTCTCTAATTATATGTTTTCATTTAAGTGTCATTGATTCTCTAATGAATAATTATGTCATGTTTTCCATTACGGAAGAAGCATAGCGCTCTTAATTGTTCAGGCCCTGAATCAACCCTTAATGGAACTACTCCTCTACTTCACGTAAGAATGATTGGATTCTTCTATTGTGTGCAAACCTTTCCAGCCACAAGCTAAACGGTGACTCCAAGATATGGAGTTATTGATCGAGAATGTTACTTTGATCTCACCCATGGTATGTCAAAAGCCACGATCCAACCTGAAGGAGTCAGTAAGACACTCAGGATTAAGATCACTTATATACAGCCATCATTTGTCGATATATATGAATCTCTTCAGTTAGCAGATCTAGGTGAGAGATTCATATAGATCGTGGCCTTGTCCTATATGATTCATCATATAAGGTGCCTCCATTCCCATGTCACTACAATAGTAGTCTAGGATAAAACCATCATACATTACAAAATGGACAGCAACAGTAGATTAACAGCAAACAAAGTACCCAGCTTTATCTGCTATTTACAGACTCTTTAGATTGCACGTCTCAAATTGAATCCTTCTGTATATGACACTCATATACTCAGTTTGAGATTACATTCAACAATCTTGGATATTTTGCACATATGATATAAGGGTACGGATGTTAATAAATCAATATTTATAGAATGTAAAACCAACTTCTTTTATTCATGTTTTTATAACATTTACATATTACAAGCTTTAGGGTATAAACACCAACACCTTGAGCCCATGTGTGCCAAACACACACCTTCCACATCACCACCTAAGCTCACTATATATGTGAGATACATGGTCTTACTTAGGGGCTCTTCTCTCCATTATTTTTGAGAGTGTTTGATTGGACTAGTTTTATATATGTTTTTCACACCTATTTCCTATGTAATAAGTTCGTTTATCGAGTAAAGTAGGTGTTTTAAAAGTTTTGTGAGCTATGCATATTGTTATCTCTAGATAAGGTGCTTGGAAGCTTTTAAAGAGAAATCAGAGCAAAAAAGAGAAGAAAAGGGTTAAAATGTAAATATCTGCGACATAGACTGCAAGCCAGGCAAGACACCAACTGCGACGTAGCTAGTGGTGCATTCCAAAAGATTTTCGTGGTGTAGCCGCTGTTCAGACACCTACTCCTTTGTGGTAGTTTCCAGAAGAGTCACCACTCAACAAACTACAGCTCATGAAAGTTCCTAGGCAGCTACACAGACAACGGTCGTTTGTAAGTTGCAAGTTGTTTGAGAAATTTTGTTTGTAACCAAACCGGTCTACATGTTTGTCATAACTAACATATTGGACACTATTAGCAGTTTTCGTACGTAATGGTGGAAAACCTAAGAAGACTCCACATGGGCACTTGCCCCACCTCAAATTTTGAGAAAAAAATAGTTGAAATTTCAAATTTTACCTGACCGTTATAATAGTAGATTATCATATAGTTACATGTGATAAATGTAGAAATGTTGACATAACAATGACTACAATTAAATAAAAAAGTAAAGAAAATTACATGTCATTACTAAAAAAGTCTTATAATTTCATAAACGTAGAAATATAATACATAAGCATGGTCTTCATGTTTACTTAATAATAAATAAACAAAGGTAAAATAGATATCCCACCTATCATTAAATTTTTTGTATCTGATACTTGAAAATCATCTGCTAAAAACTAGTTTAAGGCGTAAGATCGCAGAAAATCAACCAAATTTATTGAGCTCCCCCAATCGCCACCTACCATGATATACTCTTCCTTCCAAGAGGAGTCTTTCCTTCTAGCACCGGGTACCGTGAAATTTAGGGGATTCTTGGCCCGAGCATAAAATTGGCCCCTTGGACTAGGAGAGTTAGCAGTGATTAGAAAGATGTACCCCAGCTCATCCACCCCTGGTTCCCTAGTGAGTTTTTCTATCTCCCACTGCTCCTTCCACAGCACAAGGAATCCTACTGGGTGCCTCAAAAACCCAAGTGTCAGTTGTAGGGGGCGAGCTGCAGCGCATGAAGCACCCGGCAGAGAGTGGGGTGGAGAGGTAACCTAACCCCACACTCAAAGGCCACCGTGTGGATCAGAAGCTAGCCAGTAGGAAGAGAGTACATATCGTACCCCTGGTATGGTACAGTGAGAGTAATGTCAGCCAGGATCACGAAATCCCTCCTCAAGCGCTCTACTGTCTCGATCATACAGAAAGAATCGGGAATGCATCGGAAATAGCCAAGAAGGGTGAGAACCCCTCCCGCAGAGGTCGTCGTGTCTCCAGCTAGGTCTCCAGCTCCCCTGCCTCCACCAGACTCCTCACTCGAGTCCCCGTCTATATCGACTGGGTGTTAAGGTTGTTGGTGAAACCCAAACCGATAGCGACGTTCCGGTTCGACCGACGACGTTGGGAAGTCGGTGCACCATCTCCGTCACCGTCTATTTTACGGGTCCTCTTTCTAGGGATGAGGCTCCTACTGGAAGCAGCGTCATCACCAAAAATTCGCTCCAAACTGTCAGAGGAAGAAATGGCTGATTGAATTTGAGTTTTGAGGTCTGAGGAAGTTGAAGATTGAAGAAGAAGAAAAAGCTAGGGTTTTCGAGAGGTTTAGATTCATTTTGAAAGCATGGAATGATGAAGCAGCGTGAGTGAGTCGTGAAAAGTAGAGGTATAAATAGAGAAGAAAACGACTGCCTACAATGGGAAGAAAAGGTTATTAATGATGCGGGATAATCTGAGACGTAGAAGAGATAGTTTCGAGATACGCGCGTCTTCAAATCTTTCCTCTTTTAAAATTTGCCTATCCTAGCCAGACACGTGGAGAGCCCATTAAATCAGCGTGCAAAGGGAAGATTTCATTCTAGAAAATTATTATTGAAAATTCTCCATGTGTTATGAATCCTGACTCCAACCCCAACCTGATACCGGTGTTCAAGTCAATGGGGACTTCTGTTAACAACCTTTTTTGGCAAGGGTCCAAAGGATAATTTTCCACCTAGTCAATACCTGGTAGATCTAGAGGGGAACCATTCCCAGATCCCAGGCACCCAGAAGCATCTGTACCGCGATCTAGGAATGATCGATACCTGGTAAGGCTAGAGCCGTGACTGCCTTGCTTACCTAGTACCAGATGAAGCAGAAGAACTACGACCTAAGAAAAATAGGTACCACGCTGTGCCATTACTCATGATACCAAGTGAAGCCGATATCGCGGTACCACATACTCAGTACCTCGCATATACCCCATGCCTTATACCTAGCACCTAGGTACTGCGACATCTACCTGGTATCCAAGTACCATGACATTAGCCCAGAATCTAACCAAGATAGGCATCTTACCCGCCAAGCGACAAGAATGTCGCTATGAAGATACCAGCATGCTAGAACAAGAGCCACGCCAGAAAGAGAAGACCGATACATCAGTGTACCACGCCATCAGTATACAGAGTCAATATTCTCCTCCAAACGATGTGGGAGGGACGAGTTGACTTTTTCACCATTTAAAGTGCCATAAATGAGATCAAACGGTCAACCGGATCAGAGTTTAAATGTTACAAATTGGATATATTAAATCCCGCGCCTTTAGCCTCACTCAACGTCTTTCAACACCTAAAAAAAGACTCCAAATAATTCTCAATAAAATGACCGGATTCTCAGGAATAAAATGGGTCTATAAATACAGCCATAAAGGACGAAGATAGGTAAGGGGGGGGAGGTCTCCAGAGAAGGATTTTTTTTTTGATTTTTTCTGAAAACAGTGAGAGGTTTCAGACCACCACTGAGAGTGAATATCCACTTATCGACAAGAACGATTTCGCCATCACAACTCTATGTAAAATAGGGAAGCATGAGCAATTGTATTGCGATCCTAAAGTTTGCCACCATTGTTACAAGTCCAGTGATCAATAAAATTTTTCCCCTTTTATTTATATACAGATACTGTTATTCTCCTTTCTTCTCTATTACATCCATTCTATACACATCACTTCTCGGGAGAGATATCTCCCCAACCACGACCTTCCTGGCAGTGGTCTGAGGGTGTTAACTGAAATTCCCCACCCAGAGCGAATTTTTGATCAACACCTAGAAACCCTTCTTCACCATCCATCTCTCTATCTCTTCCACACATCTCTTTCTAACATCCTCATCAATTGCCATTTTTGGAAGTTACTCAAGGAAGGAGAAGAAGGAACTCAAGGAGCAAGAAGAAACTCACATGGTCTTTTTGGGTTTTCTTTACACTTTTCTCCTTTTTGTCTATTTGTCGTTGATGAGTAACTAAACCTCATCTAGGGGATTGATGTAACCATATTGGATAACTCTTGTAATGAACTAGTCTATTCTCTTTATTCAATCCAAAATTAGTCTCTTTTACTTGATTAATATGTGTTTGCTCTACCATGTATATTATTTTGTGACCTCAAGTGATGTATGTGTGTAGTGTAGATTGTTTATAAAAGTGGGTTTTGGTGAGAATGACCATTTCCACCTTAATATCACTTATAAGCTTAGTAATTGAGAAGGATAACATGTGCATGACCTTGTCATGTTGTCTTGGCTTTGAGTTTGGAGAAAATATTAGGTGATGACCATTGCTTCACACATGACCTTGTAGGAGTAATGGGAAAGAACCTTTGTCTTAATTTTAATATCTTAAAACAAGCCCTAAAATTGGATTGAAATGCGTGTTAAGACTGGTTTAGCACATTGAATGGTCTGAGAACGGTTATGTCGATCCCCTAGTACCTCTCCATATCTTCCATCCCTTGTGTGTTGTGATGTGCTTAGTGTAGTCCAGTTTAGTTTTATTTTCAAGTTTGCAATTACATCATTTTCAAGAACTCATTTGTTACCAACCAACGCATTATGCAATTTAATTTGTGCGCACTAGATTAGATTAGTTTAATTAACTTAGATTCGACCGATAAACTCCCGATCCTAGCGAACGAACTTATATTTTATTGAACAGTTTTTATTGCATCAATTTTTGCGCTGCTGCCGGGGATCGACGTTGTTTTATTAGTTGAATTAGTTGATTTCGGTAGTGTGTCTTATTTTAGTAGTTTTATTTTTCTTATAGTATCTTTTTACTTTGTTGGTAGTTTTGTTACTGGTGTTTCAGGATTTACATGTGCATGCGTGGACGCCGTTCGCTAGGAGGATCTCTGTTCCCTACGAACAATAACATCCATTATATGGGCCGTCTTGCGAGGTAATTTTAGAGAGTAGATATTATTGTTTACTTGGATAATCTATCTACTCCAGCAATGGCCGACTGAGAAGAGGATCGACCTGGGTCACCAACACATTCAAGTGACAAGGAGGATAGAGACATAATAGCAATGAGAGACTCCTCTCTACCCAAGCTTGGGAATCAACCGTCAGCAATTCTATTAGATGTGGTGTCAAGGAGCTACAAATTGAAGAGTCTACATCTTAACATGCTTCCGACCTATCATGGCCTCCCAATGGAAGATTGCATGCAGTTTATGAAAGATTATAATAACATATTGGAGATGTTTCCTCTTGGTCGACTCAATGATGAGCAGTTGAAGATGAGATGCTTCCAATATTGCATGAAAGATAGAGCCAAGCAGTGGCTAGCGTCTCTAAAGAAAAGGTCATTGACATCATAGGAAGAAGTGGAGCGTGCATTTTTAGGTAGATTCTTTCTAGCAGCAAAGATCAAAGAGATTCTCATCCAAGTTGTAAGTTCACCGAGGAGGATGGTGAACCATTTCATGAAGCTTGGGAAAGACACAAGGTGCTTTTAGATCAATGTCCACCTCATACTGTGACCGACGAGTACAAGGTCCGTACCTTCTATGACTGATTGACACCTTTAACACAAGCGATTGTGGATAATGCTTGTGGTGGAAATCTTATAAAGAAGACTACACTTGAGGTTTATGAGATATACGAGACCTTGGCCCTTAACTCCCAACACAGAATTTCAGCTGTCAGAAAGTGAGGGAAATATGACATTAAACAGAGTACAGATATGGCGATTCAAATGGCCAATCTCACTAAACAAGTGTAATCATTGGTGATACAATAACAATAACAACATGGAGCCAATCATGTGTGTGAAAGGGATTTCAATGGGAGAGATATGAATCAAGAGAATACAGAAGAAGTTCAAGCTTTTAATTATCAAAGAGGGAGAAATGATCCGTACTCTAACTCCTACAATCCGGAATAGCGCAACCATCCAAACTTCTCATGGTCTGATCCAAGAAATGCTTTGAATAGTCAGTAAAATGTCTAAGGAGGAGATCAAATGGGTAACCAAAGAGGTTGCAACAAGAACTACTACGAATGCCAGGGGTCTAACAGTGCCTAACCAAGAGAATTTGTATTTGCCTAGAAAATCATCCTTAGAGGACATGGTGACCAACCTTGCCCAAAGCTCTCAGACCATGGAACATTCCTTGAACAGTTTTATACAAGAAAGTGGCCAACGGTTGACGCATATGGAAGCATCTTTGAAGAAGTTAGAGACATAGGCGGGACAAATTGCTGATACAATGCATCAGAATGAGTCAAATTCATTTTCGAGCCAGTCTGAACATGGCAAGGCAGTGATAGTTTTGAGAAGTGGTCGAGTGTTGGATAATGGAGATGTTGGTGGACCGAAGAGGAAGAAAGTCAATGAATCGTAAGATGTGGCTAAGGAGGAAGAAACCAGAGTTGAGGAAGAAGAATAAGTGGTTGATCTGGAGCCAAAGAAGACTTCCCAGTTGCATAAGTCTCCTGACCCTTACATTCCACAAATTCCATTTCCAGGCCGGGTCCAAAGAGATAAGTTGAACAAGTCATTCAAGGATATTTTTTGATGTTCTCTCTAAGGTTCATGTGAACCTTCCATTACTTGACATGATAAAGATAGTGCCCGCATATGCGAAGTTCTTCAAGAGTCTTCACGCCAATAGACAGAAGTTTGGGCCGAACCATCAAGAGTATATCATGGGTAATGCTAGTGCAGTACTACAGAAGAAGCTCCCACCAAAACTTAAGGATCCAGGCTGTTTTTGAATAAACATCACTACTGGAGGTGCTAAGTTGGAGAGGGCAATGTTAGACTTGGGCGCTATCATCAACTTAATGCCTTTAGCGATTTACAAGCAACTTGGCTTAAATGAGCTAAAACCAATAACGATGTCAATACTTCTAGCAGATGGTTTAGTCCGATATCCGAAAGAAAGTGTAGAAGATGTTTTGGTCCAAGTAGACAAGTTGATCATCTCTGCAGATTTCGTAGTGCTAGACAAGGAAGTTACAAGTATGAAAGAGAATATGAGACCTATTATACTTGGGAGACCGTTTACATCCACAACAAAGGCAATCATTGATGCGGAGAATGGAAAGCTCACCATGACAGTATTGGATGAAACAGTAGAGTTCAAGTTTTTTGAAGCTTTATCATACCGATCGAGAGTCGATGGTTGTGCTTTTGTAGATGTGTTAGATCCCCGAGTTGATGGTATTTTTCGTGATAAAGATATACAAGCTTTGTTAGAATGAGATTGGGAAGTTAAAGATGAAGACAATGAGATAGAAAGTAATTATGAACCAACAGACGAAGAAGATAGAATTAAAGACCTTGTGGTCTCAAACATGTGCCTTACAAAGGAAGCCCTACCTAAGTTGGAACTAAAGACGCTGTTAATTACATTGTAGTATGCCTACTTCGATGAAAATGAGACGTATCAAGTTATTGTAGCTTCACAACTGAAGAGCGATGATGAAGAAAAACTTATGGAGGTTTTACAAAGGTATAAGTCTACGATTGGGTGGTCAATCGAAGATATTAGAGGAATTAGTCCAACAATCTGCATGCACAAGATTTTTCCTGAGAAGAAAAAAGTAAGCCGACAAGAGAAGCTCAAAGAAGGCTAAACCCGATTATGAAAGAAATTGTGAAGAAACAGGTTCTTAAGCTTTTAGAAGTAGGGATTATCTACCCCATATTGGACTGTAAACGGGTTAGCCCAATTCAAGTGGATCCCAAGAAGTCAGGCATAACTATGGTTCAGAATGAGCAGAACGAGATGGTTTTGAAGAGGCTTCAGACGGGATGGAGGGTTTGTATAGATTACAGGAAGTTGAACTTGGCCACCAGAAAAAACCATTTTCTCCTTCCATTTATTGATCAGATGCTTGAACGCTTGGTGGGACACAGTCACTATTGTTTTCTCGATGGTTATTCAGGTTACAATCAGATTTCCATAGCGCCAGAAGATCCGGAGAAAACCACATTCACCTGTCCATTCGAGACTTTTGCTCATAGACGGATGCCATTTGGATTGTGTAATGCACCAGGAACATTTCATCGGTGCATGATATTTATTTTTTCAGACATGGTAGAAGACATAATCGAGATGTTTATGTACAATTTTTCAGTTTTTGGAAACTCTTTCGACTTATGCCTACATAACCTCTCCCTAGTTGTCAAATGATGTCAAGAGAACAACCTAGTTCTTAATTGGGAGAAATGTCACTTTATGGTTCAAGAAGGAATTGTCCTCGGACATGTTATTTCTTAGAAGGGGATTTAAGTTGACAAAGCAAAAGACGAGGTGATCCAAAGTCTTCAACCACCCAAATTAGTCATGGATATTCAGTCTTTTCTTGGACACGTCGGGTTCTACAGTAGGCTTATTAAGGATTTCTCGACGATAACAAGGCCTTTGTGTGTTCTCCTGCAAAAAGATACAGAATTTGAGTTTAATGAAGAATGTATAGTAGCTTTTAACACATTCAAGGAAGCTTTGACAACAACTCATGTTATTGTTCCACCAAATTGGAGTTTGCCCTTTGAATTTATGTGCGATGCGTCCGATTATGCTGTAGAAGCAGTTTTAGGGCAACAGGTCGATAAGGTTCCGCACGAGATTTATTATGCTTCACGAACTTTAAATGACGCCCAATTAAATTACTCAACCATGGAGAAAGAGCTTCTTACAGTGGTGTTCGCCTTAGAGAAATTCAAAGCATATTTGGTGGGAGCAAAAGTCATAGTCTTCTTGGATAATGCTGCACTAAGGTATCTCTTTCAGAAAAAGGACGCCAAGCCAAGGTTGATTCAGTGGGTCCTTTTGCTTCAAGAATTTGACTTAGAGATATGTGATAAGAAGGGAAACGGGAATGTGGTTGTGGACCACTTGAGCAGATTAGTACATGAGAATCTGGGTGAGGTGGATGAGCTTTTATTGAGAGAATGTTTTCCCGATAGGCAATTATGGGCTGTTAATGACAGCATGCTGTGGTATGCCGATATTACTAACTACTTGGCCACGGGTATCATGCCTTTAGAATTGAATTCTCAAGCAATAAAGAGATTCCTTTCAATTGCCAAACAGTATTATTGGGATGCTCCTTATTTGTTTAAGTGGGGAGTTGATTGGATGATATGAAGATGTGTGCCTGAGAACGAGCAGAGTGACATTATGAGATTTTGCCATGAGATGCACTGTGAATGTCATTTTAGGCACAGAAAAACAGATTTGAAGGTTTTACAGTCCAGATTCTTTTGGACATCATTGTTCAAGGATGCATATAAGTTCTGTGCAACATGTGAAAGATGCCAAAAGATAAGAAATATTGGGAAATGGAACGAAATGCCCTTGTCCTGAGATTTAGTGGTGGAAATATTTGATGTATGGGGGATCGACTTTATGAGGCCTTTCCCATCATCTTGTGGGTACATGTTGATCGAGCCAATAGTGTCATACATTTTGGCCCTCATATCTTTTCTCTTTGCTTTGTTCTTGAGTGTTTTTATATGTATTTATGGCTCTTTTGGTCGATATTGCAGGCATTAGGAGAAAATGCATGAAGATGGGCAAAAAGGACAAATTGGTGCACAAATGTTGTGAAAAAGGCAATAGTGCACGTGTAGCGCACCTTTGCACTATCCGTGCAATCACCCCATGCACCGGAAGATGGAATTTAGGAAGATCTCAGTGCACGGGTAACTGTACAAGTATTACATGTGCACTACCTATGCAATCCACCAGGCCAGAGAGCAGAGCCTCTGGCAAGGATCGACTACACTGGTACTGCACGGGTCACCTACCTGTACAATAACCCGTGCACATTGCACAAACTTGAAGAGAAATGAAGATTGCATGGGTAACTACACGGGTACCTTACCCGTGCTATACCCGTTCTATACGTGATTCTCAACTCGCCACATCAGCATTTTGGCCTAATTTTTGAAGGAACTATAAATAGTTTCATATATGATTTTTCAAGGGTGGACCCATGACCATACACCCATTCACTTCATTCTTTCTCTCTCTAAATCTCAAAACTTTCTCTCCCAAAAATTCACCAAAAACCTATCATCATCGTCATCAATTGCTACTCACAAGGACATTGGAGGTGGATTTGAGCTTGAAGAAAGAAGGTTCTACATGGGTCTTTTCTGTTTCCCTCATTTTTATTCTTGTATTCCATTTCTTTTGAGTAGCTAAATCCCATTAAGGGATTGATGTGATTCACATGTAAATATGGGTATTTATAATGAACTCAATATATTTTATTAAAATCTATCTAATTTGTTCTATCCAATGTTTTACTTGATTTCAAAAGCAATTTGTGTTTGATTATACATAACTCTCTTCATGAAATTATATGTGTAGAGAATTGAGTATACATGATGCTTGGCTCTCTAAGCTCAATTGAATAGAAGGATCAAACAAGAGTACATGACTCAAGTGAGATCCAGACTTATTAATCTCACCTAATTCTAATCTTTAATGGGTAACCAAGACTATACATCCTAGGATTGGTTGCTTGTTAAACATCAACACTATACATGATAGGTTGGTGATTTTAACAAAGAGATTTAGTCCCTTATGTGATAGATGTTCTTTCATTGCATAACCAATTGTGGGTGGCCAATAATATACATGATGGTTTGGGCACTCACAAGTGGTAAATACCCAATCCTATACATCCTAGGCTGGTTACATTAGTTAATGATCATTAATGTGAGTTCATTCTTTAACCATCATTTGCTAGTTGAATTCATCAATTCCTTAATCCACATATCATATATTCATACTTTTTAGATTAGTGCATTTTAGCTAGTTTAAGCTTAGCTTGCATTTTAGTTTCATTTCTCTTTAAAACCATATCAATTCACTTTTCTTACATTTTTACCAAAGCGTTAGTCTAGTCATAACTATCGCTCGATCTCTCTGGAACGATACCCATACTTGCTGCACACTAGTTTCTTACTTGTGTGAGTGCATCTTGAGATTTTATAAATTTGTTTGAATATTGCATACCACGGCAAATGCGAGTTCACATGTATATCCTCCTAGCAATTGATTGTGTTTCAAAATCTGTGGAGGCTGCACCGACAAGGACAAATGACACCAAGGTAGTGATCAAATTTATGAAGGAGTCAATTTTCTCGAGATTCGGAACTCCAAGAGCAATTATAAACGACGGGGGAACTTATTTTTGTAACAAGTCCTTCATGGTACTTTCGAAGAAATTCGGTGTCAAGCACAAAGTGGCCGCTGCTTAACATCCTCAGACTTCAGGACAAGTAGAAGTGAGCAATAGAAAAATCAAACAAATGTTGTAGAAGACTGTAAATTCAACACGGAAGGATTGGGCATTGAAGCTAAATGATGCTCTATGAGCTTACAAGACGGCTTTCAAGACCCCTATCGGGATGAGCCCATATAGAATGGTGTTTGGGAAAGCTTGTCACCTCCTTGTCGAGTTGGAGTACAATGCACTTTGGGCAATTAGGAAGTTGAACTTGGATTATGACAAGGCCGGAGAGGAAAGAAAACTTTAGCTTGAAGAACTTTAGGAATTCCGGTTCGAAGCCTGTGAAAGTGCTGGACTCTATAAAGAGAAGGCAAAACGAATCCATGACAAGATGTTGGTAAGGAAGGACTTACACCCCGAAATGCGAATGTTGATTTTCAATTCAAGAATGAAGTTTTTTCCCGAGAAACTTAAATCTCGTTGGTATGGACCATTTCGTGTCAAACAAGTTTTTGCTTATGGGACCATTGAAGTGGAAGATGAGAAGAATGGGAAATTGTTCAAAGTGAAAGGACACAAAGTTAAGCCGTTTTTGGATGGAGTTAAAGAAGCCGCTTGGTTAGAGGTGTTTGTGCTCGAGGAGCCTTAGAACCACACCACATCTTGCCTATACGTTAACTCAAGCTCTAGGTGGGAGGCAACCCACCCGGGTACGTTGTCAAGTTAGTTATGTCATTTTTGGTAGTCTTATTTTGCCTCACCCTCAATTTATGCATTTAATGAATTTAATCTTACAATTTGAACTAATTGACACATGAAGTGTATAGGTTTGGGGGTGGAATTTTCAAGCTAATATTACTAATGTTTTCAGGGAGAATTTTTTTGTTGAAGCCTTTTAGGGAAGGAGTATGGCTTTAGGATTGAAGAATGAGCTTCCAGCAAATTTTGTAATTTTCCCAGTGCGTGAAGCGAGTTTCCAGGCGAGGGAGCCTCAGTCGCCCCATAAGTTGCCTGGATGGAATAAAGTTTGGCAGAGTGTCAGGAGAATGATCCAGGTGAGTGATTCAGTCGCATCAGAAGTCTCCTGGAACTCAAGAAAACCAGACAGTGAGTGAGGCGAGTATCCTATTCGCCTCGTCCAGTGGCCTCGAATAATCAAAATTTTGACAGTGTGCCAAGCGTGTCAGCCAGGCAACTTGCCTACTCGCTTCAGAAGTCACCTAGTGGAGAAACTAATCTAAACGCCGTCGTTTTGCACCAGGCGAGTGAGCGAGTAGACTAGTTCTCTAGCCTCATCAGTCTCCTCGCCTGACGTGTATATTTATGCTTTTTCACTCCTACTCGCCATTTTCCCCAATTTTGCCCTAAATCACTCTCATTCCATCTCTAAGCCAATAAGCATCATGGGTCCTCAATCAATGTAATTTTACACTCTTCCAATCTCTTTTTCTCTACTATCTCTCATCTTGAAGCATCAATTTCGTGGATTTACTCTATATTCAAGTTAGGGAATAGATTTGGTACATTTGGTATATTTGGGATAGTGAGTGCTCCGTTTGCTATTGTGGGTGTTTTGGTTTGGATTGTGGTGCGTTTTTGTGGTGTTCTTGTGTGTGTTTTTTTTTTTGGATTTTAAGCAAAGAGAAAGAAGTTAAGATGTCTTCAAGGCCGAATTTTGAAGTGGGTTAAGGAAGTAGGAGGGCAAATCCTCCCAAACGCAAGAGACAAGGCATAAGGGTAAGGGCAGTGGTGCTCGAACTTGGGGTGCACCAAATCCGGATTTTCCCCAGCATTTGAATAAGCTGAGGAACATGCAGTGCATTATTAAAAGGAGTATTGAGATAGATAGGCTGCAGAACACTTACGTTAGTAAGGCTGTGGAGGCCTTGGGCTGGGCCAGATAAGTGGAGCGTCCGAACCTTGGGACTTTAGAATTGGTTAGAGAATTTTATGCTTCCACGGTTCTGGAAGTATTCTACAACGAAGGAATACCCGTTACGGTACATGGCAAACATATGGTGATTAACGCTCAACTCATCAACAGTTAGTTAAGGACAGATGATGCTCAATACACAAAAGCTGGCCTCTTGGACCATAGATATTTTAGGGAGGAGTATGATGGCCGACTGGCGGCGAATTTGAAAATGAATGGAAGTCCTAGTTGGAACAAAACTGCGATGAGGATACAATATTAGTGAATGAAGCCCGAGGCGCCTTTTTGGTATATATTCTTCAGTGGCTACCTCCACTCTACCACACACCAGACCTTTGTTTCTCTAAAGATAGCCCGTCATCTTTTCTGTACAATAAACTGCCTTCCGATGAACATTGGAGAGATCATTATGCAAAGTTTGTATGAAAAGGATAAATCCCTCATAAGCCTCATGTATTTTCCATGCCTCATCCCTCATTTTTGTTTGGAGGCTGGCATTGCTGCTTATGAGGCGCCTCTGACTGTTCTACCACATGCACCACGAATTGGAAAAAAATGCACTTAACATAATTGCTAGGCTCCGGGGGTACCCAACTCTCGTGGCAGGGGATCCGAGTGATGATGGAATTGATGATGAAGATCTGAATACGCTGGACCAGTTAGATGCTGACGAGGATGATGATGATGACTACATGGAACCGAGCCTGGAAGATGATCCCGATGCTGAGGTAGGGGAACCATATTGGATCAGATCATGGAGATGCTTAGGCAGATGGACACGAAGATTGACGGGGTGGTCACTACTACATGGCATCTTTCCGAGCAGAACCGTGCCATCCAGAGGGCCCTTTCCAATGCAGGTTTCAACATCAGTTTCCGGAGGCGTGAAAATAGGGATTAGTATTTATTTATTTTCCATTGTTTCAGTTTATTTTTAGCCTTGGGATGTTTTATCGGATTTACTTTTACTTTTACTTTTACTTTTATTGAACTTTTAGTTGTGCATGTATGATGAGAGCATCGTTGTACTCTCGTTAAAAGATTTTACACTTTGTAATTCAACCTCGCTAGTACACGAGTCAAGAGACTAGTATAGCAACAAGCAAGGGTATCGTTCCGCAGAGAGGTGTTATCCGTCAATCGAATCTAGTTTTAGTGTTTATTAAAAGCATGTAAACAAGAATGCTGATGTGGTGAGAATGGTGTGTGTGAGGCGGTTGTGTGTATGCGAGTGCGAATGAAATGTAATTGGACGCAATGAAAATGTAAAAATATGGAGGGGTAAGAATGGTGTTTAGGCTTGGAGAGATGTAGGATTATGGTCACACAAGGTTCAATAAGCTCACCATACATAAGTGCACATAAGTGCACATAAGTGATTATTACGCATTATGCACATTCAATTCGAGTTAAGGGCTTGTTCTCTCTATTGAGAGATCAGAGAAACAAATTACTCCCTGAAGTTCATGCCTAGAGCAATTGTGCCTTTTGTCTTAACTAAGGGACTCGAAAACACTTCTCACTCCCCAAAGGTCATGGCTAGAGCAAGTGTGCCTCTAGTCCCTACCATTAAGCACATGAAAAAAAGCCAAAACCTATCCTAGCAAAAGGGTCATGCATTGAACAAGTTTTATCCATTCGTTAGAGTTAAATGATCACGGTTATAGCTGGATTGGTCATCCTTGGAGGTACAACTGAAACCCACAAACACTCAAACCTATCAAAATAGGGCATTTTGACCTTCCAAAGATATACACATACAAATGGGATATTGGTTACAACTACTCCTACAATTAAGTTAATCTACTCTTAATCCCATCCATGAACACATATCAATTTCCAATCTCCGCACACATTCATATTAAGATAAGAGATTATCAATAATAACAAGAACGAATCAAAACCCAAATGAATATAATAACAAACATCACATATATTGAGCGCAAATATGTTTATAATATTTCCCAAGTGGGGATTACACATTCAAGAAAACAAGAAATACAAATAGATGAGTTAATAGAAATACAACCCTTGAAGAATCCCTTCAAGAGCTCATTTCCTTTGCCTAGCTCGAATTTGGTCCAAGACCACTCCTATCTCTATGCAATCTTCTCTTAAATATGGTGGGTGATGGTTAGAAATAGAGGTGGTGAGCTTTCCATGGAGAAAAACTTCCATGGAAGCTTTGAAAGCCTCTCTCTCTCTCTCTCTCTCTCTCTCTCTCTCTCTCTCTCTCTTTTATTTGAAAAAGAAGATGAAGTGCTGCTGCTGTGTTATCTCTAGAGAAGAGAATAAAAGAGTGTATTTATAGTTAGAGAAAGTTTAGGGACGAATTGGGGTGTGAAAGGACCATTTTGGCCATTCCAGGCTTCTAGGCAAGTGGCTAGGCGAGTGAAATGGTCTCCTCGCATGTCACCTCACCTGCTGCGAATTTTGGGCAGAAGATGAGGTGAGTGGTGAGGTGTGGTGAGGCGAGTGAGTTTGGTCACCTCACCATCCGCCTCACACATTGATATGGAATTTCAGCTTCGTGCACCGTTACGAAAACAGGCATATCTCCCTAGAAAACCCGAAATTTTGATCTGTAAAAACCGCTGGAAAGTAGACTTTTGGAGATTTCTAAATATATGTGAAAATCATCATGGTTCGATCTGAAGAGAGAGATATGCCTCCTGAAAGTTGAGTGTTCTGCACAAGGCTATCTACCGTGGTCTAGTTTCCAGCCTCACGCATAGTTACGAAAACAAGCATATCTCCCTCTAGAAAATCTAGAATTTACGATCCGTAAAAATTGCTAGAAAGTAGACTTCTGGGGCTTTTTAAAAATAGGTGGTATGAAACCCAGTTCATTATGAGGAGGGAGTTATGGACCCTGGAATTTGTATGTTATGTATGAGCACTTTACAATTTCGGCCCACTAACCTTTGGAAAATAGAGTTGACATGTGCTGAGGTCTCAACGTCCCGTTCTAGTTCGATGACAGATCCACCATGGAAACTTGCCTTGGGTGACCACGAATCACGCCGCAGTTTGGGTTGACGGGGAGGCCTCGACAACTTTGAATACTTCCAATATATTCTCTTTTTGGCTCATTTTGCTTCCCAACTAATCTTGTAAGCTCAAAACCTTGAAATAGGGAATATGTACCTATACAAAGCTCAACAAACACATTATATACAAAAATACGCTCGAAAACGAGAACAAACGCTAGAAAATGAGGAACTCAAATATGTACATTTATCGTCCGATCAATGTATATTTTGGATTTTCTAATTGCTGCTTTTGGGATTTATCATTTTATTTTTGGTGCTTAGAAGCTTAAAGGTGGTTTTGTTAGTGATGATGCCTAGTGCCTAGTTTTCTTGTGCCTATTTGTGCATAATTGATTTTGTGGCGCCTTGCTCGCCGGGTTCTCAATGTCCAGGCTCAATTAATGAACATTGGAGACAATGTTGGATCTAGGTTTGGGGGTGTGAGGCGCCTTAATTTTTTGTCAATATTGGATCTGCCGGTATTTTGTTGTTTTTTTTTTCAAAATTGTTTTGGTAATAATTGTGAATTGTGCCAAGATTGAGTTCTTTGTTGCTGAATTTCGAAGTGCTTTGATAATCTAGGATGGAATTGCTTGACACGAGCATAGTCCCTGTCTTTAGTGCCATAATTAAGGAGATTCGGTGCTCAGATGTCAAGGTCTATTATTGGAGATAACCTATGTGAGTTTTGAAGCCTTTTAGCGTTTTGTTTTGAGGGCATAATTTTCATTCCATTCCTTATACACAATTCTAAACACTTTTAGGCGTAATTAGGAGGTCTCATTATACTGCATTGCATTGTTTGCCATAAGACATAATTATTAATGGACTGCTTATTGAAATTGATGTTCCCTTGATAGATGGACCCCTTGATATGATTTCAGGCAATGTGTGTTGTAACTACTGAAATGGCCTAAACACTTTCCCATCCCATATGTGTGTGCTCCATAGCCAAATTTGCAGCTAAACACATGTTAACCTTTCTTTGATCACCCATACCATCCATTAACCCTTAAGACATAAACACTAGCTATCCCATTTGCTAATCGACAAAGTTAAGGCATAAGATGAATGTAATTGTTGGGCTCGTAATTTATGGCGTGTACCTAGGCAGAAATGTAAAGATTGTGCAAGAAGGTTGATAAAAAAATAAAAAAAATAATAAATGAAATGAAAATGAATGAATGTTGACGAATAAATTGTTTCAAACCTTGATTTGAATTGTATACTACTCAAAATCTGCAGTAGTAATTAAGTGCACAAGAGCTGAACGGCAGCCTGGACGCCGTGTTGTAAGCTAAATGTTGTAATGGAGCTGATCGTTGAAATTTAGATTGTAATGCCTTAACCGAATCGATTGATGTTAGAATTCATCCATTCCCCTTCTTTCTTTAACCAATAACCCATTGCCCCGCTACAACCAATGATAAAGTCCTGTTTGATCTTAGGAAAAGTCTAGATAGGGAACATTGGTTGAAACATACTCTTTCCAGTTCATGGCATTCGGTTCCATTCATGAGATCCAATTTCATAAATGAGCATTATTTTGAACTTTCTTATGCAATTAAAAATTTGATCCATATTGCAGAAATTGATATTGCATATTTGTTGTGTGTACGCCCAGGTTCCAAGTTGAAAAATAAGAGTGACACCCAGTAAGAACTTACAGTCAAGGCGAATTATTGCTAAGATATTTGGGTAAGTAATCTCCTATGTGAGGGCGCTTTAACGTGGGATTCGTGTCCTGTAACCCACTTATGGGATTAGCCTTGGAATATTCTTAGTTTAGTAAATGTTGCTTAATTTCTTTTCATTGGCACATCCTTTCGGTTTTTGATCATGATTGGCACCGCAAATGTTATTCGTATATATCTTTTCGTAGAAAGAATCAGGGGCGAATTGAGCATCCTTTTTGAGTTGTTTTACTCGGGGACGAGCAAGGTTTAGGTTTGAGGGTAGTTGATTGAACCAATTTAATACCGGGTTTTATCTCCCAAATCCTCCTCCTTTGATCGTATCCTGGGTAAAATCCGGTATTTAACTTATATTTTCAAGCAATTTCAGGTTTTTAGGTTGTTGAAACCCATTGGAGCTTAATTGGAGGATTTGAAGTCGAAACCAGACAAATGAAGGAATTTTGAAGATTTGGGCAGAAGGCGAGGCGACCAGCGAAGCTATTGGCCCAGTCGCCTCACCTCTCACCTCACATACTGCCAGCTTGTGAAGATTTGTCCAGTGGGCGAGGCGACCCAACCATAAATGTCATGTATTTGTATTTTTAAATTAGTTCTAAAACTTTCTAAATTTACATTTCTTATAATTATTTAATGTATATCACAGTTAATTTTGTCTCATCATACTAGAAAATTATATCATATAATTTAGTCTCATGATATTTAAAAGGTATTTAATCTTGTATAATTAAATGAATAGTTATATTTTCTTACTTTTATTTAAAAAATAGAAAAGAATAAAAAATTGGATTTAATTATCTAATATATTTTTTAGGAAAAGTTGATTTACAAATTTATAATATTAGAAATATATGACAATGTAATTATCATATGATCAGATTTTTGATACGAAAAAACACAATTTTCTAATTTTATAATTCATAAGAATTGTCTACATAATCAAATATTTGTATTATAAAACTTTTTAAACATTCAAATATCATATAAATTAATTGATTTTATATTATCCAAAAATGTATTCAATCAAACTAACAAATTATGTCATGAATTTTAGACTTATGGTATTTAAAAATAGGGTGCGGATATTGACACTCATAAAATTTATTAGTACATCCATATTTTATTAAAAATTTTAATTACAAAAATATCTCAATAGAAGTTTAATTACCAATAAGGATAAATTACTTTAATTAAAAATAAATCAAATACTATATACACTCATTAATTACACCTATATCTTTAACTACATTTCTTTATTAAATAAAAACTTACCTTTAAAAAAAAACTTATGATAAACTCTAATTAAACTTTAATTTTAGTTCAAGTATCAAACTTTCTCATCATCACATAATTATCATATTATTTTTGTCTTTCTTTAATGTATAGTTATGAACTCTATCAATAAACAAAAAATATATTTTTTTAACGATAATTGTAGATATCAACAAGTTTTTGTTTTTAAGATAACTGTAAATATCAATAAGTTTTTTTTTAAAAAAAAAGATAATTGTATAAATATAAAAATTCTAGAATGAAAATCTCTTGACACCATATACGGTTCCACATATTCCATTTTATAAGGCTCCTATATTCGAAATATTTCCAAAAGTAAATCAGATCATCATTAAAAGAGGACTTGATTCCAAAAATAATATGATTTTTGTAATAAATTGGGTTTGATAATAATTTAAGAGTGTTTATAAATACTATATATTAAAATGAATATATTTATTTCAATGAGGGTACTATTGTCATTAAGAAGAGTGCTTCTTAAAATTTTAGACATGAGTGTATTTATAAAAATTGGTGTACTAATAACTTTTATGTATGTCAATATTGACACCCTTAAAAATATCTTACATATATAGTTAAATGGATAAACATTTAAAATAAGCAAACTTGGAATATTAAATGGATAAGTTACAAAAAATTAAAAAATACAACCAATAACATATTATAATTTAAATTACGAAATTGATTAAGAAAAGTTATATTAATTAATTAACAAAAATATATGTTTTGATGAACATTTAACTAGCTTATTTATGATACTAGAAAATAGGATGATTTAATGATTCATATGATTAGATTCAATAAATTCATATATATATATATATATATATATATACAGTTATTTTCCTGTCAGTGCGCACTGATAGAATTATATAAGGACATTGAATGTGAGCCACTCATTTATAAAAGAGTTTTGACAAGTGTATACATACCAGGTCAAAATATGTAAAATGAGTAGCTCACATTCAATGTCCTTATATAATTCTATCAGTGCGCACTTATTTGAAAATTATTGTATATGTATATACAAAAATTTACAAGTCAGTACGCATTGATATAACTTCATCAATCCGTTGGATGTGGACCATTAGATTTACATATTTTGACTCAAAGTGTATGCACTTGTCAAAACTTTTCCATAATCAGTGGTCCACATGCAACGCACTGATATAAGTTATATCAGTGCGCACTGAGGAGAAAAGGACTATAATATATATATATATATATATATATATATATTATAGTCATTTTCTCCTCAGTGCGCACTGATATAAAATATATCAGTGCGTTGCATGTGTACCATAGATTATGGATAAACACTGACAAGTGCATACATACTGAGTCAAAGCAATTATATCTAATGGTCCACATGCAACGCACTGATAAATATTTATCAGTGCGCACTGGGGTGAAAATTGTTATATATATATATATATATAATGAATGTCTATCATCACCAAATTTGATCTCATAATATTTAAAACAATCAAACTTTGTATAACTAATTAGACAAGTATTATTATTATTTTTTTGGATTTGTTACTTCTTAATTCTTTTAAAATATCGAGTGGTTTGGTGACTTTTTTTTATGGGAGAGTGATATGATGAATTAAACATGTGACACTGCAGAGGAAAACTCAATTGACTCATTTATGATACCAAAAAATAAAACATATGGTAATTTAATAACTATATGATCATATATGTGACACATTCATTAAATTCTTTACGTTATTTTTTCTCCAAATAAATACATATTTCATAATAATTAACATCACCGTCACATATTTGTATTGTAAATTAATCCTAGAATTTTATCAACATTCATATGCCTTATAATTTAACCATATATATTAAATGAATTATTTAAAAATATATTGTAGATAATATTTATATATATATCTTATCTTTTTAAAAATTATAATATTAGCATTTTATAATATAAATTAAAGAAAATATAAATTATTTAATTAAATAATAAAAAATGACTAATTTAATTGTACTAAAAACATACAATGATCGATAATCATATTGTTTTATTTATAATAATATGTTTTTATTTGGAAGTTTTTTCCCTTTAAAAAAAATAATAAAAAATAGTACGTGGACACTTAGTTTTAGTATGCCTACCATATGTATTCGGTGAAACAAGGATGTCTGCCAAAACCTTGTAAGCATCTGTAAAAATGAATTTCGAACCGAAGAGTTCGAATTGCAATTTTGGCAACAACTCAGAAAGGAGCTTGTTAAGTATTCAAGAATGCTCATTGATGTAATAAATACTGTTCAATAAAATATAAGTTCGTTCATTGGGATCAGGAGTTTATCCGTCGAATTTAAGTTAATTACTAATCTAATATAATGCGCGAAAAAGTAATTGCATAATGCGTTGGTTCTTCGGAAATGGAAAACTTGCAACTTGTAATTAAAACTAAGCTAAACTAAGTTAAGCACAACACAACACAACACAAGGGGGTGGAAATGATATGAAGAGGTACTAGGGAATCGACATAACCGTTCTCAGAACGCTCGATGTACTAAACTAGTCTCTATAAGCATTTAAATCCAGTTTTAGGGCTTGTTTTAAAGTATTTAAATTAAGACCAAGGTTCTTCCCATTGCTCCTACAAGGTCATGTGTAAAGTAATGGTCATCACCTCATATTTCTCAAAACTCTAAGCCAAAACATCATAGCAAGGTCATGCAAACATTGTCTTTCTCAATTACCAAGCTAATAAGTGACGTTAAGGTGGAAAAGGTCAATCACACCAAAACCCACTTTCATGAATAATCTACACTATACACATACATCACTTGCGGTCACAACATAACATACATGGTAGAGCAAACACATACTAATCAAGTAAACGAGACTAAATTCGGATTGAACAAAAGAATACACTAGTTCATCACAAAGAGTTATCCAATAAAGTTACATCAATCCCCTAGATGAGGATTATTTACACATCAATGAAAAATAGACAAAGAGGAGAAAAGTGTAGAGAAAACCTATACATGCCATGTGAGCTTCCTCTTTTTCTTTGAGTTCCTTCTTCTCGTTCCTTAACTAAGTTTCCAAAAATGGTGATTGATGATGTAGAAAAAGAGGTGTGTGGAGAGAATGGTGGAGAAAATGGGAGAGGATTTTTGTTGGGAGAGGAGCTCCCTTGTATGTGCTTCTTGTTAATCAAAGGAAAATAATTTATAGGGGAGGGGAAATGTGTGCTGCAAAAATGGGCAAGAAAAGACTGTTTTGCTCCTTACTTCAGTGAGGCTACTGATTGGGGCGAGCTGGTAGGTCGCCTCACCTTTTGGATCACTTCTACAAAATGGGCAGCTTGTGAGGCGAGGTTTGGAGGTGACTGATTTGGTTACATGGCTTGGTCACCTGGTGATCTGGGCAATCTTCAAACACTAACAGAACATGATGTGAGAGGTTGAGGTGACTGAAATGGTTGCCTGGATGGGTCCTCTAGAGCTTCACCAGCTTGGTTTCCATGGTGGGCTTAAGAGGATTTGGAGGCAAGCAAAACAAGTGCATGGAAGGCTGAAAACGGTGGCATTGTGACCGAAGGAAGATGGGCCGTCGATCTGGGCGGAGAAACCCTGAAAAAATAGCTGGAAATGAGTTGGACGAGGTCGGGTCAGAGTCGGATCCGGGTAGGGTCACGCAGGTCTAACTGGTCGGTTGGCTGGGGAAGACGACCTGATGTCAGCATAAGGTATCAGGGCTCATTCAGCAAAGGGCAGAGGTGTGCACAGCGTGGCCCAAACTGGCCTCAAGTGGGTGCAATTAGATCTGGGCTGGGGTGCAGTTAGCAGCCCAAACAGCCCACATATGAAACACACCGTTTCATTAATGACGTGGCGCGCTGGCTGGAGAATTACATTATGGACCCCTTCTTTCTTCCATAATCACAGAATATTTAATAATATTATACATATTTCACTTTAGCCCCTGATTCTCCAAGATGACACAAATACCCCTGAATTAGTTCTTTTCTCCACTATGGTCTAAAATACCCATAATGAACTGAAATACCTCAAAAACACTTGCTTCCAACATTAAATACTTAGAATACTCAGAAAACGGTTACAAAAGTTAACTAAAGGGAGCGCAAAATGTGAACATTTAAAGCCCGATCACTTATTATAGTCATCATCGCACCTCGCTGACCGTTCTGAGTTAAATATCATTGGTGAACACCCTATCATACCAATACTATTCGCTAAACATTTATGTGCACCCAGATCATATAGTCTCTAACAAAATAAGAAAAACAAAACCAACTTTAGTATCATTTCAATACAGTAGAACCCCTCTAAATTAATATTCTTGGGACCCACCTTTGAGTATTAATTTAGAGGGGTTATTAATTTGAAGAGTTTACCTTATAAAGTGTTATTTTGTCTTTAAAAACGTGTGGAAGTCGATTTTCTTGTTTAGAGAATGTTCCTTTTCGGGATTCCTTATTTAGTCAGTTTTCTTCTTCAAGAGAAGTTCCCTTTATTTCAGGATTCCTAATCGCAGTGGCACTGCCTATGGCAAATCGAAAGGTTCACTTCTCCTTGACAATTTGACTGCTCATGTACCACGTGTAGAGCTACAAAATCAAATCCAACTTAGGAACACCACAGTACACTATTTGCCACTAAATTTGAAGAAGAAGTGTGTTATACTCCAACTAAAAAGGTTATCATCAATGATATCACAAATCAAAATAATGGTGATATGGTTGAGATTAGATAAAGACGACAATAATCATAAGGTATCTCAAATCTCAACTAGAAAGGCTATTGAAATGCTAAATTTAATTGAAACTTTTTGGCTACAACAAGAAGGTGATGACAATAGCTTTTAGAGGACAATTCAAAAGATGAAGGATAAAGTCAAAAATATCAAACATGGTAGCCTAGTGCAAACTAGCATATTGAAATACTTTTATAGTTCTTGAATAATATATAATATATTTTGTACTTTTATGAAATTATTAATTTATGCGACAGTCGGGACCGAAATTTTACATTAGGTTTGGAAAAGAAATTATTAATTATTATGATAGAGGGGTTTATTAATTTTTTACACTGGCCCGAGTCGGGAACGAGATTTTTATTAATTTAGAAAAGGTATTAATTTATAAGAGATTAATTTACAGGGGTTCTACTGTATTAAACAAAAACTCAGGATGACTCTATACAAGTTTTATAATTTATCAAACTGTTTAAAAGGTTCTGAAAATTGCTTTGACTGATGACAATTAAACGAAACCATTACACATTAACTCAAAAAAAAAAAACACAACCACACTCTTAAGTACGATAGATCTAAGGGGGGTGTATTCAATTAAGATTTCAAAAGACTTTTAATGACTTTTATGGAATTAAAAAGTTTGGGTGTATTCAATGTAGACTTTTAAAGACTCTACAAAAGTCATGAGGTATTCAATACAGACTTTTATAGACTTTAAAAAAGTCTTTAAAAATCATGTGGTATTCAATCAAGACTTTTTAACAGTCTATAAAAGTTATGAGGTATTCAACATTTCAATGACTTTTAATGACTTTTAATGACTTTTTGTTATAACAACTCTCACAATTTGTCTTTCATTCCTACCAAAGACTTTGAAAGACTTTTTTTTTAAAAAAAAATAGAAAAATTTCACTTTAGAAAAAAACATAAAACTCTTTGAAAAACATTAACCATCAAACATATGTTGTGTTTTCAAGTAAAAGAACACACATTCTTAATAAATTTTACAAATAAAATAAAATAAATAACTTTAAAATGAATAAACATTATAAAAAAAAAACGTATGAACATCACGATCTATAACAAAAAAAAAATTAACTACAAAATAATATAAAACAACTCTCTATAGGGTATGCAATTAAGGACGAGATTTTTTTCTTACCTCTATTTTCAAAGCAACTAAATAACATCGAAACAAATCAAATGAACTTTATTTATGTTAATTAAAAATAATAAAAGAAAAAAACCACTACTCAATCATGCCAATATGCCATAATCAAAGTCGTGTATGAGCGTGTCTCAATGTAATTTTGATCAATATCAAACCACCCACTTTTAGGCATGAATCTTGTTCAACAACTATGTGTCATTTTTATGTTTTATATATCTTTAGTAACTTGAATTAATTTTTGGTAGATTTTTTATACTCATTGTCATACCTTCTCAGAGACATGTAAATGTTAATATTATTGTCGATTTGCTACATTTATTCTAAAAGAAAATTTATAATATTTTGACTAATTATAAAAAACAAATAAAATTTTGACTAATTATTAAAAAAATTTTTAGGTACATAATGTCTTTATGATGCAAAATAGAGTGGTGCTATTGGCACACCCCCTACTGATCTATTCATACCCCATTTTTTAAAATTTTGATTTAATTAAATAAAATTAAACGTTTTTATTAAATTTTTTGGTTTATTTCCAAAACTACTCATTTTACTTATTTTTCAAACTTAATACATACTATATATGATCTCTCTATCTAAGATCTCTGTATCTGTATACATCTCTCTCACCTCCATTAATTGATTTATTTTTTTCTTCTTATTTCTTTTTTCTTAGTTTTTTTTTCTTCCTATTTCATGATGGAAAAGAAAAAAAAAACAGGGTACTTAACTTCAACACAACAACAGCTTGATATCATTCTAAAGAAAAAATAAACTTCAAACTTATATTCGGAGAATGAATTGTTTCCAGATGCTTACTATCATTGTCAGACAATTCTTGATTTATGTCATTCTCAGACAGTTATGATCTCTCTATCTAAGATCTATATACAGTTAATACATACTATATATGATCTCTCTATCTAAGATCTCTGTATCTGTATACATCTCTCTCACCTTCATTGATTGATTTATTTTTTTCTTCTTATTTCTTTTTTCTTAGTTTTTTTTTCTTCCTATTTCATGATGGAAAAGAAAAAAAAAATAACAGGGTACTTAACTTCAACACAACAACAACTTGATATCATTCTAAAGAAAAAATAAACTTCAAACTTATATTCAGAGAATGAATTGTTTCCAGATGCTTACTATCATTGTCAGACAATTCTTGATTTATGTCATTCTCAGACAATTCTTCAAGATGTTTGATATTGATCTTAGACAATTCTTCCATATTCTTGATATCGTTCTCAAACTATTCTATAATATTTTGTATGTATGTAATATGCAGATTTTAGGGTTTAAGAGTTTTTTTTTTGAAGAAACAGATTACTGAGTTTTTTTTTTTGGAAAAGGAATGTGAGATTTTAATAGATTAACTTTGTAGAAAATTTATTTCCTAAATTGTATGTCTCTTTAAGTAATTTAGATAAAGGAAAAGAAAGAATATTATATAATTAAAAAAGTGGGGCATGAATAGACCAGTAGGGGGTGTGCTAATATCACCACTCTACAAAAATATAATAAAATTATAAATAAAAATTTTAAAATCATATATATATATATAGGTAAGAATGCTTTTGTCAAGTTTAATTAACAATGATTTTTTTATTCTTTTAAAAAATATATTTTTATTAATATAAGAAATCTATATAATTTTGTTAAAACAAAGTATATATTATATTTAAAAATTAATAAATGTTTATAAATGTCTATGAAAGTCTTTTAAAATGAAAGTCTTTAAAAGTCATTTGAAATGAAAGTCTATGAAAGTTTTTTAAAATGAAAGTCTATGAAAGTTTTTCATAATTCTGTAAAGTCTATAAAAGTCCATAACAGTCCATGATATCTGCAAAAGTCATCCACTTAAAAAAGTTATTAAAATTCTTTTAAAATCCTAATTGAATACACCCTCCAAAGATGGAGTGTAGTTTATCAAAACCATGTCAAGGTTCTGAAAATTGCCTTGACCGATGAGAAGTAAACGAAACCATTATATATTTACTCTAACAGAAAAAAAAAACATGACCACACACTTAAGTACGATAGATCTAAGATGGAGTGTAGTTTATTACCTTTATATTATCGGAGAACTTTTGGGATATTGCTTGAGCGAATTTTGGGAAAGGAGTTCGTTGTTTCATGGTGTTATCAAGGAAATCGTAGCCGGTGCTTACATCAACATTCCATATACTTATGAAAGATAGTGATTTTGACAAGTAATCGGCCATCGTTTTTGGGCTATCAAACAATGGTTGCAAGTTCTTCACAGTAGTTTCAAATAGACCGGTCTGCTTGTCGAATGTTAGGCAAGTTCCCTGTAATTAATGACATAAAGTTTACTAGAAAATCAACTTCCACATCAAAAATCATTCTAATCTAATGTAGATATTTTCATGTTCTTCTTCATTTGTTATTCGAGTGTCATAGTTTAATAGTTGGATTAGTTTTTTTTATTTCATTATTTGTACATCTTTTTTTTTTATGGAAGGAGCTAAAAAAGTTAATTTTATCATAAATTCGTTTATGATACAAGTTGAGTTTTTTTTTTCCTGTACAAATGAAACAAATATTATAACAAAAACAACCTTATAACAAGTTTCTTATCTACTCACCACTTTATTTTATCAAGAATGATTTTCAATAATTTCATTTTACAAAGCAATGATTGAGTCTATTCTATCAAATCTTGGACTACATGCATTAAACCCAAAATTATATTATTTTGACTTTAATTAACTTTTTGTACTAAAATCGAATAATTTGATTTAAAGAGTAAAAAGTATTATTATTTCATTCTTTATGTAAGTGTAAGAATTACCAGTTCAATTTATTTTAAAAATGTTTGATAAGATGAGGTTGGTCCAGTGGTAAACCCCTTTTATCTGCACCATGAGATTGTGGGTTTGAGTTCACACCCTCCCTAAAAAACCTCGAATATATGTAATAGTGTAATACTTCAATATATATATATATGTATATATATATATATGTGTATATATATATATATATATATATATATATCCAACCATCAAAAATAGACCGAGATAGTGTAGCACCAAACCACCAAGTTTTATTGACTTATCAAAACTAATGATACTGTACACATACAATTGAATTTGCTATAACAAGGGTCGCTAATCTTATTAAATGAACCAACAAATTAGATTAATAAATAAGAGTACCAATAGTAACCTACGTAATAAATATTATCACGGTATTGTCATTGTTATTATGATAATAATTGTTATAAGGGTCAGTCAATAGTACCACCTACCATATCACTTAGGGTGTATCTTTCGAATGCTGTGTTGCAATAGACTTCTATATATGGATAATAGGTTTTTGTTTATAAGGTTTATAGTATTTTATAAGAAATATTTTTTTTATGTTGAAGATTAAATTAAACAATCTATTTTATACAAAGTATACTTAAAAAATTTTCATTTTGATTTAAAATATATTTAAATTTTTTTATTATTAAAACTTAACCAACAAGCAAATTGATTTTAAATACTAGCCCTAATCTCATTTAATAAACTGGTAATTATATTAATAAATAATAAAAATATTATTAATAATATTTGTAATTATTATCGTCAGGCTCATTATAATTACATTGTCGTTGTTTTATTTTACTCCATTCTTATATTTATATTTCTTTCTATATATTTAAAACAATTTTATTAAATTCAAAGAATTTTTTGAAATAATTGTACATTATTTTTTTTATTTGAAGCAATACAATATTACATAAATTCAGGGTTTTTGGGGAGGGGTAGGACTCGAACCCGTAACCTAGTGGTGCAGGTGTGAGGCGTGTACCATTAGACGAACCTCATCTCATCATAATTGTATGTTACCTAAAAATGATTTTAGACTTTTATTTTATTAAATTTTTGTTTAACCCACTTTTATCTAGTTTAACTTAGAGATGTATTAAAAAGACAGAAGTTTAGACTATAATGTTACACTTCAAAACAACATTTAATGTTGACCTTTCGAAGAATTTATATACATATATATATATATAACATTTCAAATATTAATAAAATGTAATTTATCAAATATGTTTCATACTTTATTTTTAAGTTGCAAGTTGTTTGAGACTTTTTGTTGTAACCAAACCGGTCTACATGTTTGTCATAAGTAACAAATTGGACACTATTAGCCATTTTCGTGCGTCGAATTTTAATGGTGGAAAACCTAAGAAAACTCCACACGGGCACTTGCCCAACCTTAAATTATGAGAAAAAAATTAGTTGAAATTTCAAATTTTGTCCCCAATACCAAATAATTTTTAGGTCTTTCTTCACTATTTCTTACTTTTTCAAACTACTTTTTTCCATGTTTTCAACACTTTTACAACAAAATATTTAACTATCTCTTTCCATTTAACATTGTCAAAATCTTCTCTGCACTTTATATGCTAACGTATCACGTCTAATGTGTTAGGTTTTGGCTCGTATTCTCAAGTGAACCCGATATTAACCAAACGGGACTCAACAAATGTGAAACTTCCTGGAGACGTGGGATAACGTTTGGAAGTTAGAGATGGTGTTTGAGGGAGATTTGAAGACCGAAGAAGAACTGAAGAATCGGATTTCGGAAGGAAACGCGGTGCATTCCAGGTGACTTGTAACGGTTTAGGAAGTGGGTGCGCAACTGTGACCCGAATCGTAGTCAATCATAAGCATGCGTGGAAAAGGAAACCTTCAGCGGAAAAGGAAAGTAATTCTTTTGGGAAGTTCTTGTGCTTGAAGGAAAAGGAATACTCTTTACAAGAAGACTTGTCATAAATAGGAAATAGTATTTATGTGGAACAAGTAATTCTTGTATATTTAGGAGTAGGATTTCCTTTTCTCTTAAACTCTCTATAGCTAGTATATATAGACCTTGTAATTAGGTTATTTTGAGTGGAGTCAAGAAACACCATGTAACATCAGAGAGTGGTGAGATCCGGGAGAGAGACCCAAGGGAATATCTGGGGAGGGATCCAAGGGAATATCAGTGGATCAAGTTAGAGATCCGTGGGTGATATTCAGGGGAGACCTAGGGGATATTGGGGGGTTTTTGGTGAGGATCTTGTGAGCGTGGTTTGGGGTTGAGGTGTGAGAGAGAATCCTGAAGTATATGATTGTAACAATTTATCATATAGTGGAACTTTCTCTGTCGTCCTGACGGCCCGTGGTTTTTTACCCAATTTGGGTTTTCCACGTATATCTTGTGTTGTGATTGGTTTATTTTCTCTCATCTTATTTTTCTGCTATTGACGTTATTAATTGCTATGAGTTATGGGCATATATTAGGCATGACGTTTCCACGATCATCGGTTCAAATTCCTAACAATTGGTATCAGAGCCATATGGTTCGGCGATGGCGGTGTCAAGTCTTTACGGGAGATCGTATGGAGGACTTGGTGGTATTGGGATGATGATGATGGTTGCCTAATATGGGTTTAGCAATGGAGATACGTCTTGAAAGCGGTTTCGAACTCAGTAGGGTTTGATGAAAAGAAAAATAGAGATGGAGGAGAATTTTGGCTTGTTGTGGCAGGTACAAGTCATGGAGATCCAATATGGGTTACATAAGGCGATAAAAAAAAAAAAACTCTTGTATGCGTATTATTAAAAAAAAATAATTTTGAACGCTCGAAGTCTCTGGTGGTGGTGTGGGGCTTATCCGGCAAAGCACTCCCGGTTCTAGTAGCAAGTCTTTCACCAAGTATGTGATGTAAGGACAAAAGGTCTTTCACTGGGTTGGGTGATGTAAGGACATGTTTTTCCTTTTGGCAGTTTTCCCCACTGGCCATGGAAGAGGATATGTTGCTGCTAGTGGTCCATAATTGTGCACAAGGCATTGGTCAGAAAGTGATGCAAGGTGTATGGTGGACAAAGATGTCGATGGCTGACGAACTCCCTGGTAATCTGACGTGAGGAGTTGCACGACAATTTCAGCATGGTTATTTCGACATGGTGCCGGAACAACGAACACAAAAAAAAAAAATCTTAGGATGGTTCGTTCCTAAGTGGTTATACCTTGTGGTGGGGTATGTTGATTCTCGGTGATGAGAGTCGTGGCTGTGGACAAAGGTCTTGAGAATTCAAGCCAAAGGGGAGAATTGTTAGGTTTTGGCTCGTATTCTCAAGTGAACCCGATATTAACCAAACGGGACTCAACAAATGTGAAACTTCCTGGAGACGTGGGATAACGTTTGGAAGTTAGAGATGGTGATTGAGGGAGATTTGAAGACCGAAGAAGAACTGAAGAATCGGATTTCGGAAGGAAACGCGGTGCATTCCAGGTGACTTGTAACGGTTTAGGAAGTGGGTGCGCAACCGTGACCCGAATCGTAGTCAATCATAAGCATGCGTGGAAAAGGAAACCTTCAGTGGAAAAGGAAAGTAATTCTTTTGGGAAGTTCTTGTGCTTGAAGGAAAAGGAATACTCTTTACAAGAAGACTTGTCATAAATAGGAAATAGTATTTATGTGGAACAAGTAATTCTTGTATATTTAGGAGTAGGATTTCCTTTTCTCTTAAACTCCCTATAGCTAGTATATATAGACCTTGTAATTAGGTTATTTTGAGTGGAGTCAAGAAACACCATGTAACATCAGAGAGTGGTGAGATCCGGGAGAGAGACCCATGGGAATATCCGGGGAGGGATCCAAGGGAATATCAGTGGATCAAGTTAGAGATCCGTGGGTGATATTCAGGGGAGACCTAGGGGATATTGGGGGGTTTTTGGTGAGGATCTTGTGAGCGTGGTTTGGGGTTGAGGTGTGAGAGAGAATCCTGAAGTATATGATTGTAACAATTTATCATATAGTGGAACTTTCTCTGTCGTCCTGACGGCCCGTGGTTTTTTACCCGATTTGGGTTTTCCACGTATATCTTGTGTTGTGATTGGTTTATTTTCTCTCATCTTATTTTTCTGCTATTGACGTTATTAATTGCTATGAGTTATGGGCGTATATTAGGCATGACGTTTCCGTGATCATCGGTTCAAATCCCTAACATAATGTCGCTAGGTGATGACGGGCGATGGTTCATACAGATAAAATAAAATTGATATTACATGCTCATATTAGAGAGAATCCAGTAGTTGATTATCATATAGTTACATGTGATAAATGTAGAAATGTTTACACAACAATGACTACAATTAAATAAAAACAGTAAAGAAAATTACATGTCATTACTACAAAAATTCTTTTTATAATTTCATAGACGTAGAATATAACACATAAGCATGTCTTCAAATTTATTTAATAATGAATAAACAGAGGTAAAATACATATCCTACCTATCATTAAATTTTTTGTATCTAATACTTGAAAATCATATCCTAAAAACTAGTTTAAGGTTTAAGATCGCAGAAAATCAACCAAATTTATTGGGCTACAAATCGACTATTCTTTTAAGCAACGTTTTGCTAAAATAAAATGAGTAGTTTCACTGGCATGAAAAGGATCGAAGAAAACATGATCATTTCTATTCTTGCACGGAGGTATATCACGGATGCAAGGTCTAGTCCCATTTTTAGCCGCAACGCAACAACTGTCTCTTGTATTTGTAAAGCCTGCATGGAAATTAAATTTGTAAAAAATTAATAAACTGTTTACTATTGTTTTATTTATAAATATAAGTTTTTATTTGGAAGTTTTTTCCCTCTCTAAAAAAAAAGTAAAATATAGTGCGTAGCCACTTAGTTTTAGTATGCCTACCATATGAATTCGGTGAAACAAGGATGTCTGCCAAAACCTTGTAAGCATCTGCAAAAATGAATTTCGAACCGAAGAGTTCGAATTGCAATTTTGGCAACAAGTCAGAAAGAAGCTTGTTAAGTATTCGGGCACGCTCATTATAGTCATCATCGCACATCGCTGACCGTTCTGAGTTAAATATCATTGGTGAACACCCCATCATACCAATACTATTCACCAAAAATTTACGTGCACCCAGATCATATAGTCTCTAAAGAAATAAGAAATGCAAAACCAACTTTAGTATCATTTCAATATTAAAAAAAAACTCAGGACGACTCCATACTAGTTTTATAATTTATCAAACTGTCTCAAAGGTTTTGAAAATTGCTTTGACCGATGACAATTGAACGACACCATTACACAATTAGTCTAAGAAAAAAAAACACGACCACATACTTAAGTAGGATAGATCTAAGATGGAGTGTAGTTTATCAAAACCGTGTCAAGGTTCTGAAAATTGCCTTGACCGATGAGAAGAAAACGTAACCATTATATATTTATTCTTACAGAAAAAAATAACACGACCACACACTTAAGTATGATATATCTAAGATGGAGTGTAGTTTATTACCTTTATATTACCGCAGAACTTTTGGGATATTGTTTGAGCGAATTTTGGGAAAGGAGTTCGTTGTTTCGTGGTGTTATCAAGGAAATCATAGCCGGTGCTTACATCAGCATTCCCTATACTTATGAAAAATAGTGATTTTGATAAGTAATCGGCCATCGCTTTTGGGTTATCGAACAAAGGTTGCAAGTTCTTCACAGTAGTTTCAAATAGACCGGTCTGCTTATCGAATGTTAGGCAAGTTCCCTGTAATTAATGACATAAAGTTTACTAGAAAATCAACTTTCACATCAAAAATCATTCTAATCTAATGTAGATATTTTCATGTTCTTCTTCCTTTGTTATTCGAGTGTCATAGTTTGTGACTATCGAGTTCAAACCATAATAAAACTTATAAGGTTAAACATATTTCTAAACTCATTTTGATACATCCGTAATCTAGAAATCCAAGATTCAACGTTCACAAGAATTTTATATAAACAACTAAATCTTAGAATTGTTATTCATATAATGAGCATGCATTATTATATTGCTTACCACAAATTTTCCGGTATCAGGGAGAACACCACAGGCACTAGATCCATAATTCACCCCAGTTCGCAATGTTTTCTGCTCTTGTTTCGACAATCCCAAGCATGGAGGAGGAAATGGCAACCCGGCTACTTGGGCTACAACATCGAATGCAAGAGTACAAACCAATTAATTAATTTGAAAATTTGAAAATGAAACGAAAAAATCTCACAATATTTTTTGTATCCTTACCAATGAAGTCAGCTTCAGTTCGACCATTGGTGAATCGACCGGTAGGTTTACCATCAACAAAATCTACTCCAAACGGTGGGTAATTAGCTTTGGACGTAGATCGCAGAAAGTTGTTATTTCCACTATCAACCGTAGAGTCTCCAAACACATATAAGGCCGGTATGTCAAATTTGATGTCATCTCCCAATTCTAAAAGTTTTAATAAATCCTTCTGATTAACATTCAACGGTGGTAACCTAAATACATCTCCATTGGACCCCAAAAGCAAATCAAGTAAAAGGAAAAACATAAGAAAATAACTTGTCCAACTTCTCATTTTTTCCTTTTCTTTTCATTGTAGCTCAGACGACTCCAAATAATTCAAGTTTGAATGTATAGAAGAGAACTTTTAACTTTATTTTACTTGTTTGATTACTACACACACACACACACACACACACACACACACACACATATATATATATATATATATATAGATGTATATATACATGTGTATATATTGAAATGTTAGAATTACCTGGATGAACACTACATTAGGTTTTTTAACGGTTTGTAATATTACACCGTAACATTTAACAATATTTTGTTAACTTTTAAAAGTTATTTTTTTATATAATTAAAATCATTTGATATTATCTATTGTCATGATCAGTTTGTAAACAACATTCTTCTTTAACTCTAAATCAATTAAAAAAAACAAAGACAGAAAAGGGACAGCTACACTAATGAACTGTTGACATGAAGATACAATTGCAATAATGTAAAATTGAACCGTAATTCTTAAATTATTTTGTTTGTGCTAGTACAGTTATTTTTTAACAACATTTCGTTAGTTGGATTAGTTTTTTTTATATTATTTCATTATTTGTACATCTTTTTTTATGGATGGAGCTAAAAAGTTAATTTTAACATAAATTCGTTTATGATACAAGTTGAGTTTTTTTTCTGCACAAATGAAACAAATAATATAACAAAAACAACCTTACAAAAAGTTTTTCATCTACTCACCACTTTATTTTATCAAGAATGATTTCAAATAATTTTATTTTATAAAACTATGATTGAGTGTATCCAATCAAATCTTGGACTACATGCACAAAACCAAAATTATATGATTTTGACTTCAATAAACATTATATACTAAAATCAAATAATTTGATTTAAAGAGTAAAAAGTATTGTTATTTCATTCTTTATGTAAGTTTTAGAATTGACTGTTCAATTTATTTTAATTATGTTTGATGAGATGAGGTTGGTTCAGTGGTAAACCCCTTTTTCCAGCACCATGAGATTGCGGGTTCGAGTTCACCCCCTCCCTAAAAACCCCCTAATATATGTAAAAGTGCAATACTTCAATATATATATATATATATATATATATATATTCAATAGTTGAAAATAGACCGAGATAGTGTAGCACAAAACCACCAAGTTTTATTGACTCATTGAAACTAATGTTACTATAAACGTACATTTGAATTTACTATAACAAGGGTCATGAATCTTATTAAATGAACAAACAAATTAGAATAATAAATAAGAGTACCAATATTAACATACGTAATAAATATTATCATAGTATTGCCATTGTTATTATGATAATAATTATTATAAGGGTCGATCAATAGTACTGCAGACCACATCAGTTAGGGTATACCTTTTGAATGTTGTGTTGCAATAGGTTTCTATATATGGATAATAGGATTTTGTTTATAGGGTTTATAGTATTTTATTAAAAATAGTTTTTTATATTGAAGATTAAATTAAACAATCTATTTTATACAAAATATACTTAAAAAAATTTCATTTTGATTTAAAATATATTTTAAAAAGGTTTTATTATTAAAAATTAAACACCAAGCAAATTGATTTTAAATACCAGCTGTAATCTCATTTAATAAACCAGTAATTATATTAATAAATAATAAAAATATTATTAATAATATTTGTAATTATTATCGCCAGGCTCACTATAATTACATTGTCGTTGTTTTATTTTACTCCATTCTTATATTTATATTTCTTTCTACATATTTAAAACAATTTTATTAAATTCAAAGAATTTTTTGAAATAATTGTACGTTATTTTTTTTTATTTGAAGCAATACAATATTACATAAATTTGGGGTTTTTGGGGAGGGGTAGGACTCGAACCCGTAACCTAGTGGTGTAGGTGTGAGCCGTGTACCATCAGACGAACCTCATCACATTATAATTGTATGTTACTTGAAAATGATTTTAGACTTTTATTTTATTAAATTTTTGTTTAACCCACTTTTATCTAGTTTAACGTAGAGATGTATTAAAAAGACAGAAGTTTAGACTATAATGTTACACTTCAAAACAACATTTATTGTTGACCTTTCGATGAATTTATATATACATATATATAACATTTCAAATATTGATAAAATGTAATTTATCAAATATGTCTCATACTTTATTTTTAAGTTGCAAGTTGTTTGAGACTTTTTTTTGTAACCAAACCGGTCTACATGTTTGTCATAAGTAACAAATTGGACACTATTAGCCGTTTTCGTGCATCGAATTTTAATGGTGGAAAACCTAAGAAAACTCCACACGGGCACTTGCGCAACCTTAAATTTTGAGAAAAAAATTAGTTGAAATTTCAAATTTTGTCCCCAATACCAAATAATTCTTAGGTCTTTCTTAACTATTTCTTACTTTTTCAAACTACTTTTTCAAGTTTTCAACACTTTTACAACAAAATATTTAACTATCTCTTTCCATTTAACATTGTCAAAATCTTCTCTGCACTTTATATGCTAACGTATCACGTCTAATGTGGCTTGGTGATGACGGGCGAAGGTTCAGACAGATAAAATAAAATTGATATTACATGCTCATATTAGAGAGAATACAGTAGTTGATTATCATATAGTTACATGTGATAAATGTAGAAATGTTTACACAACAATGACTACAATTAAATAAAAACAGTAAAGAAAATTACATGTCATTACTACAAAAATTCTTTTTATAATTTCATAAACGTAGAAATATAATACATAAACGTGTCTTCAGATTTACTTAATAATAAATAAACAGAGGAAAATTACATATCCCACCTATCATTAATTTTTTTGTATCTAATACTTGAAAATCATATCCTAAAAACTAGTTTAAGGTGTAAGATCGCAGAAAATCAACCAAATTTATTGGGCAACATATCGACGATTCTTTTAAGCAAAGTTTTGCTAAAATGAAATGAGTAGTTTCACTGGCATGAAAAGGATCGAAGAAAACATGATCATTTCTATTCTTGCACGGAGGTATATCACGGATGCAAGGTCTAGTCCCATTTTTAGCCGCAACGCAACAACTGTCTCTTGTATTTGTAAAGCCTGCATGGAAATTAAATTTGTAAAAAATTAATAATCTGTATATTATTGTTTTATTTATAATTATAAGTTTTTATTAGGAAGTTTTTTCCCTCTCTAAAAAAATAGTAAAATATAATGCGTAGCCACTTAGTTTTAATATGCCTACCATATGAATTCGGTGAAACAAGGATGTCTGCCAAAACCTTGTAAGCATCTGCAAAAATGAATTTCGAACCGAAGAGTTCGAATTGCAATTTTGGCAACAAGTCAGAAAGAAACTTGTTAAGTATTCGGGCACGCTCATTATAGTCATCATCGCACGTCGCTGACCGTTCTGAGTTAAATATCATTGGTGAACACCCCATCATACCAATACTATTCACCAAAAATTTACGTGCACCCAGATCATATAGTCTCTAAAGAAATAAGAAATGCAAAACCAACTTTATTATCATTTCAATATTAAAAAAAAAACTCAAGACGACTCCATACTAGTTTTATAATTTATCAAACTGTCTCAAAGGTTTTGAAAATTGCTTTGACCGATGACAATTGAACGACACCATTACACAATTAGTCTAAGAAAAAAAAAACACGACCACATACTTAAGTAGGATAGATCTAAGATGGAGTGTAGTTTATCAAAACCGTGTCAAGGTTCTGAAAATTGCCTTGACCGATGAGAAGAAAACGTAACCATTATATATTTATTCTTACAGAAAAAAATAACACGACCACACACTTAAGTATGATATATCTAAGATGGAGTGTAGTTTATTACCTTTATATTACCGCAGAACTTTTGGGATATTGTTTGAGCGAATTTTGGGAAAGGAGTTCGTTGTTTCGTGGTGTTATCAAGGAAATCATAGCCGGTGCTTACATCAGCATTCCCTATACTTATGAAAAATAGTGATTTTGATAAGTAATCAGCCATCGCTTTTGGGTTATCGAACAAAGGTTGCAAGTTCTTCATAGTAGTTTCAAATAGACCGGTCTGCTTATCGAATGTTAGGCAAGTTCCCTGTAATTAATGACATAAAGTTTACTAGAAAATCAACTTCCGCATCAAAAATCATTCTAATCTAATGTAGATATTTTCATGTTCTTCTTCCTTTGTTATTCGAGTGTCATAGTTTGTGACTATCGAGTTCAAACCATAATAAAACTTATAAGGTTAAACATATTTCTAAACTCATTTTGATACATCCGTAATCTAGGAATCCAAGATTCAACGTTCACAAGAATTTTATATAAACAACTAAATCTTAGAATTGTTATTCATATAATGAGCATGCATTATTATATTGCTTACCACAAATTTTCCGGTATCAGGGAGAACACCACAGGCACTAGATCCATAATTCACCCCAGTTCGCAATGTTTTCTGCTCTTGTTTCGACAATCCCAAGCATGGAGGAGGAAATGGCAACCCGGCTACTTGGGCTACAACATCGAATGCAAGAGTACAAACCAATTAATTAATTTGAAAATTTGAAAATGAAACGAAAAAATCTCACAATATTTTTTGTATCCTTACCAATGAAGTCAGCTTCAGTTCGACCATTGGTGAATCGACCGGTAGGTTTACCATCAACAAAATCTACTCCAAACGGTGGGTAATTAGCTTTGGACGTAGATCGCAGAAAGTTGTTATTTCCACTATCAACCGTAGAGTCTCCAAACACATATAAGGCCGGTATGTCAAATTTGATGTCATCTCCCAATTCTAAAAGTTTTAATAAATCCTTCTGATTAACATTCAACGGTGGTAATCTAAATACATCTCCATTGGACCCCAAAAGTAAATCAAGTAAAAGGAAAAACGTAAGAAAATAACTTGTCCAACTTCTCATTTTTTCCTTTTCTTTTTATTGTAGCTCAGACGACTCCAAATAATTCAAGTTTGAATGTATAGAAGAGAACTTTTAACTTTATTTTACTTGTTTGATTACTACACACACACACACACACACACACACACACACACACACACATATATATATATAGATGTATATATACATATGTATATATTGAAATGTTAGAATAACCTGGATGAACACTACATTAGGTTTTTTAACGGTTTGTAATATTACACCGTAACATTTAACAAAATTTTGTTAACTTTTAAAAGTTATTTTTTTATATAATTAAAATCATTTGATATTATCTATTGTCATGATCAGTTTGTAAACAACATTCTTCTTTAACTCTAAATCAATTAAAAAAAAAAAAAGACAGAAAAGGGACAGCTACACTAATGAACTGTTGACATGAAGATACAATTGCAATAATGTAAAATTGAACCGTAATTCTTAAATTATTTTGTTTGTGCTAGTACAGTTATTTTTTAACAACATTTCGTTAGGTTGATTAGTTTTTTTATATTATTTCATTATTTGTACATCTTTTTTTATGGATGGAGCTAAAAAAGTTAATTTTAACATAAATTCGCTTATGATACAAGTTGAGTTTTTTTTTTCTGCACAAATGAAAAAAATAATATAACAAAATCAACCTTACAAAAAGTTTCTCATCTACTCACCACTTTATTTTATCAAGAATGATTTCCAATAATTTTATTTTATAAAACTATGATTGAGTGTATCCGATCAAATCTTGGACTACATGCACAAAACCAAAATTATATGATTTTGACTTTAATAAACATTATAAACTAAAATCAAATAATTTTATTTAAAGAGTAAAAAGTATTATTATTTCATTCTTTATGTAAGTGTTAGAATTGACTGTTCAATTTTTTTTTTTGAAGCAGCATTTTATTTAAAAAGCCAAAAAAGGCAAAAAAACCAACAACAATTAGACCAAAAACCTGCAACACAACCCAAAACAAAGGCCAAAAAACCAACAGCAATCAGACCAAAAAACCTGCAACAACAACCCATAACAAAGACCTAAACTACAACAAAACAAATCAGCCTAATCCAAAAACAGAAACAGAATCAGCTGGCAAGGAACTCATGAAAGCTACAGAGACAGTTAAAGCAGTTCAGAAAGACTGCTCTTCAGCTCAGAAAATTTGACTCCACACAATCTTTGTCGTTGAGTCTGAATCTGTAATTGCCAGCAGATCAGAAGCACGGATCTGAGATCTTCTTCAATTTGACTGACTGGTTCATGCGACTTCACTTAGGCAGCCTTCAAAGCCTCTGCTGCAACGTTTTCCACCATAACCTAGAGGTGAGCTTAAATTGAACATCCGCCATCATCATTTTTACTTCTGCTGCGCATCTAAAAACGTGTTCTTGCAACTCCTTCCTTAACAAGATCAATTGTGCTTCCACTCTTCAAGAAACACTCCACTTCAGCTTCTCACCCTCTCCTTCACGACCAAGACTAGCAAGGTTAAGTCTACCTCCGAGCCCCAACCATAATTTTTGAACCAAAGGGCCACCCCAAAAACTAATTGTGTCCAATACCTTCCCCTTATTTGCAACATCACCATTGAATACCACCTCGTTTCTCCATTCCATAAGACCATGCAAAGAAGCAAAAAGCACCACGACAAAAACAGAAACAATTGCATCAAACATTACCCCACTCAAGCCTATCCCCTCTACCAAGCAAGCCTGCTTTAGCTAAACAGTCTGCGCTTGAGTTTGCAGACCTTGACATAAATTTGATATCAAAACCATCAGAGGAATTAAGGAACTGACGAATATCATAAACAAAATTCACCAGCTGTAAGTTACCAAAATCTGAACCCAAAATACAATCCACCGCAGATTTTGAGTCACTGAAAATGGTGATAGCGCGCCAAGCAACAGAAGATTTACCAGAGATTAGTTGGCAAGCACGATGAATAGCCATCACTTCAGCCGAGAAGGCATCGAGAACACCCACATAAAACGAAAAAAGACAGAGAATCCTACCTCTCAAATCACGAAGAATACAACCGATTCCAGCCGACCCCGGATTACCTCTAGCGGAACCATCCACATAAAAAATTAAATCTAGAAACGGTGGATGTGGAACAACAACCCTCTGAACCTTCACAACAGAAATGTCAACACATTTGTCACTAACATCAAGAATGAGGATTGTTAAATCATCTTTGGAGCCACTACAATGATTCTTGAACCAAAGAGCAAGCCGGAACTTAATCGTTTCCAAAACCACACCCATGTCCTTATTTTTTCCACTAAAAACCACCTCATTCCGACATTCCCAAATAGACCACACAACCGTAAAAAATAAAGTGTTCCAAGCTCTCTTTTTTGACTTCGACGAACAAAATGAGTTCCAACACGCAGTCCACTCCCTAATATTAGGAGATGAGCACGAAAAAACATTCCACCACCCCACACTAATCCTCTACACCTCATTGGACCAATCGCAATGAAGAAATAAATGATTAATCGTTTCACTGCCACCACCACATAGAGGACAAACAGCAAAATTATTTGGTTGAAACCCAAACCTATGCAAAACATCTGAAACCAAAATCCTACCCTTCAATAATTGCCAAACAAACACCTCTACCTTTGCGGGGCATATCCCCCTCCAAATAAAATCACAAAAAAGATCCACCACATCATTATTATCCTCCAAACACCTCCTGAAAGATCTAACTGAAAATAGACCATTTGAGCAAAAAGCCCAAGCTAATGCATCAGGAAATGCATCCCTTAACAGAATACTTTCCAAACACATCTTAAAACAATTCCACTGGTCCACTTCCCAATCAAACACATCTCTACGAAGATTCACATCCCAAACCCATTTAGACTCCTCCCATCTTCCAAACTCGGCCACCCTCCCACTTTTATTGGAAGCTAAGACAAAAATTCTCGGAAAAGCGATCTTGAGAGGTACTGAATCCCATTTTACCTCTTGCCACAACCGAACCTTTTCACCATTACCAATCACCACTTGGAAACCGTTCTTAACAATGTTGAATGCTCTATGATTTTCACCAAAAAACTTATTGATACTCTTTACAAAGTGAGAGCCTGACTTTACTTCACCAAAATTCCACAACAATGATTTAGTACTAGAACCATACTTTGCACAAAGAACTTTCTTCCACAAGGCCGATTCCTCTCTTCCAAACCTCCATAACCATTTGGCCATCAAGCTCAACCCTTTGTCTCTCATCCTACCAATACCCAAACCCCCAAACTTCTTATGCTTGCATAAAGTACCCCAGTCAACTGAATGGATTTTCTTATGAACAACTCCATCATTCCAGAAAAAACACCTCTGTAATTTCTCCAACTTCTTTGCCACTAAAACCGGAATAGAGAATACCGTCATTAAATACGACGGGAGACTAGACAACACCGCCTTGAGAAGAACCAAACGACCCCCTTTGGAGATGAAATTCCTCTTCCAAGGAGCAAGCCTCTGTTCAACCTTATTAACCACTGGATTCCAAAAAGCTTCTCTACTCGGATTACCCCCAAGAGGAAGGCCCAAATAAGAGATCGGAAGAGAAGACTCCAAACACCTAAATAGACATGCCCAATCCTCCTTATTATCACCTTTCCTTCCTATCCTAACTAAACAAGATTTATGGAAGTTGATTTTTAACCCCGAAATTAGTTCGAAACACCTCAATATCCTCTTAGCATTCATTAAACATTCCAACTTAGGTTCCAAAAAAAGAACCGTATCATCGGCAAATTGCAAGTGAGATATATGAACCTCACCATTACCAAAAACCGCCCCTTTCAACAAATCCATATGCTTAGCTTTGTCCAACATACTACTCAGCACTTCCACGGCGATATTGAACAGAAAAGGGGATAAAGGGTCACCCTGACGAAGCCCTCTATCCATAGAAAATTGCTTGGTAGGACTCCCGTTAACTAAAACCGACAGAGAAGGCGACGAAATGCACCATTTGATCCAATTGCACCATCTCATACCAAAACCCATTCTCTCCAACGACTCTAACACAAAATCGTGCTCTACACTATCGTACGCCTTCTCAAAATCCAGCTTCACCAAAAGACCACCCCTTCCACTTTTCCTCTAAGTATGAATTACCTCCTCAGCAATAATAAAGCTATCTACAATCTGACGATCCTTCACAAAAGCCATCTGAGCGGGACCAATCACTGAATCCATAACATTCTTCAATCTATTAGCTAGCACCTTTGCTAACACCTTATATAGCGAACCCACCAAACTAATTGGTTTATAATCTTGCAAAGATGCTGGAGCTTTAACTTTTGGAATTAAAGCTATAAAAGTGCAATTGAAATCTTTGATCACGGAACCATCATTATAAAAGGTGTGTAAGAAATTCATGAAATCACCTTTTATTACCTCCCAATTTGACTTAATGAAATTAAGATTAAGCCCATCACGGCCAGGAGCTTTATTCCCGTCGCAATCACTTACCGCTTTCCAAACCTCGTCTTCTGAGAATTCCACTTCTAACTTCAACCTCTCCTCCATCGAAATGAGACTAACTTGCAACCCGCCCCAATTTGGTCTACAACTTACCTTCTTTTTAAAATGACCACTAAAGAAAGACAAAACACCCTCTCGAACTTGAGCCGGACCCTTACAAAAACTACCCGAAATGAATAAATCACCAAGAAATTTGCCTTCCTTCTCACATTAGACATAATGTGAAAAAATTTCAAATTCCTATCACTCTCTTTTAACCACTTCACCCTAGAAACTTGCCTCCATTTTTGTTCATCCAACCGAACCTGTTTCCATAACTTAACCAGACAAGAAGATCTTTGCTCACGCAACCGAGCCGACCACCCATAAGCCACTGCATTACTTTCAATTCTAGCCAAATCCTCTTCCAAATCCTTTATTACTTTGCCATTTGACTTGCAATTGTTAGCGTGAGCCTTCATAAAACATCTTACTGCACCAATTTTGTGCTTTAAAATTAAACCAGCTGAGACCCCTCTAGAACAGCTCACCCATTTCTTCCTCACACCTTCCATAAACTTCTTATCTTCAAGCCAAACATTCAAGAACCGAAATGGTTTGGGGACCCAATCAACCATCAATTCCCCTAAAATCACAGGGTTATGGTCCGACAAACTCCTGCCAAGCCCCTTCTGAACTAGTTGAGGGAACCACGAAAAAAATATAGGGTCGCACAAAAAACGATCGAGTCTTGCCCACGACTCATTTTCCCTATTATTTGACCAAGTGAACGCCATACCCTGCAACGGTAAGTCAATCACATTAGCAGCGTCTGCGAACAATTGGAAATTCCTTATAGACCTAACACTACCAATCCCGCCCTTTCTTTCTCTTTGATCGAAAACCGTATTAAAATCCCCCCCAATAATCCAAGGCCCCGGCAATGATAACTTCGCAGCCAAAATAAAATTCCACAACTCTACCCTCTCAATTTCGTTGTTCGCTGCATATACGTTACAAAAGACAACCTCCGTATTGATTGAGAACAACATTCCAGCAAGAATAATGCATCGATCGTTATGAATACACGACTTAACCCCAAAAACATCTTCATTCCATAACGTAATAACACCACCCACCGACCCATTAGCCTCCACCCCCATTCCTTTCGACAAAATCGATCCCCCCAAAGACTTAATAATCCTAGAATCAAAATGGTTTAATTTAGATTCCTGAATAAAAAGGATAGAAGGCTTAGTACTTCTAACCAAATCCCTCACCACTCTCCTTTTTTCCATCCTCCCCAAGCCCCTAATGTTCCAAGATAAAATTATCATTAAGAAATTGATTCCCCACACTCTCAAAACAACAAGAACAAAACTCATTTGGTAGCCAAAAACCTAGCCTCATCTTCCTTTTCCCTCCTATCAATCTCAGCTGCAACCTTGTCCTCCTTACCCTTAAAATCGAGACCCAACGCAACCCCTATTTCAATCACTTTTGCTACCTCATTACTAAAACTCCAACCACCATCCGCAGATTCTTTACTTCCTGCAATACCCGCACCTCTATCGTTGATAGTGTTAGCGCACAAATGTCACTACGCGGAAGCATTGCCGGATAGAACACAAACAAACGATAGCAAAAGAATTAAGATGAAGAAGAAAATAAATCCAAACACACAACACAAGAGTTTTTACGTGGAAACCCAAATCGGGAAAAAACCACGGCCGTCAGGACGACAAGAAATCAATCCACTATGAAGAAAATTGTTACAACTTCACTCTCAGGATTTTTCTCTCTCTAAACCCCAAACCCAATTACACCCAATGCTATCTTTGAGATCTCTCTAATTAATTGCTAATTTGCTCCACACCCAATAGCCTAGCTATTATGGTATATTTATATGAATTACAGGGAGTTTAAATCAACAAGGAAATCCTTTTTCCTATACATACAAGATTTCCTTGTTTCACATAAATAATATTTCCTATTTATGACAAGTTATCTTGTAAAGGAGAAATCCTTATTCCATAAGCATAAGACTTTCCTATTCCAATAAACATAAGAACTTCCAGAAGAATACCTTTCCTTTTATTGCCAACATTCCTGATCTGGGCAAAATCCGTCATTACCACGGTCTGGGTCGCGGTTGGCCACCCGCGACCTGGACCGCGGAAAGCTACTGATGTCCACCGCTCAGAATACCGCGGTTGGTGTCTTTGCCTCCGTCGCAGTCTGCACTGCGCTCTACTCACTGGAATGTACCGCTGTCTGCACCGCTCCCTATGCACGTTTCCACAGCGCGGTCCACGTAGCGGTTCTCTTCAGAATTCGTTTCTTCAGTTCTTCTTCGGTCTTCAAACCTCCCTCAATCTCGATCTCCTACTTCCAAACGTGTCCCACGTCTCCAGGAAGTCTTCGCATTGGTGAATCTCGTTTGGTAACCATTGGAAATTCAAGCCATATCCAACAGATAGATGAAGGAACTTTAAAATATCCCATAGCCACCCCTTTCTCAACAGCCTTGGTAAGCTCCACCTCCAAATTCCATCTTCCTCTCACCGAATTAGAGCCTGAGATTCCATCTCGTATATCATCAAAACCAGCAGCAATCGACCTTCTATCTTTGCGAATTTTCATGCCGTGACATTTAACCGAACTACATGGTTTAATCACCTTTCTTATAGAGGAAAACTTCCTAGTCCTATCTCTCACCTTACCATCCGAACAAACTACCATATTATCACCACCCAAAGTCTGATTTTCAGACAAAATGTCGCCACCCAAATTCAGAGTTTCAGACACATGGGACAATGAATTTTCAACAGAAGAAAAACTAACCTCATTAGACATATCCTCTTCTTCGTCAACCACATTTGTCACTTGAGCTTCCATATTCCCTGTCTCTAACACATTCCTTTGACCACCATTAAGAAGAGCTTCTTTGAACGAAGGACCCACATTCTTATCATTACCACCACACCCTCCTCCTCTCAAATCTATGACTATATTACTATCTGACACCTGGTTTATGCTAGCCATAGATGGTTCACCACCTAAAAACGGATATAGATTCCTAGAACCATCCCGACTGTCAACATTTAAAGAATCCCCACTATCTTCACACCACCTTGTCATCTCCACATTTTTGCCTTTATCCACCGCCTCATTCTGAAGCCCATTTAAAGTGGCAGAATTAATTGGCACTGCAGGATCTATAATAATCCCCTTTTCATTTGTATGGGCTTTCCTAGGAATCCCACAAGCCAACCTGGGCTTAACAAGGAAGCCAGATTTAGACATGCCAGAGCCCAAGCCCATATCATTACGTGAGCCCAAGCCCAAATCGAATTGAACCACCTTTCTAGAAACAGGAGCTTTAGCCAAAGGAAACTGAAACGTTGTCTTGTTAATTGTAGCCTCTCCTCTTGCCTTGGGACCCGACGCCCTCTTCTTGACATTTGCTTCGAAACCTACACCCATAGGAACTGTAGAGTCGCCTGAACCAAAACCAAACTTACCAGAAATCCAACCCATGTCAATCGGAATTGGATCTTCCCGAGCAGAAACTGAAAAAGAATTCCTTCCCACCACCACCTTAACTATCTGAGGGCAACTCCTGCCATTAGGGATAAGAGTGAGGGTCTTTCCTCTGCATAAAATCTCTCTATTGACAGTTTCCTCCTCCACCAATAAAACCTCTCCAACCGCCCAGCCAAGTTTTAAGAAAAATTCTTCACACCAAACATTAAGAGGAATACCCCTGAATTCAATCCAAGACAACCTGCATTGAGGAGTAATGTCATTAGACCAACCTCCGACAAAAGAAAAGAAATCCACCCAAAGATCTTTTCTTCTGATGAAGTCATTCCTCAACTCAACTGATTTGAATTTCCATAGAATATTCTTATCCTCAATATAATAAGATGATAACTGGATGTTCCTCTCACTACACCTATTGATCATGGCACAGACATCAGAAATTTTTTTAAAAACACCAACAGCGCATAGACTAATCCACCTACTGTCAACTATTTCTTCATTCCACTTAACCACTTCCGACCTCACCGATTCCTTCACCACTGGAACCTTCCGAAGATCAACCTTTGAGTCTTTCACATAATGATTGTTGACCGAGATCCCAACCGCTTCAGCATACGATGATCCAGGCCTAATATTAGACAAATTGCTAACATCCTTGTTTTTTCTCAAATTAACCACCTTGCTAGCTCCTACATTCATTTCCAAACCCCGATTAAATTTCTTGTGTTGCCCAACATCGATCACCTTATTCCTGACTTTCCATTCCAAAGAAGCAACCTTAGTCAATATTGGCCAACTGAAAACATGCATACCGTTCGTAAGATCAACGAACCTTAACGCTTCTTCCTTCGAACCAAATCTTACAAAAGCGAAACAACTCCTTCTAGTCCTATTTTTCGGAGACAGAAAAAGATCTCTAATCCTTCCGAAAGATTTGAAAACACCCCATAAATCCTTTAGCTCCACAATAGGATTAAGATTATCCACAAAAACAGACACAAGATTAGACCTAAATTCTCTGTGTCTAAAGCTACCACTAGAGCTTCTCTCTCTAACTCTCTCTCTCATGTTTTCTAACACTTTTTCAATTGTAATCAACTAAATGATGACTGTTCAATTTATTTTAATTATGTTTGATGAGATGAGGTTGATTCAGTGGTAAACCCCTTTTACCAGCACCATGAGATTGCGGGTTCGAGTTCACCCCCTCCCTAAAAAACCCCGAATATATGTAAAACTGCAATACTTCAATATATATATATATATATATATATATTCAATAGTTGAAATTAGACCGAGATAGTGTAGCACAAAACCACCAAGTTTTTTTGACTCATCGAAACTAATGTTACTGTAAACTTACATTTGAATTTACTATAACAAGGGTCACGAATCTTATTAAATGAACAAACAAATTAGAATAATAAATAAGAGTACCAATATTAATATACGTAATAAATATTATCATAGTATTGCCATTGTTATTATGATAATAATTATTATAAGGGTCGATCAATAGTACCGCCGACCACATCAGTTAGGGTATACCTTTTGAATGTTGTGTTGCAATAGGCTTTTATATATGGATAAAAGGATTTTGTTTATAGGGTTTATAGTATTTTACTAAAAATAGTTTTTTATATTGAAGATTAAATTAAACAATCTATTTTATCGTCCGATCAATGTATATTTTGGATTTTCTAATTGCTGCTTTTGGGATTTATCATTTTATTTTTGGTGCTTAGAAGCTTAAAGGTGGTTTTGTTAGTGATGATGCCTAGTGCCTAGTTTTCTTATGCCTATTTGTGCATAATTGATTTTGTGGCGCCTTGCTCGCCGGGTTCTCAATGTCTAGGCTCAATTAATGAACATTGGAGACAATGTTGGATCTAGGTTTGGGGGTGTGAGGCGCCTTAATTTTTTGTCAATATTGGATCTGCCGGTATTTTGTTGTTTTTTTTTTCAAAATTGTTTTGGTAATAATTGTGAATTGTGCCAAGATTGAGTTCTTTGTTGCTGAATTTTGAAGTCCTTTGATAATCTAGGATGGAATTGCTTGACACGAGCATAGTCCCTGTCTTTAGTGCCATAATTAAGGAGATTCGGTGCTCAGATGTCAAGGTCTATTATTGGAGATAACCTATGTGAGTTTTTAAGCCTTTTAGCGTTTTGTTTTGAGGGCATAATTTTCATTTCACTCCTTATACACAATTCTAAACACTTTTAGGCGTAATTAGGAGGTCTCATTATACTGCATTGCATTGTTTGCCATAAGACATAATTATTAATGGACTGCTTATTGAAATTGATGTTCCCTTGATAGATGGACCCCTTGATATGATTTCAGGCAATGTGTGTTGTAACTACTGAAATGGCCTAAACACTTTCCCATCCCATATGTGTGTGCTCCATAGTCAAATTTGCAGCCAAACACATGTTAACCTTTCTTTGATCACCCATACCATCCATTAACCCTTAAGACATAAACACTAGCTATCCCATTTGCTAATCGACAAAGTTAAGGCATAGGATGAATGTAATTGTTGGGCTCGTAATTTATGGCGTGTACCTAGGCAGAAATGTAAAGATTGTGCAAGAAGGTTGATAAAAAAATAAAAATAATAATAAATGAAATGAAAATGAATGAATGAGGACGAATAAATTGTTTCAAACCTTGATTTGAATTGTATACTACTCAAAATCTGCAGTAGTAATTAAGTGCACAAGAGCTGAACGGCAGCCTGGACGCCGTGTTGTAAGCTAAATGTTGTAATAGAGCTGATCGTTGAAATTTAGATTGTAATGCCTTAACCTAATCGTTTGATGTTAGAATTCATCCATTCCCCTTCTTTCTTTAACCAATAACCCATTGCCCCGCTACAACCAATGATAAAGTCCTGTTTGATCTTAGGAAAAGTCTAGATAAGGAACATTGGTTGAAACATACTCTTTCCAGTTCATGGCATTCGGTTCCATTCATGAGATCCAATTTCATAAATGAGCGTTATTTTGAACTTTCTTATGCAATTAAAAATTTGATCCATATTGCAGAAATTGATATTGCATATTTGTTGTGTGTACGCCCAGGTTCCAAGTTGAAAAATAAGAGTGACACCCAGTAAGAACTTACAGTCAAGGCGAATTATTGCGAAGATATTTGGGTGAGTAATCTCCTATGTGAGGGCGCTTTAACGTGGGATTCGTGTCCTGTAACCCACTTATGGGATTAGCCTTGGAATATTCTTAGTTTAGTAAATGTTGCTTAATTTCTTTTCATTGGCACATCCTTTCGGTTTTTGATCATGATTGGCATCGCAGATGTTATTCGTATATATCTTTTCGTAGAAAGAATCGGGGCGAATTGAGCATCCTTTTTCAGTTGTTTTACTCGGGGACGAGCATGGTTTAGGTTTGAGGGTAGTTGATTGAACCAATTTAATACCGGGTTTTATCTCCCAAATCCTCCTCCTTTGATCGTATCCCGGGTAAAATCCGGTATTTAACTTATATTTTCAAGCAGTTTCAGGTTTTTAGGTTGTTGAAACCCATTGGAGCTTAATTGGAGGATTTGAAGTCGAAACCAGACAAATGAAGGAATTTTGAAGATTTGGGCAGAAGGCGAGGCGACCAGCGAAGCTATAGGCCCAGTCGCCTCACCTCTCACCTCACATACTGCCAGCTTGTGAAGATTTGTCCAGTGGGCGAGGCGACCCAACCATAAATGTCATGTATTTGTATTTTTAAATTAGTTTTAAAACTTTCTAAATTTACATTTCTTATAATTATTTAATGTATATCACAGTAAATTTCGTCTCATCAAACTAGAAAATTATATCATATAATTTAGTCTCATGATATTTAAAAGGTATTTAATCTTGTATAATTAAATGAATAGTTATATTTTCTTACTTTTATTTAAAAAATAGAAAAGAATAAAAAATTGGATTTAATTATCTAATATATTTTTTAGGAAAAGTTGATTTACAAATTTATAATATTAGAAATATATGACAATGTAATTATCATATGATCAGATTTTTGATACGAAAAAACACAATTTTCTAATTTTATAATTCATAAGAATTGTCTACATAATCAAATATTTGTATTATAAAACTTTTTAAACATTCAAATGTCATATAAATTAATTGATTTTATATTATCCAAAAATGTATTCAATCAAACTAAAAAATTATGTCATGAATTTTAGACTTATGGTATTTAAAAATAGGGTGCGGATATTGACACCCATAAAATTTATTAGTACATCCATATTTTATTAAAAATTTTAATTACAAAAATATCTCAATAGAAGTTTAATTACCAATAAGGATAAATTACTTTAATTAAAAATAAATCAAATACTATATACACTCATTAATTACACCCATATCTTTAACTACATTTCTTTATTAAAAAAACTTACCTTTAAAAAAAAACTTATGATAAACCCTAATTAAACTTTAATTTTAGTTCAAGTATCAAACTTTCTCATCATCACATAATTATCATATTATTTTTGTCTTTCTTTAATGTATAGTTATGGACTCTATCAATAAACAAAAAATATATTTTTTTAACGATAATTGTAGATATCAACAAGTTTTTTTTTAAGATAACTGTAAATATCAATAAGTTTTTTTTTATAAAAAAGATATCTGTATAAATATAAGAATTATAGATTGAAAATCTCTTGACCCCATATACGATTCTACATATTCCCTTTTATAAGGCTCCTATATTCGAAATATTTCCAAAAGTAAATTGGATCATCATTAAAAGAGGATTTGATTCCAAAAATAATATGATTTTTGTAATAAATTGGGTTTTATAATAATTTAAGAGTGTTTATAAATACTATATATTAAAATGAATATATTTATTTCAATGAGGGTACTATTGTCATTAAGAAGAGTGCTTCTTAAAATTTTAGACATGAGTGTATTTATAAAAATTGGTGTACTAACAACTTTTATGTATGTCAATATTGGCACCCTTAAAAATATCTTACATATATAGTTAAATGGATTAACATTTAAAATAAGCAAACTTGGAATATTAAATGGATAAGTTACAAAAAATTAAAAAATACAACCAATAACATATTATAATTTAAATTACGAAATTGATTAAGAAAAGTTATATTAATTAATTAACAAAAATATATGTTTTGATGAACATTTAACTAGCTTATTTATGATACTAGAAAATAGGATGATTTAATGATTCATATGATTAGATTCAATAAATTCATATATATATATATATATATATATATATATTTATATATGTATACAGTTATTTTTCTGTCAGTACGCACTGATAGAATTATATAAGGACATTGAATGTGAGCCACTCATTTATAAAAGAGTTTTGACAAGTGTATACATAGCATGTCAAAATATGTAAAATGAGTGGCTCACATTCAATATCCTTATATAATTCTATCAGTGCGCACTTATTTAAAAATTATTGTATATGTATATATATATATATATATATATATATGTATATACAAAAATTCACAAGTCAGTACGCATTGATATAACTTCATCAATCCGTTGGATGTGGACCATTAGATTTACATATTTTGACTCAAAGTGTATGCACTTGTCAAAACTTTTCCATAATCAGTGGTCCATATGCAACGCACTGATATAAGTTATATCAGTGCGCACTGAGGAGAAAAGGACTATAATATATATATATATATATATATATATTATAGTCATTTTCTCCTCAGTGCGCACTGATATAAAATATATCAGTGCATTGCATGTGGACCATAGATTATGGATAAACACTGACAAGTGCATACATACTGAGTCAAAGCAATTATATCTAATGGTCCACATGCAACGCACTGATAAATATTTATCAGTGCGCACTAGGGTGAAAATTGTTATATATATATATATATATATATATATATATTAAATGAATGTCTATCATCACCAAATTTGATCTCATAATATTTAAAACAATCAAACTTTGTATAACTAATTAGACAAGTATTGTTATTATTTTTTTGGATTTGTTACTTCTTAATTCTTTTAAAATATCGAGTGGTTTGGTGACTTTTTTTTATGGGAGAGTGATATGACGAATTAAACATGTGACACTGCAGAGGAAAACTCAATTGACTCATTTATGATACCAAAAAATAAAACATGTGGTAATTTAATAACTATATGATCATATATGTGACACATTCATTAAATTCTTTACGTTATTTTTTCTCCAAATAAATACATATTTCATAATAATTAACATCACCATCACATATTTGTATTGTAAATTAATCCTAGAATTTTTTCAACATTCATATGCCTTATAATTTAACCATATATATTAAATGAATTATTTAAAAATATATTGTAGATAATATTTATATATATATATATATCTTATCTTTTTAAAAATTATAATATTAGCATTTTATAATATAAATTAAAGAAAATATAAATTATTTAATTAAATAATAAAAAAATGACTAATTTAATTGTACTAAAAACATACAATGATCGATAATCATATTGTTTTATTTATAATAATATGTTTTTATTTGGAAGTTTTTTCCCTTTAAAAAAAATAATAAAAAATAGTACGTGGACACTTAGTTTTAGTATGCCTACCATATGTATTCGGTGAAACAAGGATGAAAATACACTCTTAACTTGTATCTACAACCTAGGGGGGGGGGGGGGGAATGGGTTGTTAATCGATTATTACCAATTTTTTGATTAGTCAATATTAAACAAATAACCCAATTAAATCAACCATACAAAATCAAGTGTAAAGTACGGAATAATAAATAACACTTGATTTTTACGTGGAAACCCTTAAACAAAGGGAAAAACCACGGGCTATCCTTCTAGCCACACACGATCCTCAAATCCACTATATGAATAAAAAGTTACACCCTCAAATGATACTCGGACTCTCACTCTAAATAACCTCAGGCTATGGACACTACCACTCGCCACTCTTGGTTCTATCCCTTGTGATATCCACTGATACACTACTATTGGCGTGAGCACCTCCTACTCTACCCGCAGGCCTTTTACAATGGATTCTTGACCAATGCTTGCCAACCACAACTTGGTTGCAAGACTTCAATGCTTGTGCAACTTCACCCCGAAGCCACAAGACTTTGACTCAATGAAGAGAATTATGTGTCTATGTGATCATGTAAATGATGCTCAATGCAAATTATGCTAGACAACACAAATTGCTCAACTAGGAGTTTGTAGAAACAAATCCAAGTTGTCAAATGTCTAAATGCAAGGCATAAAGACTTAGCTAGATGTTAATCACAAACAATCACAATGAATCAACAAATATGCTCACAATGTATTCAACATAAACTTAGCATATATTCATGTGATTAAGACAAGTTATTTAATCATTCACTAAATGCAAGTCTTAGACAAAAGTCTATCAACAAACAAACTCAATTAGATTTGTAGAGAATTTCCAACAAACTAATTGTTACACAAAATATGCATAAACATTCAAGAAGCTTAACTAGTTGATTAAAGATCAATATTTCAACCTAGTTATCAATGAATCACAAATGAATGTTTATGACCTAGCTTTTAGGCAAAAATGACCTAATCAATTAAGCTATCAAAATACAAACCCAATCATGTTATCAAGACTCATAAATATGCAATAATAGAGTCTAGGTATTTAATCATGCAATAAATACCTAATCTAGAGTAAGAAGAACAATAAATGATATTCAAAGAAGTTCTAGCTTACCTAGTCATGAAACAATGGAGACCCATACTCAAATGATGTTGAATGATGCAAGATGGAGATGGGTTTTGGGTTTGGAGAGTCAAAGAAGCTTTCTTGAAGCTTTCTCTCTTTAGGAGCTCTAACCTCTCTCTAAAAATGAATTTTTGAGCTCTTAGTCGGCCAAGAAGAGAAGAGGAAGAATATATATGAAGCCCTAGTTAAAACTACATCGTTTTGAACTTGGGAACCAGAATCCCGTCAAAACCGCTTGCTAGACCGCGGCACAGGTAAGTGTCCAGACCGCAGTACATACAGCAGTGCACCGTCTGGACAACACTGTTGGAACCTAGGGTTACAGATTGCGCAGCGGAAGGTTTTAAAAATATTTATGCAATCATTAAACTAACCCATTTGTACAGTAATAATCAAATGCAATAATAAAATGAAGGAACTTTTCATACCTACGTAGGAGGCTCCTTCACTTTGATACGAACTGCTCCTGATTCGAACCACGTGATCTTCCTCGCTATCTCCCGGAACTGGTAACAGCGTGTGGGCGCGTCACGATATTCAGGACCTGTATAGAGGAAGAAGAGAAGAACACACACACAAAAACAAAAGGAGAAGTGCAGCACTTGTGGTCTCACCACACACTATTATTTTTCTTAGTTTTGCTTTTGCTTTGCTGTCTCACGGCACTTCTTTTTCTCTTTTGTTTTTCAAGTAATCTAATTACTTTGCTCTCTCTCTCATTCGGTTCTCCATTTTATTTAATTAAATATATATCTCATATATATTCTAAAAATAAACAAACCAAAACCTTATTTGATTTTTAAAACTTTTCAAAAAATATCTCATATCTTTCAAAAAGATAATTAAATATTTAATTTTTGAATTCAAACATTTTAAATTCAATTTCAAATATTTAATTTAATAAAATAAAATAATCACATTATCTTATTTTTTTTTAAAATCAAATATCAACTAACACCCTCCATTTAGTGATTAACAACATAATTAAATAATCTTATTATTTAATTTATTTAATCACCATTATTCATTAATTAAATAATCCCATTATTCAATTAATTCCCGAATAAATACGTGTCACTTTCGTAACACAATTAATTGGACAATCCAATTAATTAACCGTGACTCTTGTTACCTAAATCGATCGGGCTAGCAAGGGGACCTAATGGACCCACAGTATTTTGAGCTCCAATAATCCTTAGATATTATTAATTAAACTTTTTAATTAATATTTCATGATTATTAACTTCGGTGTTATTCTACTAAAAACCCGAAGCTGCACTCTCTCAACTGTAGACGTTTTTACACAAACCAATAACTCTCGGTGTCCATCGATATAGCTATTACATATGGTATAATCCTCCACAAGTAGTTCATAATTAGAGTTGGGTCATAATGTCCGTTATACCCTTCTAATCATATCTTTCCATTAAGTACCATTGATTCTCTAATGAACAATAAATCCTACATTCCTTACGGAATTAGGAGAGCGCTCATATTGTTCAAGCCCCGAATTAACCCTTAAGGGAACTACCATCTAATTCTCACAAGAAGGAGTGGATTCCACTATTGTGTACAAACCTTCCCAGCCACAAGCCAACCGCGATCCCAACATACAGAGTATATTGATCGGGAATGCAACTCTGACCTCACCCATGGTATATCAAAGACCACGATCTAACCTGAAGGAGTCGATAAGACACTCAGGATTAAGATCACCCACATATAGCCATCATAAGTTGTGAAAATACACTCTTAATGTGTGTCTACAACCTAGAGGGGGGGGGGGGGGGGGGGGGGGGGGGGTGAATGGGTTGTTAATCGATTATTACCAACTTTTTCGATTAGTCAATATTAAACAAATAACCCAATTAAATAAAACATACAAAATCAAGTGTAAAGTGCGGAATAATAAATAACACTTGATTTTTACGTGGAAACCCTTAAACAAAGGGAAAAACCACGGGCTATCCTCCTAGCCACACACGATCCTCAAATCCACTATATGAGTAAAACGTTACACCCTCAAGTGATACTCGGACTCTCACTCTAGATAACCTCAGGCTATGGACACTACCACTCGCCACTCTTGGTTCAATCCCTAGTGATATCCACTGATACACTACTATCGGCGTGAGCACCTCCTACTCTACCCGCAGGCCTTTTACAATGGATTCTTGACCAATGCTTGCCAACCACAACTTGGTTGCAAGACTACAATGCTTGTGCAACTTCACCCCGAAGCCACAAGACTTTGACTCAATGAAGAGTATAGGGTCTAAGTGAACAATCAATGAATGCTCAACACAATATATGTTAGACCAAACATACAATGCTTAACTAGATGTAGATAATGCAATACAACATCCTAGTTATCAAATAATGCCTACATGCCCATACATAAGGACTCAATTAGATGCAAAGGGATTCTAGCAACCTAATTGTCAAACAAGTCCACCCAACACAAGTTGTCACAATAAATAACAAGGGCAATAAATGTGTAATCAAGAAATACAATCAATGAGGCATAAACAACAATGTCTAAATGCAAAACATAAAGACTTAGCTAGAAGGGCAATGTGGTCCCAAATTCTAACTATCAATAAGAAACTCAATTAGTTGTGTAGAGATTTTCCAACAACCTTATTGTCAATTAAATCCACATGAACATTCAATAAAGCTTGACTAGATAAATAAACATTAATCTATCAACCTAATCATCAACCAATATCACAAGAATGTTCTAGGGTTAGCTATTTAGGGAAAATCAACCTAATCATGTAAGCTATCACAAACAAACCCAATCATGCAATTTAGACTCATAAATATATGCAATAAAGTGAGTCAAGGTATTTAATCAAGCAATAAATACCTAATCTAGATTACGAAGAACAATAAATGATATTCAAAGAAGTTCTTGCTTACCTAGTCATGAAACAATGAAGACCCATGCTCAAATGATATTGAATGATGCAATATGGAGATGGGTTTTGGGTTTGGAGAGTCAAAGATGCTTTCTTGAAGCTTTCTCTCTCTAGGAGCTCTAACCTCTCTCTAAATATGAATTTTTGAGCTCTTAGTCGGCCAAGAAGAGAAGAGGAAGAATATATATGAAGCCCTAGTTAAAACTACATTGTTTTGAACTTGGGAACTAGAATCCCGTCAAAACCGCTTGCTAGACCGCGGCACAGGTAAGTGTCCAGACCGCGGTACATACAGCAGTGCACCGTGTGGACTACACCGCGGTTGGGACCGCTGTGCGTGCAAGTGCACAGGCTGCGGTCCACGTCGCGCATGACGCATTGGAGAATACTGCTCCATGCGCCGCGGTGCAAGCAAAGCCTGCCGAGCGGTCTAGGCCGCGCCAAAGGGAAAAATCCCTTTTTAACACTCAAGACAAAAGTCAATCTTACATGAATGTTGTGCAAGTGTGAAGTGAGTGAGATGCACACAATGAAGCACAATTAACATGTCAAACATGTTATCAACTAAGATACAATGCAAGATATGATATCTAATGTAAGCTAGTGAGTGTTTTAGAAAATGATGCACACTTATACAAACAATAAAGAACACAAATGCAAGATAAACAAAACATGCATGAAGTGTGTGTGTGCACCTAAACTCTTCAAGAGACAAAGTCAAGTGAATATACCTTTTGCTCTTGAAGTCATGGAGATGCTTGGAAGCTTGCCAATGCGGACCTAAGCTACCCATTACACAATCATCCCCAATGTGGTGGTTTGTCATGAAATAAGCCAATTATAAAATCGAGGTCCTTACAATCTCCCCCTTTGGCTATTTCATGACAAAACAACCACTCACAAATATTCCTCACAAAATAAAGTAAAGCTATTGTCCATGATCACTTCTACAAAACAAAAGAGATTCCTAGAATCTAAATATTCAATATCTTCTATCTCCTTGTAGAGTCAACAATGTACCTACACACAATAGCAAGAAGCACTTTCCAAGAACAAGTGCAAGTGAGGTGAACAAATAAAAACAAGCATTGCACTCAATAACAAATAAAGCAATACAAAGAATGCATGTGCAATGCCCCCCTAAAAGGTTACTCTCCCTCATGATTTCTCCCCCAAAGCATAGCATAAACAATGCTCCCCTTATATCTCTCACTCCCCCTATTTCTCTCAAGACTTCTCCCCCTTTTTGTCATGAGATAGGCAAAGGAGCTCCCCCTATCGGGTTGCTTTAGCAAAGAGAGCTATTCGCACAACAACATTGCATAATCATATACACAAACTTTATGCAACTTAAATAATTGAGAGAGATTCAAGGAGATTATATTCAAAAAAAAAATGTGTGCGTGTGAAAGGTTGCTTAGCATGTAATACAAAATACTATTATTCTCATGTATAAAAATCAATCAAAGCAACACTCAACAGGATTTCCAATTGAAGTCAAACCAATTAAGACCCTGTTGTTATGATAAGAAGATATATATCCAAGCATTTGTGTGCAAGTGTACTAATCACAACAAAAGTATATCATCTTTTCTTCATTGCAAGATACATCATCAATCAACAATTTTGATGTCAAAAATAAGCAATGCAACACCACACATAACAGTCATATAACAATATTTTCTGTTTTTCTCCTTTTTCTGTTTTTCTCCATATTCCTAGCAAGCATGTATTTCTGTTTATCATGCTAATGTAACTCTCTTGATGGCTTTCACTCGGTTTCAAATGAGTAGCCTTTTCCAACATTTGGCGGCTCCACGTCATATTGCCAGTAGCCCTTTTCAAAAGAGAGCTTAAGAATACATATCTAGGAATCATGAACATGGAGAATAATTTGAGGTCAATCAAATGTACTAACAAGTAGAACATTCCTCGAAAAGATAAGCATGCTCAAGCAATAATAGAAGTCATGCATTATCATACAAAGCAACCGTGCAATGGTGTAATCAAAAACATTATACAATTATTAATCAATGTTATTCACCAAGCACACTCAAGCAATCATAAAAGAGCATAAAATAAGCCAACTTTTTACATATAGCAAATCATGCAAGATCGCTCGCTTTGCTTGAGCTCCCCTCATGGGGTCAATTACAACCAAGTCAATGGGAGACATGAGCTCCTATAGACCTATCAAGTCCAATGGACCTAATTGCATCTACGGGAGTCACATGTGCACTAAGGCAATCAGGTTCATACTTTCTAACCCACCTAGGTTCCACTTTAACATTTTTAGTGGTCATAGACATGTTTCTAGGTTCCCTAAGTTTATGCAAACTTGCCCTATTTATCAACCGTTTTTCTTTCATGCTCTTTAATCTACACCTCTCAATATATTTAAAGCAATTTGGTCTTAAGTGACCAATCATACCACAAAAATGACAAGTAGGTACAAAGTAAGGATTTATACCATAGCATTGTGATCTCATCGAGGCATCGCCATGTTGATGAGGTTGTCTTTGATGGTGCATCGGTTTGCTTCTCCTAGGAGCTTGAGCCGATTGGTGGCACCTTTGTGGTTTTGCTTGTTGAGGTGGTTGAGCCGGTTGATCATGCCTTCTTGGTTTAGCATGCCACTTATGGTCACCTCCTTTCTTGATGGTTGACTTGTTGACGGAGGTGGTTGGCTTCTCAAGGAATTATCCTTTCTTCTTGGATTGCCTAGGCTTTGGTTGGGATGCCAAGGCTTGTGTGGATTTTCCTTGAGTGGAAGATTGCTTGGATGAAGCTTTGTTCTTGCCTTGAGCTTGAGGTTGTTTGACCTTGGCCTTCTTTAATTCTTCAAGGCACCTCATCTCTCTTTCCTTGACAATCTTCAAGGAGTTTTCATTGTTGGCAAGTTCTTCTTTCATGGCCTTCATCTGTTGATGGCAATCTTTAATCTCCTTCTCATATTTGGACATATCAATCATGTCCGACTTCAAGGAGTCATTTAACTTAGCCTTTAATTGAAGATTATCCTTTTCCAATCTAAGGATATCATTTTCTCTCTCCTTTAAGGACTTTTGAAGAAAGTCAATGAACTCTTGGTTGTGCACATTGTTGTCACAAGAGTTCCCGGAGCATGATCCATCATTATCAAGGCTTCTCCCACTTGTGCTTGTGAGAGTCATATCATCAAGGTGCTTCAGTCAAGCATGCTCCTCTTCGGTTTCCAAGTTCAAGGCCACCCATCTTGAAATCTTCAAGTGATAAACATTTGGTGATGGCTTGAGTTTCTTCATGGTAGGAACCCGGAAATGCGAAGTAGTTGATCTCACTAGCAACCGAGCTTGTGGAGCACTCTTCAACTACTTCAACTTCGCTATCACTCCGAGTAGCGATCATAGTTTCTCCTACCTTCTTGTACTTCAAGTTACCACACATGGAGGCAAGGTGGCCAACTCCACCACACTCAAGGCAAGGGTCATCTTTCCTTGACTTTTTCTTTTCCTCCTTCACCTTGGAGGTCATGCCCTTCTTTTGAGATTTTGTAAATCTCTTAAATCTCTCAACCATGAGAGTCATCTCCTCATCGGAGTCATATATCTCCCTCTCAACTTTGGAGGTCAAATCACCCTCTATCATCTCAATGCCACTCATAGAGTTTAGGGAATGAGATGAATGCAAATGAATGCAACCAACAAAATGCACACAAATGCAAGACACACAATCAAGAACAAGGATCACCTAAGTATGTCTAGGAACCCGCTCTGATACCAATTGAAAATACACTCTTAACGTGTGTCTACAACCTAGAGGGGGGGTGAATGGGTTGTTAATCGATTATTACCAACTTTTTCGATTAGTCAATATTAAACAAATAACCCAATTAAATAAAACATACAAAATCAAGTGTAAAGTGCGGAATAATAAATAACACTTGATTTTTACGTGGAAACCCTTAAACAAAGGGAAAAACCACGGGCTATCCTCCTAGCCACACACGATCCTCAAATCCACTATATGAGTAAAACGTTACACCCTCAAGTGATACTCGGACTCTCACTCTAGATAACCTCAGGCTATGGACACTACCACTCGCCACTCTTGGTTCAATCCCTAGTGATATCCACTGATACACTACTATCGGCGTGAGCACCTCCTACTCTACCCGCAGGCCTTTTACAATGGATTCTTGACCAATGCTTGCCAACCACAACTTGGTTGCAAGACTACAATGCTTGTGCAACTTCACCCCGAAGCCACAAGACTTTGACTCAATGAAGAGTATAGGGTCTAAGTGAACAATCAATGAATGCTCAACACAATATATGTTAGACCAAACATACAATGCTTAACTAGATGTAGATAATGCAATACAACATCCTAGTTATCAAATAATGCCTACATGCCCATACATAAGGACTCAATTAGATGCAAAGGGATTCTAGCAACCTAATTGTCAAACAAGTCCACCCAACACAAGTTGTCACAATAAAAAATAAGGGCAATAAATGTGCAATCAAGAAATGCAATCAATAAGGCATAAATAACAATGTCTAAATGCAAAACATAAAGACTTAGCTAGAAGGGCAATGTGGTCCCAAATTCTAACTATCAATAAGAAACTCAATTAGTTGTGTAGAGATTTTCCAACAACCTAATTGTCAATTAAATCCACATGAACATTCAATAAAGCTTGACTAGATAAATAAACATTAATCTATCAACCTAATCATCAACCAATATCACAAGAATGTTCTAGGGTTAGCTATTTAGGGAAAATCAACCTAATCATGTAAGCTATCACAAACAAACCCAATCATGCAATTTAGACTCATAAATATATGCAATAAAGTGAGTCAAGGTATTTAATCAAGCAATAAATACCTAATCTAGATTACGAAGAACAATAAATGATATTCAAAGAAGTTCTTGCTTACCTAGTCATGAAACAATGAAGACCCATGCTCAAATGATATTGAATGATGCAATATGGAGATGGGTTTTGGGTTTGGAGAGTCAAAGATGCTTTCTTGAAGCTTTCTCTCTCTAGGAGCTCTAACCTCTCTCTAAATATGAATTTTTGAGCTCTTAGTCGGCCAAGAAGAGAAGAGGAAGAATATATATGAAGCCCTAGTTAAAACTACATCGTTTTGAACTTGGGAACCAGAATCCCGTCAAAACCGCTTGCTAGACCGCGGCACAGGTAAGTGTCCAGACCGCGGTACATACAGCAGTGCACCGTGTGGACTACACCGCGGTTGGGACCGCTGTGCGTGCAAGTGCACAGGCCGCGGTCCACGTCGCGCATGACGCACTGGAGAATACCGCTCCATACGCCGCGGTGCAAGCAAAGCCTGCCGAGCGGTCTAGGCCGTGCCAAAGGGAAAAATCCCTTTTTAACACTCAAGACAAAAGTCAATCTTACATGAATGTTGTGCAAGTGTGAAGTGAGTGAGATGCACACAATGAAGCACAATTAACATGTCAAACATGTTATCAACTAAGATACAATGCAAGATATGATATCTAATGTAAGCTAGTGAGTGTTTTAGAAAAGGATGCACACTTATACAAACAATAAAGAACACAAATGCAAGATAAACAAAACATGCATGAAGTGTGTGTGTGCACCTAAACTCTTCAAGAGACAAAGTCAAGTGAATATACCTTTTGCTCTTGAAGTCATGGAGATGCTTGGAATCTTGCCAATGCGGACCTAAGCTACCCATTACACAATCATCCCCAATGTGGTGGTTTGTCATGAAATAAGCCAATCATAAAATCGAGGTCTTTACAAGTTGATATATATGAATCTCATCGTTAAACGGATCTTAGTGAGAGATTCATATAGATCATGGCCCAGTCCCATATGATCACATCATACAAGGTGCCTCCATTCTTATATGTACATATGAATGATCCAGGATAGGATCACCGTACACTACGAAATGGACCGCAGCTGTAGATTAACCACAAATAAAGTACCCAGCTTTATTTGCTATCTACGGACTCTTTAAATGTCTCGTTTCAAACTGAATCCATCTATATATGACACTCATATACTCAGTTCGAAATTATATCCGCAATTTTGGATGTTAAGTGCACATGTTATATAAAGTATGACACAAAATGAATGAATATACTACTTCTTTTATTTATGTTCAAATTACATTTACATATTACAAGCTTTAAGGCAAAAAACCCCAACAATCTCCCACTTGCACTAAAGCATGTGAGTCATGTCTCGTAACCCTAGACCTTCTAGGTGACCTTCAAACACTTTAGCCGGTAAGGTCTTCGTAAATGGATCAGCATGATTGTCTTGTGAGGCTATCTTGGTGACGATCACATCTCCTCTCTTCACTATCTCTCTAATGAGATGATACTTTCTTTCTATATGCTTCCCTCTCTTGTGGCTTCTTGGTTCTTTGGAATTAGCCACAGCACCACTGTTATCACAATAAAGTGTGATGGGCTTATCTAGATCTGGAACAACTTCCAGATCACTCAAGAACTTACGGAGCCAAACAGCCTCTTTAGCAGCTTCACAAGCGGCTACATATTCGGCTTCCATGGTGGAGTCAGTAATGCAAGATTGCTTTATACTTCTCCACACAATGGCTCCACCACCTAGGGTGAATACTGATCCAGACGTGGATTTTCTAGAATCCCTGTCTGACTGAAAATCAGAATCTGTGTATCCTAACGGGATCAAATCCTGTCCGGAATACACTAACATATAGTTTCTCGTTCTCCGAAGATACTTGAGAATAGTCTTGACAGCAACCCAATGATCTAATCCTGGGTTGGACTGGTACCTGCTGACTACTCCCACTGCATAGCAGATGTCCGGTCTCGTGCATAACATAGCATACATGAGACTACCTACTGCTTATGCATATGGCACACGTCTCCTATCCTCAACTTCTTAGGGTGTCTTAGGACACTGTTCCTTAGACAAGTGAACCCCATGTCTAGAAGGTAAATTACCTTTCTTGGAGTTCTGCATCGAAAATCGCACAAGAATCTTGTCGATATATGATGCCTGAGACAATGCTATGAGTTTGTTCTTATGATCCCTTATAAGTTGGATCCCTAGAACATAACTCGCCTCTCCTAAATCTTTCATTTGGAATTGGCTAGCCAGCCAGCCCTTTACATCAGATAACACTCCCACTTCATTCCCAATGAGTAGGATGTCGTCCACGTATAGGACCAAGAAAACTACCTTTTTGTCAATGATGCGCTTGTAGACACAAGGCTCATCGACGTTCTGCTCAAAGCCATAGGTTTTGATCACATCATCAAACCTGATGTTCCAAGATCTAGATGCTTGCTTAAGTCCATAGATGGACCTTTGCAACTTGCAAACCTTTTGCTCTTGATCTGGAGACACGAATCCCTCTGGTTGCATCATATAGATGCTCTCGTCAAGATTGCCATTCAAGAATGCAGTCTTGACGTCCATTTGCCAAATTTCATAATCGAAATAGGCAGCAATGGATAAGAGAATCCGAATAGACTTAAACATGGCTACTGGCGAGAAGGTCTCTTCATAATCGACCCCCTCTTTCTAGGTATAACCCTTGGCCACTAGCCTTGCCTTGAAGGTCTCTACCTTCCCGTCTACTCCTCTCTTCCTCTTGTAGATCCACTTACATCCTATGGGTTTTACCCCATTCGGTAAGTCTACAAGTTCCCAGACTGAGTTAGAGTACATAGACTCCATCTCGAGATTCATGGCTTTAAGCCATTCCTCTTTATCAGGATCTTCCATTGCATTCTTGAATGTCAATGGATCATCCACACTATCAGCAGAGACAAGATCTTGTCCCTCACTTACAACCAAATAGCGTTCAGGCTGTCTTACAACCCTCTCACTAGGCCTAGGTGGTAGTGTATCCTGACTAGGAATTATCTGACTTTCAGATGTTAATGGATTAACAACTCTAGTTGACTGAGTACTGGTCTCACCAGGCTCCAACTCATTTAATACAATTTTAGAATGAGGTTTATGATCACTTATATAGTTATCCTCAAGAAACGTTGCATTTGTCGATACAAATACTTTGTTATCTTCAGGACTATAGAAGTATCCACCTCTCGTCTCCTTGGAGTATCCTACAAATAAGCAGACCACAGACTTGGGATCTAGCTTTCCAGTTCTGTTCTTCAGCACGTATGCCGGACACCCCCATATGTGAAAATGTCGTAAACTAGTTTTACGACCATTCCAAAACTCTAGGGGAGTTTCAGGAACAGATTTGGATGGCACTACATTCAAAATGTGTGCCGCTGTTTGTAACGCATATTCCCAAAAGGAATTTGGTAATGATGAGAAACTAATCATAGATCTCACCATTTCCATTAGGGTTCTATTTCTCCTCTCCGCTACACCATTTTGCTGAGGTGTACCAGGAGCTGTGAGTTGGGAAACTATCCCATGCTCGACCATGAAGTCTTCAAACTCTTGATCAAGGTACTCACCTCCACGATCTGATCGTAGTGACTTGATAGTCCTACCTAATTGATTCTCAACTTCAGCTCAGAATTCTTTGAACTTTTCAAATGTTTCCGACTTTCGTTGCATTAGGTAGACATATCCGTATCTTGAGTAGTCATCTATAAAGGTGACATAATACTCATAGCCGCCCCTAGCTCTAACATTCATCGGTCCGCAGACGTCTGTATGTATGAGTTCTAGTGGCTCTATAGCTCTAAGCCCTTTTCCAGTAAAAGGTCTCTTAGTCATCTTACCTTCTAAACAGGATTCGCAGACAGGTAAGGTGCCAACCTTTAACTCACTTAAAGGTCCACTTTTTACTAGTCTGTCTATCCGGTCAAGGTTGATATGACCAAGCCTTAGATGCCAGAGATACGTTTCGTTTTCTGGAGAAATCTTATGTCGTTTAGTTTTTGGTTTTTCAACTTTAAACATTTCGGTGTTGAGCAGTGTTGTATGCATTAACGGTCTTAACACATACAAATTGTTTTCATTAATTCCTGAACAAATATTCAGACCATTCTTTGCAATAATAACTGATTTATTATCAAAAGAAACAGAATATAATTGTTCTAACAACTTAGAAACGGAAATCAAATTCCGTGTAAATCTAGGAATATAAAAAACATTGTTCAATAATAAAAAAACTATTATTATTATAAAATTGCAATATTATTGCTCCCACTGCTTTGGCCGACAAGACATCTCCCGACCCTACACGCATGGAGAAGGCTCCCTCCTCTAGCTGTGTCCAAGAATCAGTCCACTGCAAAGAAGAACAAACATGGTTAGTGGCCCCCGAATCAACAATCCAAGGTGAAGAATCATCTTCCACTAAACAAGATTCAAGAACAAGTAAATCATATTTACCTTTCTTCTTCTTCTTGGCTACCTCCTTCAGGTACTGAGGACAGTTCCTCTTCCAGTGCCCGACCTTGTTACAATGGAAACATTTTCCTTTGTCTTGGTCGGTGGAGGTGCCCTTCTTTTTGCTTTGGGCCTTCTTGGGTTTGGGCTTACCCTTCGCCTTTCCAGCAGACCTCTTCCTTTTCTTATTATTGGAGGAAGATGGTTCGGCAACATTTGCCTCACCGGTCTTACTTTTGCTGTCCTTGGTCATGGACTCAAAAGTAGCGAGCTCATTAAGCAACTGTGTGAGACTGAACCTTAACTTGTTCATCCCGTAGTTGTTCTTAAACTGATCAAAACTCTTCGGAAGAGTCGTCAGTATGATGCTCACTTGACTGGGTTCATCAATGGCCCCGCCATTGACTTCTGCCGTGTTGAAGTAGGACATCATGCTCAGGACATGTTCCCGAACTGATGTACCTTCCTTCATGCGAGCGAGCATAGCGGAACGAACAGCTTCGTGTCGCTTTTGCTCGGAGGGCTGCCCGAACATAGCTTGCAATGACTCCATAATTTCGAATGCTGTAGTCATTGTTTCGTGCTTTGTTAGAAGCACGTCTGTCATAGAAGCTAACAGATATGTTCGGGCCTTCTCATCAGATGAGACCCATCGCTGGTATGCCTCACGAACAGTTCGTGTGGCATTGGCAGTAGGCACCGGAGGACATTCCTCCGTAAGCACAAACTTGAGGTCTTTTGTGACCAGTATTGCATTAATGTTAAGTTTCCATTTTGTGTAGTTATCACCAGTTAATTTATCGTTTGCAAGTATTTGTAATAGTGCAGATGACATGGCTGAAAAAACATAAATTAAAGATTCATTCAGTCATACATTCTAAACATGTGCTAATGTTCGGCATAAAATTAAACATGATGCATGAAAAATGTTTAATGAACAAGAACAACCCTAAAAACAATGTTTCTATGCCACGACAATCCAACATACCACAAGCAAGTGCCGCCTTAGGGTCGGTCAAATTCTTGCATGTTGGATCGAGACCTTCTCAGTCAAAGGATATACCAGAATAACTCTTATGCCAATATCATTCAACCATCGTTTATTAGGTCAGGTTTTTAATTAACCAATTTAATTAAAACCTTGTGAGTGTAACCCATCATTTCAGATCTCAAGAGCTTAACTCGAGAATTGCCGCCTTAGGGTCGGTCAATCCCGAAATCCCCTCCGAAATCCTATCTGTTAGGAAGTCAACCTTGGTATTGATTCTTATAGAAACCCTCCTTAAGGAGGACGAAAACAAAGCCGTCACGAGGCCCCACTCGAATCTCACGGTGTTGAACTAATGATGGAGACCGCGGGATATAATGTCATATATCCCTCTCCCACTCACTATTTTATATTAAGGGTTTTCTATTAATATTAATGCGCCTAGATTAAACTAGATTAAACGGCTAATTTTAATCTAAGCGTCAAGTGCATTAATCACAAATTATTAGAATCCTATTCCAATAACTAATAAACTAAATTGATTTTTAACACTTAAAAAATCTAGTTCATTAGTGATAATTCAAATCTATGTAAACTGTTTACTAAGACTAGAATTATTATAAATGTGTATTTACCAAGTTTTAACTATTAAAACTAAACACATTATTTAGGTCCAATTATTATTAGGAGCTTAATCAAATTAATCCTAATAAATATATTAAGGACCCTTCTAATCTAAGTATTTAAACTCTTTAATAAAAAGATTAGTAATTAATGAGATTTACCAAGTTTTTACTCCTAAAAACTAATCCCATTAAAAATAGCCAATTATGTGAATAACCCATTTTAATCAAATTAAACACATAATATAGATGGCTATAATGCATGTATGATATATCAACATATATATATATATATATATATATATATATATGTAGGCACAACTGATTTAAATGACATGTATATGCATGGCAATGCTTAATCATCAAATAATTAAAACATACATGAGTTGACCGAGTGTTGTGGATTATTTAACCTAAAAATTGGAATCTAATTACAAAAAATATTTCCAAGGCATCCCTTGGTCTTCTTGTAATTTCCAAGATTTCCAATCTCTTCAGGTCATGTTCGGGTGTAGCATGCGTGGGTAGGTATCACTAGACGTTGAGCGCTAGTAGGGAAGGCTTCGTGAAGCGCGCAGGAAGGGTGCGCGAGGCGCGCTGGAAAGCTCGGTGGGAAGGCATCGCTGCTGCCCGCGCGCTGGTAGGCGGTTGTGCGCTGCAGGCGCGCGCTGGTAGGCGCTGCGCGTGTTGGTCTGCCTGCGCACAGGCTGAAGGCATGCGTTGGTCATGCATGCGCGCTTTTATGCGCTGGTGGCACTGGTGGCATGCTCTGGTGCATGCAAGCTCGCTGGTCTTCATGTGCACGTTGAACTACCAGGTCTCTTGCAATTACATTTTTTTTTAAATAATACAACAGTAAAAAAAAAAAAAAATTATACAACCCAGAAACACTCTAAATCCACAACACCATAAAAAATTACGATCAACCATGTTTTTTTTAAATTAAACAATTTAATTAAAAAAACATCATACACTCATCAAAAAAATATGTGCCTACACATTCATACATATCAGGAGCAATCGAATTCGATTATACTGTACAAAAATTGGCTCTGATACCAATTGTTAGAACCTAGGGTTACAGATTGCGCAGCGGAAGGTTTTAAAAATATTTATGCAATCATTAAACTAACCCATTTGTACAGTAATAATCAAATGCAATAATAAAATGAAGGAACTTTTCATACCTACGTAGGAGGCTCCTTCACTTTGATACGAACTGCTCCTGATTCGAACCACGTGATCTTCCTCGCTATCTCCCGGAACTGGTAACAGCGTGTGGGCGCGTCATGATATTCAGGACCTGTATAGAGGAAGAAGAGAAGAACACACACACAAAAACAAAAGGAGAAGTGCAGCACTTGTGGTCTTACCACACACTATTATTTTTCTTAGTTTTGCTTTTGCTTTTGCTGTCTCACGACACTTCTTTTTCTCTTTTGTTTTTCAAGTAATCTAATTACTTTGCTCTCTCTCTCATTCGGTTCTCCATTTTATTTAATTAAATATATATCTCATATATATTCAAAAAATAAACAAACGAAAATCTTATTTGATTTTTAAAACTTTTCAAAAAATATCTCATATCTTTCAAAAAGATAATTAAATATTTAATTTTTGAATTCAAACATTTTAAATTCAATTTCAAATATTTAATTTAATAAAATAAAATAATCACATTATCTTTTTTTTTAAATCAAATATCAACTAACACCCTCCATTTAGTGATTAACAACATAATTAAATAATCTTATTATTTAATTTATTTAATCACCATTATTCATTAATTAAATAATCCCATTATTCAATTAATTCCCGAATAAATACGTGTCACTTTCGTAACACAATTAATTGGACAACACAATTAATTAACTGTGACCCTTGTTACCTAAATCGATCGGGCTAGCAAGGGGACCTAATGGACCCACAGTATTTTGAGCTCCAATAATCCTTAGAAATTATTAATTAAACTCTTTAATTAATATTTCATGATTATTAACTTCGGTGTTATTCCACTAAAAACCCGAAGCTGCACTCTCTCAACTGTAGACGTTTTTACACAAACCAATAACTCTCGGTGTCCATCGATATAGCTATTACATATGGTATAATCCTCCTCAAGTAGTTCATAATTAGAGCTGGGTCATAATGTCCGTTATACCCCTCTAATCATATCTTTCCATTAAGTACCATTGATTCTCTAATGAACAATAAATCCTACATTCCTTACGGAATTCGGAGAGCGCTCATATTGTTCAAGCCCCGAATCAACCCTTAAGGGAACTACCATCTACTTCTCACAAGAAGGAGTGGATTCCACTATTGTGTACAAACCTTCCCAGCCACAAGCCAAACCGCGATCCCAACATACGGAGTATATTGATCAGGAATGCAACTCCGACCTCACCCATGGTATATCAAAGACCACGATCTAACCTGAAGGAGTCGATAAGACACTCAGGATTAAGATCACCCACATATAGCCATCATAAGTTGATATATATGAATCTCATCGTTAAACGGATCTTAGTGAGAGATTCATATAGATCATGGCCCAGTCCTATATGATCACATCATACAAGGTGCCTCCATTCTCATATCTACATATGAATGATCCAGGATAGGATCACCGTACACTACGAAATGGACCGCAGCTGTAGATTAACCACAAATAAAGTACCCAGCTTTATTTGCTATCTACAGACTCTTTAAATTGCTCGTTTCAAACTGAATCCATCTATATATGACACTCATATACTCAGTTCGAAATTACATCCGGCAATTTTGGATGTTAAGTGCACATGTTATATAAAGTATGACACAAAATGAATGAATATACTACTTCTTTTATTTATGTTCAAATTACATTTACTTATTACAAGCTTTAGGGCAAAAAACCCCAACAAACACCGCGGTTGGGACCGCTGTGCGTACAAGTGCACAGGTCGCGGTCCACGTCGCGCATGACGCACTGGAGAAGCAGAGCCTGCCGAGCGGTCTAGGCCGCGCTAAAGGGAAAAATCCCTTTTTAACACTCAAGACAAAAGTCAATCTTACATGAATGTTGTGCAAGTGTGGAAGTGAGTGAGATGCACACAGTGAAGCACAATTAACATGTCAAACATGTTATCAACTAAGATACAATGCAAGATATGATATCTAATGTACGCTAGTGAGTGTTTTAGAAAAGGATGCACACTTATGCAAACAATAAAGAACACAAATGCAAGATAAACAAAACATGCATGAAGTATGTGTGTGCACCTAAACTCTTCAAGAGACAAAGTCAAGTGAATATACCTTTTGCTCTTAAAGTCATGGAGATGCTTGGAAGCTTGCCAATACGGACCTAAGCTACCCATTACACAATCATCCCCAATGTGGTGGTTTGTCATGAAATAAGCCAATCATAAAATCGAGGTCCTTACAAAGGATGTCTGCCAAAACCTTGTAAGCATCTGTAAAAATGAATTTCGAACCGAAGAGTTCGAATTGCAATTTTGGCAACAACTCAGAAAGGAGCTTGTTAAGTATTCAAGAATGCTCATTGATGTAATAAATACTGTTCAATAAAATATAAGTTCGTTCATTGGGATCAAGAGTTTATCGGTCGAATATAAGTTAATTACTAATCTAATATAATGCGCGAAAAAGTAATTGCATAATGCGTTGGTTCTTCGGAAATGGAAAACTTGCAACTTGTAATTAAAACTAAGCTAAACTAAGTTAAGCACAACACAACACAACACAAGGGGGTGGAAATGATATGAAGAGGTACTAGGGAATCGACATAACCGTTCTCGGAACGCTCGATGTACTAAACTAGTCTCTATAAGCATTTAAATCCAGTTTTAGGGCTTGTTTTAAAGTATTTAAATTAAGACCAAGGTTCTTCCCATTGCTCCTACAAGGTCATGTGTAAAGTAATGGTCATCACCTCATATTTCTCAAAACTCTAAGCCAAAACATCATAGCAAGGTCATGCAAACATTGTCTTTCTCAATTACCAAGCTAATAAGTGACATTAAGGTGGAAAAGGTCAATCACACCAAAACCCACTTTCATGAATAATCTACACTACACACATACATCACTTGCGGTCACAACATAACATACATGGTAGAGCAAACACATACTAATCAAGTAAACGAGACTAAATTCGGATTGAACAAAAGAATACACTAGTTCATCACAAAGAGTTATCCAATAAAGTTACATCAATCCCCTAGATGAGGATTATTTACACATCAATGAAAAATAGACAAAGAGGAGAAAAGTGTAGAGAAAACCTATACATGCCATGTGAGCTTCCTCTTTTTCTTTGAGTTCCTTCTTCTCCTTCCTTAACTAAGTTTCCAAAAATGGTGATTGATGATGTAGAGAAAGAGGTGTGTGGAGAGAATGGTGGAGAAAATGGGAGAGGATTTTTGTTGGGAGATGAGCTCCCTTGTATGTGCTTCTTGTTAATCAAAGGAAAATAATTTATAGGAGAGGGGAAATGTGTGCTGCAAAAATGGGCAAGAAAAGACTGTTTTGCTCCTTACTTCAGTAAGGCTACTGATTGGGGCGAGCTGGTAGGTCGCTTCACCTTTTGGATCACTTCTACAAAATGGGCAGCTTGTGAGGCGAGGTTTGGAGGTGACTGATTTGGTCGCATGGCTTGGTCGCCTGGTGATCTGGGCAATTTTCAAACACTAACAGAACATGATGTGAGAGGTTAAGGTGACTGAAATGGTTGCCTGGATGGGTCCTCTAGAGCTTCACCAGCTTGGTTTCCATGGTGGGCTTTAGAGGATTTGGATGCAAGCAAAACAAGTGCATGGAAGGCTGAAAACGGTGGCATTGTGACCGGAGGAAGATGAGCTGTCGATCTGGACTGGAGAAACCCAGAAAAAATGGCTGGAAATGAGTTGGACGAGGTCGGGTCAGAGTCGGATCCGGGTAGGGTCACGCAGGTCTAACCGGTCGGTTGGCTGGGGAAGACGACCTGATGTCAGCATAAGGTATCAGGGCTCATTCAGCAAAGGGCAGAGGTGTGCACAGCGTGGCCCAAACTGACCTCAAGTGGGTGCAATTAGATCTGGGCTGGGGTGCAGTTAGCAGCCCAAACAGCCCACATATGAAACACACCGTTTCATTAATGACGTGGCGCAGCTGGCTGGAGAATTACATTATGGACCCCTTCTTTCTTCCATAATCACATAATATTTAATAATATTATGCATATTTCACTTTAGCCCCTGATTCTCCAAGATGACACAAATACCCCTGAATTAGTTCTTTTCTCCACTATGGTCTAAAATACCCCTAATGAACTGAAATACCTCAAAAACACTTGCTTCCAACATTAAATACTCAGAATGCTCAGAAAACGGTTACAAAAGTTAACTAAATGGAGCGCAAAATGTGAACATTTAAAGCGCGATCACTTATTATAGTCATCATCGCACCTCGCTGACCGTTCTGAGTTAAATATCATTGGTGAACACCCTATCATACCAATACTATTCACTAAACATTTACGTGCACCCAGATCATATAGTCTCTAACAAAATAAGAAAAGCAAAACCAACTTTAGTATCATTTCAATACAGTAGAACCCCTCTAAATTAATATTCTTGGGACCCACCTTTGAGTATTAATTTATAGGGGTTATTAATTTGAAGAGTTTTACCTTATAAAGTGTTATTTTGTCTTAAAAAACGTGTGGAAGTCGATTTTCTTGTTTAGGGAATGTTCCTTTTCGGGATTCCTTATTTAGTCAGTTTTCTTCTTCAAGAGAAGTTCCCTTTATTTCAGGATTCCTAATCGCAGTGGCACTGCCTATGGCAAATCGAAAGGTTCACTTCTCCTTGACCATTTGACTGCTCATGTACCACTTGTAGAGCTACAAAATCAAATCCAACTTAGGAACACCACAGTACACTATTTGCCACTAAATTTGAAGAAGAAGTGTGTTATACTCCAACTAAAAAGGTTATCATCAATGATATCACAAATCAGAATAATGGTGATATGGTTGAGATTAGATGAAGACGACAATAATCATAAGGTACCTCAAATCTCAACTAGAAAGGCTATTGAAATGCTAAATTTAATTGAAACTTTTTGGCTACAACAAGAAGGTGATGACAATAGCTTCTAGAGGACAATTCAAAAGATGAAGGATAAAGTCAAAAATATCAAACATTGGTAGCCTAGTGCAAACTAGCATATTGAAATACTTTTATAGTTCTTGAATAATATATAATATATTTTGTACTTTTATGAAATTATTAATTTATACGACAGTCGGGACCGAAATTTTACATTAGGTTTGGAAAAGAAATTATTACTTATTATGATAGAGGGGTTTATTAATTTTTTACACTGGCCCGAGTCAGGAACTAGATTTTTATTAATTTAGAAAAGGTATTAATTTATAGGAGATTAATTTACAGGGGTTCTACTGTATTAAAAAAAAACTCAGGATGACTCTATACAAGTTTTATAATTTATCAAACTGTTTAAAAGGTTCTGAAAATTGCTTTGACTGATGACAATGAAACGAAACCATTACACATTAACTCTAAGAAAAAAAAAAACACAACCACACTCTTAAGTAGGATAGATCTAAGGGGGGTGTATTCAATTAAGATTTCAAAAGACTTTTAATGACTTTTATGGAATTAAAAAGTTTGGGTGTACTCAATGTAGACTTTTAAAGACTCTACAAAAGTCATGAGGTATTCAATACAGACTTTTATAGACTTTAAAAAAGTCTTTAAAAGTCATGTGGTATTCAATCAAGACTTTTTAACAGTCTATGAAAGTTATGAGGTATTCAACATTTCAATGACTTTTAATGACTTTTAATGACTTTTTGTTATAACAACTCTCACAATTTGTCTTTCATTCCTACCAAAGACTTTGAAAGACTTTTTTTTAAAAAAAAAATAGAAAGAATTTCACTTTAGAAAAAAACATAAAACTCTTTGAAAAACATTAACCATCAAACATATGTTGTGTTTTCAAGTAAAAGAACACACATTCTTAATAAATTTTACAAATAAAATAAAATAAATAACTTTAAAATGAATAAACATTATAAAAAAAACGTATGAACATCACGATCTATAACAAAAAAAAAATTAACTACAAAATAATATAAAACAACTCTCTATAGGGTATGCAATTAAGGACGAGCTTTTTTTTTTACCTCTATTTTCAAAGCAACTAAATAACATCGAAACAAATCAAATGAACTTTATTTATGTTAATTAAAAATAATAAAAGAAATAAACCACTACTCAATCATGCCAATATGCCATAATCAAAGTCGTGTATGAGCGTGACTCAATGTAATTTTGATCAATATCAAACCACCCACTTTTAGGCATGAATCTTGTTCAACAACTATGTGTCATTTTTATGTTTTATATATCTTTAGTAACTTGAATTAATTTTTGGTAGATTTTTTATACTCATTGTCATACCTTCTCAGAGACATGTAAATGTTAATATTATTGTCGATTTGCTACATTTATTCTAAAAGAAAATTTATACTATTTTGACTAATTATAAAAAACAAATAAAATTTTGACTAATTATTAAAAAACAAATTAGGTACATAATGTCTTTATGATGCAAAATAGAGTGGTGCTATTGGCACACCCCCCTACTGATCTATTCATACCCATTTTTAAAATTTTGATTTAATTAAATAAAATTAAACGTTTTTATTAAATTTTTTGGTTTATCTCCAAAACTACCCATTTTACTTATTTTTCAAACTTAATACATACTATGTATGATCTCTCTATCTAAGATCTCTGTATCTGTATACATCTCTCTCACCTCCATTGATTGATTTATTTTTTTCTTCTTATTTCTTTTTTCTTAGTTTTTTTTTCTTCCTATTTCATGATGGAAAAGAAAAAAAAAATAACAGGGTACTTAACTTCAACACAACAACAGCTTGATATCATTCTAAAGAAAAAATAAACTTCAAACTTATATTCAGAGAATGAATTGTTTCCAGATGCTTACTATCATTGTCAGACAATTCTTGATTTATGTCATTCTCAGACAGTTATGATCTCTCTATCTAAGATCTATATACAGTTAATACACACTATATATGATCTCTCTATCTAAGATCTCTGTATCTGTATACATCTCTCTCACCTCCATTGATTGATTTATTTTTTTCTTCTTATTTCTTATTTCTTAGTTTTTTTTCTTCCTATTTCATGATGGAAAAGAAAAAAAAATAACAGGGTACTTAACTTCAACACAACAACAGCTTGATATCATTCTAAAGAAAAAATAAACTTCAAACTTATATTCAGAGAATGAATTGTTTCCAGATGCTTACTATCATTGTCAGACAATTCTTGATTTATGTCATTCTCAGACAATTCTTAAAGATGTTTGATATTGATCTTAGACAATTCTTCCATATTCTTGATATCGTTCTCAAACTATTCTATAATATTTTATATGTATGTAATATGCATATTTTAGGGTTTAAGAGTTTTTTTTTTTGAAGAAAAAGATTACTGAGTTTTTTTTTTTTTTTTTTTTTGGAAAAGGAATGTGAGATTTTAATAGATTAACTTTGTAGAAAATTTATTTCATAAATTGTATGTCTCTTTAAGTAATTTAGATAAAGGAAAAAAAAGAATATTATATAATTAAAAAAGTGGGGAATGAATTTACCAGTAGGGGGTGTGCCAATAGCACCACTCTGCAAAAATATAATAAAATTAAAAATAAAAATTTTAAAATCATATATATAGGTAAGAATGCTTTTGTCAAGTTTAATTAACAATGATTTTTTTATTCTTTTAAAAACATAGATTTTTATTAATATAAGGAATCTATATAATTTTGTTAAAACAAAGTATATATTATATTTAAAAATTAATAAATGTTTATAAATGTCTATGAAAGTCTTTTAAAATGAAAGTCTTTAAAAGTCATTTGAAATGAAAGTCTATGAAAGTTTTTTAAAATGAAAGTCTATGGAAGTTTTTCATAATTCTGTAAAGTCTATAAAAGTCCATAACAGTCCATGATATCTGCAAAAGTCATCCACTTAAAAAAGTTATTAAAATTCTTTTAAAATCCTAATTGAATACACCCTCCTAAGATGGAGTGTAGTTTATCAAAACCATGTCAAGGTTCTGAAAATTGCCTTCACCGATGAGAAGTAAACGAAACAATTATATATTTACTCTAACAGAAAAAAAAACATGACCACACACTTAAGTACGATAGATCTAAGATGGAGTGTAGTTTATTACCTTTATATTATCGGAGAACTTTTGGGATATGGCTTGAGCGAATTTTGGGAAAGGAGTTCGTTGTTTCGTGGTGTTATCAAGGAAATCATAGCCGGTGCTTACATCAACATTCCCTATACTTATGAAAGATAGTGATTTTGACAAGTAATCGGCCATCGTTTTTGGGCTATCAAACAATGGTTGCAAGTTCTTCACAGTAGTTTCAAATAGACCGGTCTGCTTGTCGAATGTTAGGCAAGTTCCCTGTAATTAATGACATAAAGTTTACTAGAAAATCAACTTCCACATCAAAAATCATTCTAATCTAATGTAGATATTTTCATGTTCTTCTTCATTTGTTATTCGAGTGTCATAGTTTAATAGTTGGATTAGTTTTTTTTTATTTCATTATTTGTACATCTTTTTTTTTTATGGAAGGAGCTAAAAAAGTTAATTTTATCATAAATTCGTTTATGATACAAGTTGAGTTTTTTTTTTCCTGTACAAATGAAACAAATATTATAACAAAAACAACCTTATAACAAGTTTCTCATCTACTCACCACTTTATTTTATCAAGAATGATTTTCAATAATTTCGTTTTACAAAGCAATGATTGAGTCTATTCTATCAAATCTTGGACTACATGCATTAAACCCAAAATTATATTATTTTGACTTTAATTAACTTTTTGTACTAAAATCGAATAATTTGATTTAAAGAGTAAAAAGTATTATTATTTCATTCTTTATGTAAGTGTAAGAATTACCAGTTCAATTTATTTTAAAAATGTTCGATAAGATGAGGCTGGTCCAGTGGTAAACCCCTTTTATCTGCACCATGAGATTGTGTGTTTGAGTTCACACCCTCCCTAAAAAACCTCGAATATATGTAATAGTGTAATACTTCAATATATATATATATATATATATATATATATATATATATATCCAACCATCAAAAATAGACCGAGATAGTGTAGCACCAAACCACCAAGTTTTATTGACTTATCAAAACTAATGATACTGTACACATACAATTGAATTTGCTATAACAAGGGTCGCTAATCTTATTAAATGAACCAACAAATTAGATTAATAAATAAGAGTACCAATAGTAACCTACGTAATAAATATTATCATGGTATTGTCATTGTTATTATGATAATAATTGTTATAAGGGTAAGTCAATAGTACCACCTACCACATCACTTAGGGTGTATCTTTCGAATGCTGTGTTGCAATAGGCTTCTATATATGGATAATAGGTTTTTGTTTATAAGGTTTATAGTATTTTATAAGAAATATTTTTTTTATGTTGAAGATTAAATTAAACAATCTATTTTATACAAAGTATACTTAAAAAATTTTCATTTTGATTTAAAATATATTTAAATTTTTTTATTATTAAACTTCACCAGCAAGCGAATTGATTTTAAATACTAGCCATAATCTCATTTAATAAACTGGTAATTATATTAATAAATAATAAAAATATTATTAATAATATTTGTAATTATTATCGTCAGGCTCATTATAATTACATTGTCGTCGTTTTATTTTACTCCATTCTTATATTTATATTTCTTTCTATATATTTAAAACAATTTTATTAAATTCAAAGAATTTTTTGAAATAATTGTACGTTATTTTTTTTAATTTGAAGCAATACAATATTACATAAATTCAGGGTTTTTGGGGAGGGGTAGGACTCGAACCCGTAACCTAGTGGTGCAGGTGTGAGGCGTGTACCATCAGACGAACCTCATCTCATCATAATTGTATGTTACTTGAAAATGATTTTAGACTTTTATTTTATTAAATTTTTGTTTAACCCACTTTTATCTAGTTTAACTTAGAGATGTATTAAAAAGACAGAAGTTTAGACTATAATGTTACACTTCAAAACAACATTTATTGTTGACCTTTCGATGAATTTATATACATATATATATATATATAACATTTCAAATATTAATAAAATGTAATTTATCAAATATGTTTCATACTTTATTTTTAAGTTGCAAGTTGTTTGAGACTTTTTGTTGTAACCAAACCGGTCTACATGTTTGTCATAAGTAACAAATTGGACACTATTAGCCATTTTCGTATGTCGAATTTTAATGGTGGAAAACCTAAGAAAACTCCACACGGGCACTTGCCCAACCTCAAATTTTGAGAAAAAAAATTAGTTGAAATTTCAAATTTTGTCCCCAATACCAAATAATTTTTAGGACTTTCTTAACTATTTCTTACTTTTTCAAACTACTTTTTTTTTTTTTCATGTTTTCAACACTTTTACAACAAAATATTTAACTATCTCTTTCCATTTAACATTGTCAAAATCTTCTCTGCACTTTATATGCTAACGTATTACGTCTAATGTGGCTAGGTGATGACGGGCGATGGTTCATACAGATAAAATAAAATTGATATTACATGCTCATATTAGAGAGAATCCAGTAGTTGATTATCATATAGTTACATGTGATAAATGTAGAAATGTTTACACAACAATGATTACAATTAAATAAAAACAGTAAAGAAAATTACATGTCATTACTACAAAAATTATTTTTATAATTTCATAGACGTAGAAATATAACACATAAGCATGTCTTCAGATTTATTTAATAATGAATAAACAGAGGTAAAATACATATCCCACCTATCATTAAATTTTTTGTATCTAATACTTGAAAATCATATGCTAAAAACTAGTTTAAGGTTTAAGATCGCAGAAAATCAACCAAATTTATTGGGCTACAAATCGACGATTCTTTTAAGCAACGTTTTGCTAAAATGAAATGAGTAGTTTCACTGGCATGAAAAGGATCGAAGAAAACATGATCATTTCTATTCTTGCACGGAGGTATATCACGGATGCAAGGTCTAGTCCCATTTTTAGCCGCAATGCAACAACTGTCTCTTGTATTTGTAAAGCCTGCATGGAAATTAAATTTGTAAAAATTTAATAAACTGTATATTATTGTTTTATTTATAATTATAAGTTTTTATTTGGAAGTTTTTTCCCTCTCTAAAAAAAAAGAAAAATATTGTGCGTATCCACTTAGTTTTAGTATGCCTACCATATGAATTCGGTGAAACAAGGATGTCTGCCAAAACCTTGTAAGCATCTGCAAAAATGAATTTCGAACCGAAGAGTTCGAATTGCAATTTTGGCAACAAGTCAGAAAGGAGCTTGTTAAGTATTCGGGCACGCTCATTATAGTCATCATCGCACGTCGCTGACCGTTCTGAGTTAAATATCATTGGTGAACACCCCATCATACCAATACTATTCACCAAAAATTTACGTGCACCCAGATCATATAGTCTCTAAAGAAATAAGAAAAGCAAAACCAACTTTAGTATCATTTAGATATTAAAAATAACTCAGGACGACTCCATACTAGTTTTATAATTTATCAAATTGTCTCAAAGGTTTTGAAAATTGCTTTGACCGATGACAATTGAACGACACCATTACACAATTAGTCTAAGAAAAAAAAACACGACCACATACTTAAGTAGGATAGATCTAAGATGGAGTGTAGTTTATCAAAACCGTGTCAAGGTTCTGAAAATTGTCTTGACTGATGAGAAGAAAACGTAACCATTATATATTTATTCTTACAGAAAAAAATAACACGACCACACACTTAAGTATGATATATCTAAGATGGAGTGTAGTTTATTACCTTTATATTACCGCAGAACTTTTGGGATATTGTTTGAGCGAATTTTGGGAAAGGAGTTCGTTGTTTCGTGGTGTTATCAAGGAAATCATAGCCGGTGCTTACATCAGCATTCCCTATACTTATGAAAAATAGTGATTTCGATAAGTAATCGGCCATCGCTTTTGGGTTATCGAACAAAGGTTGCAAGTTCTCCACAGTAGTTTCAAATAGACCGGTCTGCTTATCGAATGTTAGGCAAGTTCCCTGTAATTAATGACATAAAGTTTACTAGAAAATCAACTTCCACATCAAAATCATTCTAATCTAATGCAGATATTTTCATGTTCTTCTTCCTTTGTTATTCGAGTGTCATAGTTTGTGACTATCGAGTTAAAACCATAATAAAACTTATAAGGTTAAACATATTTCTAAACTCATTTTGATAGATCCGTAATCTAGGAATCCAAGATTCAGCGTTCACAAGAATTTTATATAAACAACTAAATCTTAGAATTGTTATTCATATAATGAGCATGCATTATTATATTGCTTACCACAAATTTTCCGGTATCAGGGAGAACACCACATGCACTAGATCCATAATTCACCCCAGTTCGCAATGTTTTCTGCTCTTGTTTCGACAATCCCAAGCATGGAGGAGGAAATGGCAACCCGGCTACTTGGGCTACAACATCGAATGCAAGAGTACAAACCAATTAATTAATTTGAAAATTTGAAAATGAAACGAAAAAATCTCACAATATTTTTTGTATCCTTACCAATGAAGTCAGCTTCAGTTCGACCATTGGTGAATCGACCGGTAGGTTTACCATCAACAAAATCTACTCCAAACGGTGGGTAATTAGCTTTGGACGTAGATCGCAGAAAGTTGTTATTTCCACTATCAACCGTAGAGTCTCCAAACACATATAAGGCCGGTATGTCAAATTTGATGTCATCTCCCAATTCTAAAAGTTTTAATAAATCCTTCTGATTAACATTCAACGGTGGTAACCTAAATACATCTCCATTGGACCCCAAAAGCAAATCAAGTAAAAGGAAAAACATAAGAAAATAACTTGTCCAACTTCTCATTTTTTCCTTTTCTTTTTATTGTAGCTCAGACAACTCCAAATAATTCAAGTTTGAATGTATAGAAGAGAACTTTTAACTTTATTTTACTTGTTTGATTACTACACACACACACACACACATATATATATATATATATATATATAGATGTATATATACATGTGTATATATTGAAATGTTAGAATTACCTGGATGAACACTATATTAGGTTTTTTAACGGTTTGTAATATTACACCGTAACATTTAACAAAATTTTGTTTACTTTTAAAAGTTATTTATTTTATATAATTAAAATCATTTGATATTATCTATTATCATAATCAGTTTGTAAACAACATTCTTCTTTAACTCTAAATCAATTAAAAAAAACAAAGACAGAAAATGGACAGCTACACTAATGAACTGTTGACATGAAAATACAATTGCAATAATGTAAAATTGAACCGTAATTCTTAAATTATTTTGTTTGTGCTAGTACAGTTATTTTTTAACAACATTTCGTTAGTTGGATTAGTTTTTTTTATATTATTTCATTATTTGTACATCTTTTTTATGGATGGAGCTAAAAAAGTTAATTTTAACATAAATTCGTTTATGATACAAGTTGAGTTTTTTTTCTGCACAAATGAAACAAATAATATAACAAAAACAACCTTACAAAAAGTTTCTCATCTACTCACCACTTTATTTTATCAAGAATGATTTCCAATAATTTTATTTTATAAAACTATGATTGAGTGTATCCAATCAAATCTTGGACTACATGCACAAAACCAAAATTATATGATTTTGACTTCAATAAACATTATATACTAAAATCAAATAATTTGATTTAAAGAGTAAAAAGTATTATTATTTCATTCTTTATGTAAGTGTTAGAATTGACTGTTCAATTTATTTTAATTATGTTTGATGAGATGAGGTTGGTTCAGTGGTAAACCCCTTTTACCAGCACCATGAGATTATGGGTTCGAGTTCACCCCCTCCCTAAAAAACCCCGAATATATGTAAAAGTGCAATACTTATATATATATATATATATATATATATATTCAATAGTTGAAAATAGACCGAAATAGTGTAGCACAAAACCACCAAGTTTTATTGACTCATCGAATCTAATGTTACTGTAAACATACATTTGAATTTACTATAACAAGGGTCATGAATATTATTAAATGAACAAACAAATTAGAATAATAAATAAGAGTACCAATATTAACATACATAATAAATATTATCATAGTATTGCCATTGTTATTATGATAATAATTATTATAAGGGTCGATCAATAGTACTGCCGACCACATCAGTTAGGGTATACCTTTTGAATGTTGTGCTGCAATAGGTTTCTATATATGGATAATAGGATTTTGTTTATAGGGTTTATAGTATTTTATTTAAAATAGTTTTTTATATTGAAGATTAAATTAAACAATCTATTTTATACAAAATATACTTAAAATATTTTCATTTTGATTTAAAATATATTTTTAAAAGGTTTTATTATTAAAAATTAAACAGCAAGCAAATTGATTTTAAATACCAGCTGTAATCTCATTTAATAAACCAGTAATTATATTAATAAATAATAAAAATATTATTAATAATATTTGTAATTATTATCGCCAGGCTCATTATAATTACATTTTGTTGTTTTATTTTACTCCATTCTTATATTTATATTTCTTTCTATATATTTAAAACAATTTTATTAAATTCAAAGAATTTTTTGAAATAATTGTACGTTATTTTTTTTTATTTGAAGCAATACAATATTACATAAATTCAGGGGTTTTGGGGCGGGGTAGGACTCGATCCCGTAACCTAGTGGTGCAGGTGTGAGGCGTGTACCATCAGACGAACCTCATCTCATCATAATTGTATGTTACTTGAAAATGATTTTAGACTTTTGTTTTATTAAATTTTTGTTTAACCCACTTTTATCTAGTTTAACTTAGAGATGTATTAAAAAGACAGAAGTTTAGACTATAATGTTACACTTCAAAACAACATTTATTGTTGACCTTTCGATGAATTTATATACATATATATATATATATATATATAACATTTCAAATATTAATAAAATGTAATTTATCATATATGTTTCATACTTTATTTTTAAGTTGCAAGTTGTTTGAGACTTTTTGTTGTAACCAATCCGGTCTACATGTTTGTCATAAGTAACAAATTGGACACTATTAGCCATATTCATGCGTCGAATTTTAATGGTGGAAAACCTAAGAAAACTCCACACGGGCACTTGCCCAACCTCAAATTTTGAGAAAAAAATTAGTTGAAATTTCAAATTTTGTCCCCAATACCAAATAATTTTTAGGTCTTTTTTAACTATTTCTTACTTTTTCAAACTACTTTTTTTCATGTTTTCAACACTTTTACAACAAAATACTTAACTATCTCTTTCCATTTAACATTGTCAAAATCTTCTCTGCACTTTATATGCTAACGTATCACGTCTAATGTGGCTAGGTGATGACGGGCGATGGTTCATACAGATAAAATAAAATTGATATTACATGCTCATATTAGAGAGAATCCAGTAGTTGATTATCATATAGTTACATGTGATAAATGTAGAAATGTTTACACAACAATGACTACAATTAAATAAAAACAGTAAAGAAAATTACATGTCATTACTACAAAAATTATTTTTATAATTTCATAGATGTAGAAATATAACACATAAGCATGTCTTCAGATTTATTTAATAATGAATAAATAGAGGTAAAATACATATCCCACCTATCATTAAATTTTTTGTATCTAATACTTGAAAATCATATGCTAAAAACTAGTTTAAGGTTTAAGATCGCAGAAAATCAACCAAATTTATTGGGCTACAAATCGACGATTCTTTTAAGCAACGTTTTGCTAAAATGAAATGAGTAGTTTCACTGGCATGAAAAGGATCGAAGAAAACATGATCATTTCTATTCTTGCACGGAGGTATATCACGGATGCATGGTCTAGTCCCATTTTTAGCCGCAACGCAACAACTGTCTCTTGTATTTGTAAAGTCTGCATGGAAATTAAATTTGTAAAAAATTAATAAACTGTATATTATTGTTTTATTTATAATTATAAGTTTTTATTTGGAAGTTTTTTCCCTCTCTAAAAAAAAAGAAAAATATTGTGCGTATCCACTTAGTTTTAGTATGCCTACCATATGAATTCGGTGAAACAAGGATGTCTGCCAAAACCTTGTAAGCATCTGCAAAAATGAATTTCGAACCGAAGAGTTCGAATTGCAATTTTGGCAACAAGTCAGAAAGGAGCTTGTTAAGTATTCGGGCACGCTCATTATAGTCATCATCGCACGTCGCTGACCGTTCTGAGTTAAATATCATTGGTGAACACCCCATCATACCAATACTATTTACCAAAAATTTACGTGCACCCAGATCATATAGTCTCTAAAGAAATAAGAAAAGCAAAACCAACTTTAGTATCATTTCAATATTAAAAAAAACTCAGGACGACTCCATACTAGTTTTATAATTTATCAAATTGTCTCAAAGGTTTTGAAAATTGCTTTGACCGATGACAATTGAACGACACCATTACACAATTAGTCTAAGAAAAAAAAAACACGACCACATACTTAAGTAGGATAGATCTAAGATGGAGTGTAGTTTATCAAAACCGTGTCAAGGTTCTGAAAATTGTCTTGACCGATGAGAAGAAAACGTAACCATTATATATTTATTCTTACAGAAAAAAATAACACGACCACACACTTAAGTATGATATATCTAAGATGGAGTGTAGTTTATTACCTTTATATTACCGCAGAACTTTTGGGATATTGTTTGATCGAATTTTGGGAAAGGAGTTCGTTGTTTCGTGGTGTTATCAAGGAAATCATAGCCGGTGCTTACATCAGCATTCCCTATACTTATGAAAAATAGTGATTTCGATAAGTAATCGGCCATCGCTTTTGGGTTATCGAACAAAGGTTGCAAGTTCTCCACAGTAGTTTCAAATAGACCGGTCTGCTTATCGAATGTTAGGCAAGTTCCCTGTAATTAATGACATAAAGTTTACTAGAAAATCAACTTCCACATAAAAATCATTCTAATCTAATGTAGATATTTTCATGTTCTTCTTCCTTTTTTATTCGAGTGTCATAGTTTGTGACAATCGAGTTAAAACCATAATAAAACTTATAAGGTTAAACATATTTCTAAACTCATTTTGATACATCCGTAATCTAGGAATCCAAGATTCAACGTTCACAAGAATTTTATATAAACAACTAAATCTTAGAATTGTTATTCATATAATGAGCATGCATTATTATATTGCTTACCACAAATTTTCCGGTATCAGGGAGAACACCACATGCACTAGATCCATAATTCACCCCAGTTCGCAATGTTTTCTGCTCTTGTTTCGACAATCCCAAGCATGGAGGAGGAAATGGCAACCCGGCTACTTGGGCTACAACATCGAATGCAAGAGTACAAACCAATTAATTAATTTGAAATTTTGAAAATGAAACGAAAAAATCTCACAATATTTTTTGTATCCTTACCAATGAAGTCAGCTTCAGTTCGACCATTGGTGAATCGACCGGTAGGTTTACCATCAACAAAATCTACTCCAAACGGTGGGTAATTAACTTTGGACGTAGATCGCAGAAAGTTGTTATTTCCACTATCAACCGTAGAGTCTCCAAACACATATAAGGCCGGTATGTCAAATTTGATGTCATCTCCCAATTCTAAAAGTTTTAATAAATCCTTCTGATTAACATTCAACGGTGGTAACCTAAATACATCTCCATTGGACCCCAAAAGCAAATCAAGTAAAAGGTAAAAACATAAGAAAATAACTTTTCCAATTTCTCATTTTTTCCTTTTCTTTTTATTGTAGCTCAGACGACTCCAAATAATTCAAGTTTGAATGTATAGAAGAGAACTTTTAACTTTATTTTACTTGTTTGATTACTACACACACACACACACATATATATATATATATATATATATGTATATATACATGTGTATATATTGAAATGTTAGAATTACCTGGATGAACACTATATTAGGTTTTTTAACGGTTTGTAATATTACACCGTAACATTTAACAAAATTTTGTTTACTTTTAAAAGTTATTTATTTTATATAATTAAAATCATTTGATATTATCTATTGTCATGATCAGTTTGTAAACAACATTCTTCTTTAACTCTAAGTCAATTAAAAAAAAACAAAGACAGAAAAGGGACAGCTACACTAATGAACTGTTGACATGAAGATACAATTGCAATAATGTAAAATTGAACCGTGATTCTTAAATTATTTTGTTTGTGCTAGTACAGTTATTTTTGAACAACATTTCGTTAGTTGGATTAGTTTTTTTATATTATTTCATTATTTGTACATCTTTTTTTATGGATGGAGCTAAAAAAGTTAATTTTAACATAAATTCGTTTATGATACAAGTTGAGTTTTTTTTCTGCACAAATGAAACAAATAATATAACAAAAACAACCTTACAAAAAGTTTCTCATCTACTCACCACTTTATTTTATCCAGAATGATTTCCAATAATTTTATTTTATAAAACTATGATTGAGTGTATCCAATCAAATCTTGGACTACATGCACAAAACCAAAATTATATGATTTTGACTTCAATAAACATTATATACTAAAATCAAATAATTTGATTTAAAGAGTAAAAAGTATTATTATTTCATTCTTTATGTAAGTGTTAGAATTGACTGTTCAATTTATTTTAATTATGTTTGATGAGATGAGGTTGGTTCAGTGGTAAACCCCTTTTACCAGCACCATGAGATTGCGGGTTCGAGTTCACCCTCTCCCTAAAAAACCCCGAATATATGTAAAAGTGCAATACTTCAATATATATATATATATATATATATATATATATTCAATAGTTGAAAATAGACCGAGATAGTGTAGCACAAAACCACCAAGTTTTATTGACTCATCGAAACTAATGTTACTGTAAACATACATTTGAATTTACTATAACAAGGGTCATGAATATTATTAAATGAACAAACAAATTAGAATAATAAATAAGAGTACCAATATTAACATACATAATAAATGTTATCATAGTATTGTCATTGTTATTATGATAATAATTATTATAAGGGTCGATCAATAGTACTGCCGACCACATCAGTTAGGGTATACCTTTTGAATGTTGTGCTGCAATAGGTTTCTATATATGGATAATAGGATTTTGTTTATAGGGTTTATAGTATTTTATTTAAAATAGTTTTTTATATTGAAGATTAAATTAAACAATCTATTTTATACAAAATATACTTAAAATATTTTCATTTTGATTTAAAATATATTTTTCAAAGGTTTTATTATTAAAAATTAAACAGCAAGCAAATTGATTTTCAATACCAGCTGTAATCTCATTTAATAAACCAGTAATTATATTAATAATTAATAAAAATATTATTAATAATATTTGTAATTCTTATGGCCAGGCTCATTATAATTACATTTTGTTGTTTTATTTTACTCCATTCTTATATTTATATTTCTTTCTATATATTTAAAACAATTTTATTAAATTCAAAGAATTTTTTGAAATAATTGTACGTTATTTTTTTTTATTTGAAGCAATACAATATTACATAAATTCAGGGTTTTTGGGGCGGGGTAGGACTCGAACCCGTAACCTAGTGGTGCAGGTGTGAGGCGTGTACCATCAGACGAACCTCATCTCATCATAATTGTATGTTACTTGAAAATGATTTTAGACTTTTGTTTTATTAAATTTTTGTTTAACCCACTTTTATCTAGTTTAACTTAGAGATGTATTAAAAAGACAGAAGTTTAGACTATAATGTTACACTTCAAAACAACATTTATTGTTGACCTTTCGATGAATTTATATACATATATATATATATATATATAACATTTCAAATATTAATAAAATGTAATTTATCATATATGTTTCATACATTATTTTTAAGTTGCAAGTTGTTTGAGACTTTTTGTTGTAACCAAACCGGTCTACATGTTTGTCATAAGTAACAAATTGGACACTATTAGCCATATTCATGCGTCGAATTTTAATGGTGGAAAACCTAAGAAAACTCCACACGGGCACTTGCCCAACCTCAAATTTTGAGAAAAAAATTAGTTGAAATTTCAAATTTTGTCCCCAATACCAAATAATTTTTAGGTCTTTTTTAACTATTTCTTACTTTTTCAAACTACTTTTTTTCATGTTTTCAACACTTTTACAACAAAATATTTAACTATCTCTTTCCATTTAACATTGTCAAAATCTTCTCTGCACTTTATATGCTAACGTATCACGTCTAATGTGGCTAGGTGATGACGGGCGATGGTTCATACAGATAAAATAAAATTGATATTACATGCTCATATTAGAGAGAATCCAGTAGTTGATTATCATATAGTTACATGTGATAAATGTAGAAATGTTTACACAACAATGACTACAATTAAATAAAAACAGTAAAGAAAATTACATGTCATTACTACAAAAATTATTTTTATAATTTCATAGACGTAGAAATATAACACATAAGCATGTCTTCAGATTTATTTAATAATGAATAAACAGAGGTAAAATACATATCCCACCTATCATTAAATTTTTTGTATCTAATACTTGAAAATCATATGCTAAAAACTAGTTTAAGGTTTAAGATCGCAGAAAATCAACCAAATTTATTGGGCTACAAATCGACGATTCTTTTAAGCAACGTTTTGCTAAAATGAAATGAGTAGTTTCACTGGCATGAAAAGGATCGAAGAAAACATGATCATTTCTATTCTTGCACGGAGGTATATCACGGATGCAAGGTCTAGTCCCATTTTTAGCCGCAACGCAACAACTGTCTCTTGTATTTGTAAAGCCTGCATGGAAATTAAATTTGTAAAAAATTAATAAACTGTATATTATTGTTTTATTTATAATTATAAGTTTTTATTTGGAAGTTTTTTCCCTCTCTAAAAAAAAAGAAAAATATTGTGCGTATCCACTTAGTTTTAGTATGCCTACCATATGAATTCGGTGAAACAAGGATGTCTGCCAAAACCTTGTAAGCATTTGCAAAAATGAATTTCGAACCGAAGAGTTCGAATTGCAATTTTGGCAACAAGTCAGAAAGGAGCTTGTTAAGTATTCGGGCACGCTCATTATAGTCATCATCGCACGTCGCTGACCGTTCTGAGTTAAATATCATTGGTGAACACCCCATCATACCAATACTATTCACCAAAAATTTACGTGCACCCAGATCATATAGTCTCTAAAGAAATAAGAAAAGCAAAACCAACTTTAGTATCATTTCAATATTAAAAAAAAACTCAGGACGACTCCATACTAGTTTTATAATTTATCAAATTGTCTCAAAGGTTTTGAAAATTGCTTTGACCGATGACAATTGAACGACACCATTACACAATTAGTCTAAGAAAAAAAAAACACGACCACATACTTAAGTAGGATAGATCTAAGATGGAGTGTAGTTTATCAAAACCGTGTCAAGGTTCTGAAAATTGTCTTGACCGATGAGAAGAAAACGTAACCATTATATATTTATTCTTACAGAAAAAAATAACACGACCACACACTTAAGTATGATATATCTAAGATGGAGTGTAGTTTATTACCTTTATATTACCGCAGAACTTTTGGGATATTGTTTGAGCGAATTTTGGGAAAGGAGTTCGTTGTTTCGTGGTGTTATCAAGGAAATCATAGCCGGTGCTTACATCAGCATTCCCTATACTTATGTAAAATAGTGATTTTGATAAGTAATCGGCCATCGCTTTTGGGTTATCGAACAAAGGTTGCAAGTTCTTCACAGTAGTTTCAAATAGACCGGTCTGCTTATCGAATGTTAGGCAAGTTCCCTGTAATTAATGACATAAAGTTTACTAGAAAATCAACTTCCACATCAAAAATCATTCTAATCTAATGTAGATATTTTCATGTTCTTCTTCCTTTGTTATTCGAGTGTCATAGTTTGTGACTATCGAGTTAAAACCATAATAAAACTTATAAGGTTAAACATATTTCTAAACTCATTTTGATACATCCGTAATCTAGGAATCCAAGATTCAACGTTCACAAGAATTTTATATAAACAACTAAATCTTAGAATTGTTATTCATATAATGAGCATGCATTATTATATTGCTTACCACAAATTTTCCGGTATCAGGGAGAACACCACATGCACTAGATCCATAATTCACCCCAGTTCGCAATGTTTTCTGCTCTTGTTTCGACAATCCCAAGCATGGAGGAGGAAATGGCAACCCAGCTACTTGGGCTACAACATCGAATGCAAGAGTACAAACCAATTAATTAATTTGAAATTTTGAAAATGAAACGAAAAAATCTCACAATATTTTTTGTATCCTTACCAATGAAGTCAGCTTCAGTTCGACCATTGGTGAATCGACCGGTAGGTTTACCATCAACAAAATCTACTCCAAACGGTGGGTAATTAGCTTTGGACGTAGATCGCAGAAAGTTGTTATTTCCACTATCAACCGTAGAGTCTCCAAACACATATAAGGCCGGTATGTCAAATTTGATGTCATCTCCCAATTCTAAAAGTTTTAATAAATCCTTCTGATTAACATTCAACGGTGGTAACCTAAATACATCTCCATTGGACCCCAAAAGCAAATCAAGTAAAAGGAAAATCATAAGAAAATAACTTGTCCAACTTCTCATTTTTTCCTTTTCTTTTTATTGTAGCTCAGACGACTTCAAATAATTCAAGTTTGAATGTATAGAAGAGAATTTTTAACTTTATTTACTTGTTTGATTACTACACACACACACACACACATATATATATATATATATATGTATATATACATGTGTATATATTGAAATGTTAGAATTACCTGGATGAACACTACATTAGGTTTTTTAACGGTTTGTAATATTACACCGTAACATTTAACAAAATTTTGTTTACTTTTAAAAGTTATTTATTTTATATAATTAAAATCATTTGATATTATCTATTGTCATGATCAGTTTGTAAACAACATTCTTCTTTAACTCTAAATCAATTAAAAAAAAGCAAAGACAGAAAAGGGACAGCTACACTAATGAACTGTTGACATGAAGATACAATTGCAATAATGTAAAATTGAACCGTAATTCTTAAATTATTTTGTTTGTGCTAGTACAGTTATTTTTGAACAACATTTCGTTAGTTGGATTAGTTTTTTTATATTATTTCATTATTTGTACATCTTTTTTTATGGATGAAGCTAAAAAAGTTAATTTTAACATAAATTCGGTTATGATACAAGTTGAGTTTTTTTTCTGCACAAATGAAACAAATAATATAACAAAAACAACCTTACAAAAAGTTTCTCATCTACTCACCACTTTATTTTATCAAGAATGATTTCCAATAATTTTATTTTATAAAACTATGATTGAGTGTATCCATTCAAATCTTGGACTACATGCACAAAACAAAAATTATATGATTTTGACTTCGATAAACATTATATACTAAAATAAAATAATTTGATTTAAAGAGTAAAAAGTATTATTATTTCATTCTTATGTAAGTGTTAGAATTGACTGTTCAATTTATTTTAATTATGTTTGATGAGATGAGGTTGGTTCAGTGGTAAACCCCTTTTACCAGCACCATGAGATTGCGGGTTCGAGTTCACCCCCTCCCTAAAAAACCCCGAATATATGTAAAAGTGCAATACTTCAATATATATATATATATATATATATATATTCAATAGTTGAAAATAGACCGAGATAGTGTAGCACAAAACCACCAAGTTTTATTGACTCATCGAAACTAATGTTACTGTAAACATACATTTGAATTTACTATAACAAGGGTCATGAATCTTATTAAATGAACAAACAAATTAGAATAATAAATAAGAGTACCAATATTAACATACATAATAAATAGTTATCATAGTATTGTCATTGTTATTATGATAATAATTATTATAAGGGTCGATCAATAGTACTGCCGACCACATCAGTTAGGGTATACCTTTTGAATGTTGTGTTGCAATAGGTTTCTATATATGGATAATAGGATTTTGTTTATAGGGTTTATAGTATTTTATTAAAATAGTTTTTTATATTGAAGATTAAATTAAACAATCTATTTTATACAAAATATACTTAAAATATTTTCATTTTGATTTAAAATATATTTTAAAAAGGTTTTATTATTAAAAATTAAACAGCAAGCAAATTGATTTTAAATACCAGCTGTAATCTCATTTAATAAACCAGTAATTATATTAATAAATAATAAAAATATTATTAATAATATTTGTAATTATTATCGGCCAGGCTCATTATAATTACATTATCGTTGTTTTATTTCACTCCATTCTTATATTTATATTTATTTCTATATATTTAAAACAATTTTATTAAATTCAAAGAATTTTTTGAAATAATTGTACGTTATTTTTTTTATTTGAAGCAATACAATATTACATAAATTTGGGGTTTTTGGGGAGGGGTAGGACTCGAACCCGTAACCTAGTGGTGTAGGTGTGAGCCGTGTACCATCAGACGAACCTCATCACATTATAATTGTATGTTACTTGAAAATGATTTTAGACTTTCATTTTTTTAAATTTTTGTTTAACCCACTTTTATCTAGTTTAACGTAGAGATGTATTAAAAAGACAGAAGTTTAGACTATAATGTTACACTTCAAAACAACATTTATTGTTGACCTTTCGATGAATATATATATATATATATATATATATATATATATATAACATTTCAAATATTGATAAAATGTAATTTATCAAATATGTCTCATACTTAATTTTTCAGTTGCAAGTTGTTTGAGACTTTTTTTTGTAACTAAACCGGTCTACATGTTTTTCATAAGTAACAAATTGGACACTATTAGCCGTTTTCGTGCGTCGAATTTTAATGGTGGAAAACCTAAGAAAACTCCACACGGGCACTTGCCCAACCTTAAATTTTGAGAAAAAAATTAGTTGAAATTTCAAATTTTGTCCCCAATACCAAATAATTATTAGGTCTTTCTTAACTATTTCTTACTTTTTCAAACTACTTTTTCAAGTTTTCAACAATTTTACAACAAAATATTTAACTATCTCTTTCCATTTAACATTGTCAAAATCTTCTCTGCACTTTATATGCTAACGTATCACGTCTAATGTGGCTAGGTGATGACGGGCGAAGGTTCAGACAGATAAAATAAAATTGATATTACATGCTCATATTAGAGAGAATACAGTAGTTGATTATCATATAGTTACATGTGATAAATGTAGAAATGTTTACACAACAATGACTACAATTAAATAAAAACAGTAAAGAAAATTACATGTCATTACTACAAAAATTCTTTTTATAATTTCATAAACGTAGAAATATAATACATAAGCGTGTCTTCAGATTTACTTAATAATAAATAAACAGAGGTAAATTACATATCCCACCTATCATTAATTTTTTTGTATCTAATACTTGAAAATCATATGCTAAAAACTAGTTTAAGGTGTAAGATCGCAGAAAATCAACCAAATTTATTGGGCTACAAATCGACGATTCTTTTAAGCAACGTTTTGCTAAAATGAAATGAGTAGTTTCACTTGCATGAAAAGGATCGAAGAAAACATGATCATTTCTATTCTTGCACGGAGGTATATCACGGATGCAAGGTCTAGTTCCATTTTTAGCCGCAACGCAACAACTGTCTCTTGTATTTGTAAAGCCTGCATGGAAATTAAATTTGTAAAAAATTAATAAACTGTATATTATTGTTTTATTTATAATTATAAGTTTTTATTTGGAAGTTTTTTCCCTCTCTAAAAAAATAGTAAAATATAGTGCGTAGCCACTTAGTTTTAGTATGCCTACCATATGAATTCGGTGAAACAAGGATGTCTGCCAAAACCTTGTAAGCATCTTGCAAAAATGAATTTCGAACCGAAGAGTTCGAATTGCAATTTTGGCAACAAGTCAGAAAGAAGCTTGTTAAGTATTCGGGCACGCTCATTATAGTCATCATCGCACGTCGCTGACCGTTCTGAGTTAAATATCATTGGTGAACACCCCATCATACCAATACTATTCACCAAAATTTACGTGCACCCAGATCATATAGTCTCTAAAGAAATAAGAAAAGCAAAACCAACTTTAGTATCATTTCAATATTAAAAAAAAACTCAGGACGACTCCATACTAGTTTTATAATTTATCAAACTTGTCTCAAAGGTTTTGAAAATTGCTTTGACCGATGACAATTGAACGACACCATTACACAATTAGTCTAAGAAAAAAAAACACGACCACATACTTAAGTAGGATAGATCTAAGATGGAGTGTAGTTTATCAAAACCTGTGTCAAGGTTCTGAAAATTGTCCTTGACCGATGAGAAGAAAACGTAACCATTATATATTTATTCTTACAGAAAAAAATAACACGACCACACACTTAAGTATGATATATCTAAGATGGAGTGTAGTTTATTACCTTTATATTACCGCAGAACTTTTGGGATATTGTTTGAGCGAATTTTGGGAAAGGAGTTCGTTGTTTCGTGGTGTTATCAAGGAAATCATAGCCGGTGCTTACATCCGCATTCCCTATACTTATGAAAAATAGTGATTTTGATAAGTAATCGGCCATCGCTTTTGGGTTATCGAACAAAGATTGCAAGTTCTTCACAGTAGTTTCAAATAGACCGGTCTGCTTATCGAATGTTAGGCAAGTTCCCTGTAATTAATGACATAAAGTTTACTAGAAAATCAACTTCCACATCAAAAATCATTCTAATCTAATGTAGATATTTTCATGTTCTTCTTCCTTTATTATTCGAGTGTCATAGTTTGTGAGTATCGAGTTCAAACCATAATAAAACTTATAAGGTTAAACATATTTCTAAACTCATTTTGATACATCCGTAATCTAGGAATCCAAGATTCAACGTTCACAAGAATTTTACATAAACAATTAAATCTTAGAATTGTTATTCATATAATGAGCATGCATTATTATATTGCTTACCACAAATTTTCCGGTATCAGGGAGAACACCACAGGCACTAGATCCATAATTCACCCCAGTTCGCAATGTTTTCTGCTCTTGTTTCGACAATCCCAAGCATGGAGGAGGAAATGGCAACCCGGCTACTTGGGCTACAACATCGAATGCAATGAGTACAAACCAATTAATTAATTTGAAAATTTGAAAACTGAAACGAAAAAATCTCACAATATTTTTTGTATCCTTACCAATGAAGTCAGCTTCAGTTCGACCATTGGTGAATCGACCGGTAGGTTTACCATCAACAAAATCTACTCCAAACGGTGGGTAATTAGCTTTGGACGTAGATCGCAGAAAGTTGTTATTTCCACTATCAACCTGTAGAGTCTCCAAACACATATAAGGCCGGTATGTCAAATTTGATGTCATCTTCCCAATTCTAAAAGTTTTAATAAATCCTTCTGATTAACATTCAATCGGTGGTAACCTAAATACATCTCCATTGGACCCCAAAAGCAAATCAAGTAAAAGGAAAAACATAAGAAAATAACTTGTCCAACTTCTCATTTTTTCCTTTTCTTTTTATTGTAGCTCAGACGACTCCAAATAATTCAAGTTTGAATGTATAGAAGAGAATTTTTAACTTTATTTTACTTGTTTGATTACTACACACACACACACACACATATATATATATATATAGATGTATATATACATGTGTATATATTGAAATGTTAGAATTACCTGGATGAACACTACATTAGGTTTTTTAACGGTTTGTAATATTACACCGTAACATTTCACAAAATTTTGTTAACTTTTAAAAGTTATTTTTTTATATAATTAAAATCATTTGATATTATCTATTGTCATGATCAGTTTGTAAACAACATTCTTCGTTAACTCTAAATCAATTAAAAAAAAACAAAGACAGAAAAGGGACAGCTACACTAATGAACTGTTGACATGAAGATACAATTGCAATAATGTAAAATTGAACCGTAAGTCTTAAATTATTTTGTTTGTGCTGGTAAAGTTATTTTTTAACAACATTTCGTTAGTTGGATTAGTTTTTTTATATTATTTCATTATTTGTACATCTTTTTTTATGGATGGAGCTTAAAAAGTTAATTTTAACATAAATTCGGTTATGATACAAGTTGAGTTTTTTTTCTGCACAAATGAAACAAATAATATAACAAAAACAACCTTACAAAAAGTTTCTCATCTACTCACCACTTTATTTTATCAAGAATGATTTCCAATAATTTTATTTTATAAAACTATGATTGAGTGTATCCATTCAAATCTTGGACTACATGCACAAAACAAAAATTATATGATTTTGACTTCAATAAACATTATATACTAAAATCAAATAATTTGATTTAAAGAGTAAAAAGTATTATTATTTCATTCTTTATGTAAGTGTTAGAATTGACTGTTCAATTTATTTTAATTATGTTTGATGAGATGAGGTTGGTTCAGTGGTAAACCCCTTTTACCAGCACCATGAGATTGCGGGTTCGAGTTCACCCCCTCCCTAAAAAACCCCGAATATATGTAAAAGTGCAATACTTCAAAATATATATATATATATATATATATATATATATATAAATATATATTTAATAGTTGAAAATAGACCGAGATAGTGTAGCACAAAACCACCAAGTTTTATTGACTCATCGAAACTAATGTTACTGTAAACATACATTTGAATTTACTATAACAAGGGTCATGAATCTTATTAAATGAACAAACAAATTAGAATAATAAATAAGAGTACCAATATTAACATACGTAATAAATATTATCATAGTATTGCCATTGTTATTATGATAATAATTATTATAAGGTTCGATCAATAGTACTGCCGACCACATCAGTTAGGGTATACCTTTTGAATGTTGTGTTGCAATAGGTTTCTATATATGGATAACAGGATTTTGTTTATAGGGTTTATAGTATTTTATTAAAAATAGTTTTTTATATTGAAGATTAAATTAAACAATCTATTTTATACAAAATATACTTAAAATATTTTCATTTTGATTTAAAATATATTTTAAAAAGGTTTTATTATTAAAAATTAAACAGCAAGCAAATTGATTTTAAATACCAGCTGTAATCTCATTTAATAAACCAGTAATTATATTAATAAATAATAAAAATATTATTAATAATATTTGTAATTATTATCGCCAGGCTCATTATAATTACATTGTCGTTGTTTTATTTTACTCCATTCTTATATTTATATTTATTTCTATATATTTAAAACAATTTTATTAAATTCAAAGAATTTTTTGAAATAATTGTACGTTATTTTTTTTTATTTGAAGCAATACAATATTACATAAATTTGGGGTTTTTGGGGAGTGGTATGACTCGAACCCGTAACCTAGTGGTGTAGGTGTGAGCTGTGTACCATCAGACGAACCTCATCACATTATAATTGTATGTTACTTGAAAATGATTTTAGAGTTTTATTTTTTTAAATTTTTGTTTAACCCACTTTTATCTAGTTTAACGTAGAGATGTATTAAAAAGACAGAAGTTTAGACTATAATGTTACACTTCAAAACAACATTTATTGTTGACCTTTCGATGAATTTATATATATATATATATATATATAACATTTCAAATATTGATAAAATGTAATTTATCAAATATGTCTCATACTTTATTTTTAAGTTGCAAGTTGTTTGAGACTTTTTTTTGTAACTAAACCGGTCTACATGTTTTTCATAAGTAACAAATTGGACACTATTAGCCGTTTTCGTGCGTCGAATTTTAATGGTGGAAAACCTAAGAAAACTCCACACGGGCACTTGCCCAACCTTAAATTTTGAGAAAAAAATTAGTTGAAATTTCAAATTTTGTCCCCAATACCAAATAATTCTTAGGTCTTTCTTAACTATTTCTTACTTTTTCAAACTACTTTTCAAGTTTTCAACACTTTTACAACAAAATATTTAACTATCTCTTTCCATTTAACATTGTCAAAATCTTCTCTGCACTTTATATGCTAACGTATCACGTCTAATGTGGCTAGGTGATGACGGGCGAAGGTTCAGACAGATAAAATAAAATTGATATTACATGCTCATATTAGAGAGAATACAGTAGTTGATTATCATATAGTTACATGTGATAAATGTAGAAATGTTTACACAACAATGACTACAATTAAATAAAAACAGTAAAGAAAATTACATGTCATTACTACAAAAATTCTTTTTATAATTTCATAAACGTAGAAATATAATACATAAGCGTGTCTTCAGATTTACTTAATAATAAATAAACAGAGGTAAATTACATATCCCACCTATCATTAATTTTTTTGTATCTAATACTTGAAAATCATATGCTAAAAACTAGTTTAAGGTGTAAGATCGCAGAAAATCAACCAAATTTATTGGGCTACAAATCGACGATTCTTTTAAGCAACGTTTTGCTAAAATGAAATGAGTAGTTTCACTTGCATGAAAAGGATCGAAGAAAACATGATCATTTCTATTCTTGCACGGAGGTATATCACGGATGCAAGGTCTAGTCCCATTTTTAGCCGCAACGCAACAACTGTCTCTTGTATTTGTAAAGCCTGCATGGAAATTAAATTTGTAAAAAATTAATAAACTGTATATTATTGTTTTATTTATAATTATAAGTTTTTATTTGGAAGTTTTTTCCCTCTCTAAAAAAATAGTAAAATATAGTGCGTAGCCACTTAGTTTTAGTATGCCTACCATATGAATTCGGTGAAACAAGGATGTCTGCCAAAACCTTGTAAGCATCTGCAAAAATGAATTTCGAACCGAAGAGTTCGAATTGCAATTTTGGCAACAAGTCAGAAAGAAGCTTGTTAAGTATTCGGGCACGCTCATTATAGTCATCATCGCACGTCGCTGACCGTTCTGAGTTAAATATCATTGGTGAACACCCCATCATACCAATACTATTCACCAAAAATTTACGTGCACCCAGATCATATAGTCTCTAAAGAAATAAGAAAAGCAAAACCAACTTTAGTATCATTTCAATATTAAAAAAAAACTCAGGACGACTCCATACTAGTTTTTATAATTTATCAAACTGTCTCAAAGGTTTTGAAAATTGCTTTGACCGATGACAATTGAACGACACCATTACACAATTAGTCTAAGAAAAAAAAAAACACGACCACATACTTAAGTAGGATAGATCTAAGATGGAGTGTAGTTTATCAAAACCGTGTCAAGGTTCTGAAAATTGCCTTGACCGATGAGAAGAAAACGTAACCATTATATATTTATTCTTATAGAAAAAAATAACACGACCACACACTTAAGTATGATATATCTAAGATGGAGTGTAGTTTATTACCTTTATATTACCGTAGAACTTTTGGGATATTGTTTGAGCGAATTTTGGGAAAGGAGTTCGTTGTTTCGTGGAGTTATCAAGGAAATCATAGCCGGTGCTTACATCAGCATTCCCTATACTTATGAAAAATAGTGATTTTGATAAGTAATCGGCCATCGCTTTTGGGTTATCGAACAAAGGTTGCAAGTTCTTCACAGTAGTTTCAAATAGACCGGTCTGCTTATCGAATGTTAGGCAAGTTCCCTGTAATTAATGACATAAAGTTTACTAGAAAATCAACTTCCACATCAAAAATCATTCTAATCTAATGTAGATATTTTCATGTTCTTCTTCCTTTGTTATTCGAGTGTCATAGTTTGTGAGTATCGAGTTCAAACCATAATAAAACTTATAAGGTTAAACATATTTCTAAACTCATTTTGATACATCCGTATTCTAGGAATCCAAGATTCAACGTTCACAAGAATTTTATATAAACAACTAAATCTTAGAATTGTTATTCATATAATGAGCATGCATTATTATATTGCTTACCATAAATTTTCCGGTATCAGGGAGAACACCACAGGCACTAGATCCATAATTCACCCCAGTTCGCAATGTTTTCTGCTCTTGTTTCGACAATCCCAAGCATGGAGGAGGAAATGGCAACCCGGCTACTTGGGCTACAACATCGAATGCATGAGTACAAACCAATTAATTAATTTGAAAATTTGAAAATGAAACGAAAAAATCTCACAATATTTTTTGTATCCTTACCAATGAAGTCAGCTTCAGTTCGACCATTGGTGAATCGACCGGTAGGTTTACCATCAACAAAATCTACTCCAAACGGTGGGTAATTAGCTTTGGACGTAGATCGCAGAAAGTTGTTATTTCCACTATCAACTGTAGAGTCTCCAAACACATATAAGGCCGGTATGTCAAATTTGATGTCATCTCCCAATTCTAAAAGTTTTAATAAATCCTTCTGATTAACATTCAACGGTGGTAACCTAAATACATCTCCATTGGACCCCAAAAGCAAATCAAGTAAAAGGAAAAACATAAGAAAATAACTTGTCCAACTTCTCATTTTTTCCTTTTCTTTTTATTGTAGCTCAGACGACGCCAAATAATTCAAGTTTGAATGTATAGAAGAGAACTTTTAACTTTATTTTACTTGTTTGATTACTACACACACACACACACACATATATATATATATATATATGTATATATACATGTGTATATATACATGTGTATATATTGAAATGTTAGAATTACCTGGATGAACACTACATTAGGTTTTTTAACGGTTTGTAATATTACACCGTAACATTTAACAAAATTTTGTTAACTTTTAAAAGTTATTTTTTTATATAATTAAAATCATTTGATATTATCTATTGTCATGATCAGTTTGTAAACAACATTCTTCGTTAACTCTAAATCAATTAAAAAAAAGCAAAGACAGAAAAGGGACAGCTACACTAATGAACTGTTGACATGAAGATACAATGGCAATAATGTAAAATTGAACCGTAATTCTTAAATTATTTTGTTTGTGCTGGTAAAGTTATTTTTTAATAACATTTCGTTAGTTGGATTAGTTTTTTTTTATATTATTTCATTATTTATACATCTTTTTTTATGTATGGAGCTAAAAAAGTTAAGTTTAACATAAATTCGTTTATGATACAAGTTGAGTTTTTTTTCTGCACAAATGAAACAAATAATATAACAAAAACAACCTTACAAAAAGTTTCTCATCTACTCACCACTTTATTTTATCAAGAATGATTTCCAATAATTTTATTTTATAAAACTATGATTGAGTGTATCCGATCAAATCTTGGACTACATGCACAAAACCAAAATTATATGATTTTGACTTTAATAAACATTATAAACTAAAATCAAATTATTTGATTTAAAGAGTAAAAAGTATTATTATTTCATTCTTTATGTAAGTGTTAGAATTGACTGTTCAAATTTTTTTTTTGAAGCAGCATTTTATTTAAAAAGCCAAAAAAGGCCAAAAAACCAACAACAATCAGACCAAAAACCTACAACACAACCCAAAACAAAGGCCAAAAAGCCAACAGCAATCAGACCAAAAAACCTGCAACAACAACCCATAACAAAGACCCAAACTACAGCAAAACAAATCAGCCTAGTCGAAAAACAGAAACAGAATCAGCTGGCAAGGAACTCATGAAAGCTACAGAGACAGTTAAAGCAGTTCAGAAAGACTGCTCTTCAGCTCAGAAAATTTGACTCCACACAATCTTTGTCGTTGAGTCTGAATCTGTAATTGCCAGCAGATCAGAAGCACGGATCTGAGATCTTCTTCAATTTGACTGACTGGTTCCTGCGACTTCACTTAGGCAGCCTTCAAAGCCTCTGTTGCAACGCTTTCCACCATAACCTAGAGGTGAGCTTAAATTGAACATCCGCCATCATCATTTTTACTTCTGCTGCGCATCTAAAAACGTGTTCTTACAACTCCTTCCTTAACAAGATCAATTGTGCTTCCACTCTTCAAGAAACACTCCACTTCAACTTCTCACCCTCTCCTTCACGACCAAGACTAGCAAGGTTAAGTCTACCTCCGAACCGCAACCATAATTTTTGAACCAAAGGGCCACCCAAAAACTAATTGTGTCCAATACCTTCCCCTTATTTGCGACATCACCATTGAATACCACCTCGTTTCTGCATTCTATAAGACCATGCAAAGAAGCAAAAAGCACCACGACAAAAACAGAAACAATTGCATCAAACATTACCCCACTCAAGCCTATCCCCTCTACCAAGCGAGCCTGCTTTAGCTAAACAGTCTGCGCTTGAGTTTGCAGACCTTGACATAAATTTGATATCAAAACCATCAGAGGAATTAAGGAACTGACGAATATCATAAACAAAATTCACCAGCTGCACGTTACCAAAATCTGAACCCAAAATACAATCCACCGCAGATTTTGAGTCACTGAAAATGGTGATAGCGCGCCAAGCAACAGAAGATTTACCAGAGATCAGTTGGCAAGCACGATGAATAGCCATCACTTCAGCCGAGAAGGCGTCGAGAACACCCACATAAAACGAAAAAAGACAGAGAATCCTACCTCTCAAATCACGAAGAATACCGCCGATTCCAGCCTCCCCCGGATTACCTCTAGCGGAACCATCCACATAAAAACTTAAATCTAGAAACGGTGGATATGGAACAACAATCCTCTGAACCTTCACAGCAAAAATGTCAACACATCTGTCACTAACATCAAGAATGAGGATTGTTAAATCATCTTTGGAGCCACTACAATGATTCTTGAACCAAAGAGCAAGCCGGAACTTAATCGTTTCCAAAACCACACCCATGTCCTTATTTTTTTCCACTAAAAACCACCTCATTCCGACATTCCCAAATAGACCACACAACCTCAAAAAATAAAGTGTTCCAAGCTCTCTTTTTTGACTTCGAAGAACAAAATGAGTTCCAACACGCAGCCCACTCCCTAATATTAGGAGATGAGTACGAAAAAACATTCCACCACCCCATACTAATCCTCCACACCTCATTGGACCAATCGCAATGAAGAAATAAATGATCAATCGTTTCACTGCCACCACCACATAGAGGACAAACAGCAAAATTATTTGGTTGAAACCCAAACCTATGCAAAACATCTGAAACCAAAATCCTACCCTTCAATAATTGCCAAACAAACACCTCTACCTTTGGGGGGCATATCCCCCTCCAAATAAAATCACAAAAAGGATCCACCACATCATTATTATCCTCCAAACACCTCCTGAAAGATCTAACTGAAAATAGACCATTTGAGCAAAAAGCCCAAGCTAATGCATCAGGAAATGCATCCCTTAACAGAATACTTTCCAAACACATCTTAAAACAATTCCACTGGTCCACTTCCCAATCAAACACATCTCTACGAAGATTCACATCCCAAACCCATTTAGACTCCTCCCATCTTCCAAACTCGGCCACCCTCCCACTTTTATTGGAAGCTAAGACAAAAATTCTCGGAAAAGCGATCTTGAGAGGTACTGAATCCCATTTTACCTCTTGCCACAACCGAACCTTTTCACCATTACCAATCACCACTTGGAAACCGTTCTTAACAATGTTGAATGCTCTATGATTTTCACCAAAAAACTTATTGATACTCTTTACAAAGTGAGAGCCTGACTTTACTTCACCAAAATTCCACAACAATGATTTAGTACTAGAACCATACTTTGCATAAAGAACTTTCTTCCACAAGGCCGATTCCTCTCTTCCAAACCTCCATAACCATTTGGCCATCAAGCTCAACCCTTTGTCTCTCATCCTACCAATACCTAAACCCCCAAACTTCTTATGCTTGCATAAAGTACCCCAGTCAACTGAATGGATTTTCTTATGAACAACTCCATCATTCCGGAAAAAACACCTCTGTAATTTCTCCAACTTCTTTGCCACTAAAACCGGAATAGAGAATACCGTCATAAAATACGACGGGAGACTAGACAACACCGCCTTGAGAAGAACCAAACGACCCCCTTTGGAGATGAAATTCCTCTTCCAAGGAGCAAGCCTCTGTTCAACCTTATTAACCACTGGATTACAAAAAGCTTCTCTACTCGGATTACCCCCAAGAGGAAGGCCAAAATAAGAGATCGGAAGAGAAGACTCCAAACACCTAATAGACCTGCCCAATCCTCTTCATTATCACCTTTCCTTCCTATCCTAACTAAACAAGATTTATGGAAGTTGATTTTTAACCCCGAAATTAGTTCGAAACACCTCAATATCCTCTTAGCATTCATTAAACATTCCAACTTAGGTTCCAAAAAACGAACCGTATCATCGGCTATATGAACCTCACCATTACCAAAAACTGCCCCTTTCAACAAATCCATATGCTTAGCTTTGTCCAACATACTACTCAGCACTTCCACGGCGATATTGAACAGAAAAGGGGATAAAGGGTCACCCTGACAAAGCCCTATATCCATAGAAAATTGCTTGGTAGGACCCCCGTTAACTAAAACCGACAGAGAAGGCGACGAAATGCACCATTTGATCCAATTGCACCATCTCATACCAAAACCCATTCTCTCCAACGACTCTAACACAAAATCGTGCTCTACACTATCGTACGCCTTCTCAAAATCCAGCTTCACCAAAAGACCACCCCTTCCACTTTTCCTCCAAGTATGAATTACCTCCTCAGCAATAACAAAGCTATCTACAATCTGACGATCCTTCACAAAAGCCATCTGAGCAGGACCAATCACTGAATCCATAACATTCTTCAATCTATTAGCTAGCACCTTTGCTAACACCTTATATAGCGAACCCACCAAACTAATTGGTCTATAATCTTGCAAAGATGTTGAAGCTTTAACTTTCGGAATTAAAGCTATAAAAGTGCAATTGAAATCTTTGATCACGGAACCATCATTATAAATGGTGTGTAAGAAATTCATGAAATTCATGAAATTCATCATGACTTAATGAAATTAAGATTAAGCCCATCAGGGCCAGGAGCTTTATTCCCGTCGCAATCACTTACCGCTTTCCAAACCTCATCTTCTGAGAATTCCACTTCTAACTTCAACCTCTCCTCCATCGAAATGAGACTAACTTGCAACCCGCCCCAATTTGGTCTACAACTTACCTTCTTTTTAAAATGACCACTAAAGAAAGACAAAACACCCTCTCGAACTTGAGCCGGACCCTTACAAAAACTACCCGAAATGAATAAATCACCAAGAAAATTTGCCTTCCTTCTCACATTAGACATAATGTGAAAAAATTTCAAATTCCTATCACCCTCTTTTAACCACTTCACCCTAGAAACTTGCCTCCATTTTTGTTCATCCAACCGAACCTGTTTCCATAACTTAACCAGACAAGAAGATCTTTGCTCACGCAACCCAGCCGACCACCCATAAGCCACTGCATTACTTTCAATTCTAGCCAAATCCTCTTCCAAATCCTTTATTACTTTGCCATCTGACTTGCAATTGTTAGCGTGAGCCTTCATAAAACATCTTACTGCACCAATTTTGTGCTTTAAAATTAAACCAGCTGAGACCCCTCTAGAACAGCTCACCCATTTCTTCCTCACACCTTCCATAAAATTCTTATCTTCAAGCCAAACATTCAAGAACCGAAATGGTTTGGGGCCCCAATCAACCATCAATTCCCCTAAAATCTCAGGGTTATGGTCCGACAAACTCCTGCCAAGCCCCTTCTGAACTAGTTGAGGGAACCACGAAAAAAATATAGGGTCGCACAAAAAACGATCGAGTCTTGCCCACGACTCATTTTCGCTATTATTTGACCAAGTGAACTCCATACCCTGCAACGGTAAGTCAATCACATTAGCAGCGTCTGCGAACAATTGGAAATTCCTCATAGACCTAACACTACCAATCCCGCGCTTTCTTTCTCTTTGATCGAAAACCGTATTAAAATCCCCCCCAATAATCCAAGGCCCCGGCAATGATAACTTCGCAGCCAAAATAAATTTCCACAACTCTACCCTCTCAATTTCGTTGTTCGCTGCATATACGTTACAAAAGACAACCTCCGTATTGATTGAGAACAACATTCCAGCAAGAATAATGCATCGATCGTTATGAATACACGACTTAACCCCAAAAACATCTTCATTCCATAACGTAATAACACCACCCGCCGACCCATTAGCCTCCACCCCCATTCCTTTAGACAAAATCGACCCCCCCAAAGACTTAATAATCCTAGAATCAAAATGGTTTAATTTAGATTCCTGAATAAAAAGGATAGAAGGCTTAGTACTTCTAACCAAATCCCTTACCACTCTCCTTTTTTCCATCCTCCCCAAGCCCCTAATGTTCCAAGATAAAATTATCATTAAGAAATTGATTCCCCACACTCTCAAAACAACAAGAACAAAACTCATTTGGTAGCCAAAAACCTAGCCTCATCTTCCTTTTCCCTCCTATCAATCTCAGCTACAACCTCGTCCTCCTTACCCTTAAAATCGAGACCCAACGCAACCCCCATTTCAATCACTTTTGCGACCTCATTACTAAAACTCCAACCACCATCAGCAGATTCTCTACTTCCTGCAATACCCGCACCTCTATCGTTGATAGATGAAGGAACTTTAAAATATCCCATAGCCACCCCTTTCTCAACAGCCTTGGTAAGCTCCACCTCCAAATTCCATCTTCCTCTCACCGAATTAGAGCCTGAGATTCCCCCTCGTATATCATCAAAACCAGCAGCAATCGACCTTCTATCTTTGCGAGTTTTCATGCCGTGACATTTAACCGAACTACATGGTTTAATCACCTTTCTTATAGAGGAAAACTTCCTAGTCCTATCTCTCACCTTACCATCCGAACAAACTACTATATTATCATGTTGGGTTTTGTGAAGCCAGAAATCAGCCTGAGGAACGGATTACAGCATGCAGCGCGGCGCATACCGCGTCGTAGACAGGTAGCCCAAGCCGCGACACACACAGCGTTGAACTACAGAAGGTTGATGCTGTGTAGACCGCGGTACGGACAAAGTGCACATACCGCGGCATAGGACGCGATGTTTTCCAATAGGTGATATGCGGTGTTGACCGCGGTATAGACAAGTACCTACATCGCGGTATTCTGAGCGGTGGAAGACAATAGAAGAACCGCGGTCCAGGTCGCGGGCTGCAGCCGCGACCCAGACCGCGGTAGGTACGAAATCTGTGTAATTTTAGGAAAACATGTGCGAAAAAGAAAAGTGCTCCTTTAGGGTTTTGGCTTACCCTAGTGTTCCCATATAAATACTACTATTTCCCATTGTATTTATGTGTGCGTAATGTGTGAGAAAAATTACTAGAGAGAGAGAGCAATTTTAGAGAGACTGAAAGAGAGACAGAGAGATTGTAATCAACTCTATAATAGTGGATTGAGTGCGGTGCGCTCCGTGGACGTAGGCAAATTGCTGAACCACGTAAAATCTTTGGTGTTGTCTTTTTCTTCTTATTGCTTTCATATTATTTATTTGTGATTAGATTTGTGTGTGCGATTTATTCTTATTAACAATTGGTATCAAAGCACTTGGTTGGGACAAATTTTTTTTTTACACAAATCTAGGTTTTCTCGAGGTCAATGATTTCGTCGTAGAGATGGAATCAGAAAAGGATACGCACAAGATTGAGAAATTCAATGGGACGAATTTCAGCTTCTGAAAGATGCAGAAGGAGGATTATCTGTACCAGAAGGATCTACACTGGCCGATAAAAGAGAGACCGAAGGATATGACCGACGAAGATTGGTCAAAGAAGCGGAAAACCGAAGAATATGGATGATGATGATTTTGAACTCCTGGACCGGAAAGCATTGGGAGCAATTCGTCTCAGTTTGACGAAGCAGGTCGCTTTCAACGTAAAGGAATCAACAGACTGCCAAAGATATAATGGATACTCTATCAGACCTATATGAACAGCCTTCTGCGGTAAGGAAAGTCCATCTTGTTAAGAAGCTATCAACCTTGAAGATGGCGGAGAAGTCAGAACTTTAAAGAGTTTCTGAATCAATTCAGCGAAGTGAAGGATGGGTTATGTTCATTGTCTATGGGTTTCGATGAGGAGTTTATGGCAGTATTTATGCTCACCCAATTGCCAGAAAGTTGAAAGATGACAAGTCAGGCAATTGCCAACTCGTTCGGGAAAGAAAAATTGAACTTCCAACAGGTTGTGAACATGATCATGACCGAAGAAATCAGGTTGCTTGAAGAGGGATTAGGGGCATCTACATCTTAGCACTGAATGTGGAAAGCAGAGAAGGCAGAAACAGAAATCGAAACACGAATCAACGGGGAAGATCAAAGTCAAGAGGAAAATCTAAATCCAGGTATCAGGTCAACTATTCGGGAAATCAGCAACGAAGCAAGAAGGATGTAGAGTGCTGGAATTGTGGTAAGAAGGGCCACTTCTCGTATGAGTGTAGATATGAGAAGAAGGATAATGGCAAGAACAGCGCAAATTGTGTATCTGAGGAGTCAGATGACTGCCTCATCTGCTCGTTGGAAAGCAAGACGGAGTCCTGGGTTTTGGATTCAGGAAGCGTCATTCCATGCCACACCTCACAGGGAACTGTTTGAGAATTACGTCTCCAAAAATTTGGGTAAAATGTATCTTGGTGACGATCAAGCATGCAATATTACCGGGAAGGGAGATGTGGAGATTCAGCTGAAAGGGTCAGTTTGGAAACTCGACAATGTGAGGCACATACCGGATTTGAGGAAAAACTTGATCTCTATTGGGCAGCTGGCATCAGATGGCTACATGACAACTTTCACAGGTGACAAGTGGAAGATTTCGAAGGGTATCATGACAATCGTCCGAGGAAATAAGAATGGGTCACTTTATACAACCACAGATGGTTGTGGTTCAATCGCTATGGCGGAAGGTAAAGACGATTCAAACTTATGGCACCAGAGGTTTGGGCACATGAGTAATCAGGGGCTGAAGTGTCTGCATTCGAAAGGAAAGTTGCCAGATTTGAAGAATGTTGAGGTTGATTTCTGTGAGAGCTGCATATTAGGAAAACAGAAGCGAGTGAGCTTCAAGAAGACCGAAAGAGTACCGCTAAAGGAGAAGCTGGAACTAGTGCACACCGATGTTTGGGGTCCAGCTTCAGTCTCGTCAACCGGGGATAAACAGTATTTTGTCACCTTTATCGACGATCATTCCAGAAAGGTATGGGTTACTTCTTGAAATACAAGTCTGAAGTGTTTGATGTTTTCAAGAGATGGAAAGCTAGGGTTGAGAACGAGACAGGTTTAAAGATCAAAAGGCTGCATTCAGACAATGGTGGAGAATATGAAGACAATGAGTTCAAGAAGTTTTGCTACCAGAGCGGGATAAAGCTCAGTAGAACGGTTCCTGGAACCCCACAGCAGAATGGTATAGCAGAACGGATGAACAGGACATTGACTGTGAGAGCCAGAAGCATGAGGTTACATTCAGGGTTGCCAAAACAGTTCTGGGCAGAAGCAGTCAATACAGCAGCCTATTTGATCAATAGAGGACCATCAAAACCCTTGGACCTCGCTATACCAGAGGAGATCTGGACTGGGAAAGAGGTAAAACTTTCTCATCTTAAAGTGTTTGGGTGTGTTTCCTATGTACATGTAGGTGATCATGCGAGAAGTAAGTTAGACGTCAAGTCAGTGAAGTGCACTTTGGTGGGCTATGGAGAAGATGAATTTGGTTACAAGCTGTGGGATGACCAAAACCGCAAGATGATCAGAAGTAGAGATGTCGTCTTCAACGAAAGGGTCATGTACAAAGACAGGAACACACAGGTGTCTGAGCCGGAAGAGCCAGAGTATTTTGGGCCGGATGATGTACAGGATAGCGGGATCATGGAACATATTAAACAGAATGACGAAGAGCAAGGTGTGCAGCCCCAGGTTTAAGAACCTATCCCACATAGAGATGTTCCAGTGACACATGCTCAAAGTACATTAAGAAGATCAACTCGAACTCCTACACCAAATAGGAAGTACTTGCAATACATGTTGCTGACAGATGCAGGAGAACCTGAGTGCTATGATGAGGCATGTCAGGGAGAAGATACGAGCAAGTGGGAGCTTACAATGAAGGATGAGATGAATTCGTTGGTATCCAATCAAACTTGGGAGTTAGCCAAGCTACCTGAAGGAAAGAAAGCCCTACAGAATAAGTGGGTGTTTCGGATAAAAGAGGAACATGATGGTTCCAAGAGATACAAGGCACGACTAGTAGTCAAAGGTTTCCAACAAATTGAAGGTATTGACTACTCTGAAATTTTCTCTCCTGTTGTTAAACTAACTACGATCCGGTTAGTGTTGAATATTGTCGCAGCAAAAGAATTATATCTGGAACAATTAGATGTGAAGACTGCATTTCTTCATGGTGATTTAGAAGAAGAGATATACATGAAACAACCAGAGGGGTTTGCGGAAGATGGCAAGGAAGAGTTGGTATGTAAATTGACGAAGAGCTTGTATGGTTTAAAACAAGCTCCCCGACAGTGGTACAAGAAGTTTGATGGGTTTATGCAAGGCAATGGCTATTTAAGATGCAATGCTGACCACTACTGCTACTTCAAAAAGGTTAAGTCAAGCTTTATTATTTTACTACTTTATGTTGATGACATGTTAGTAGCCTGGTGCAGATTTAGAGGAAATTAACAATTTGAAGAAGCAACTCTCGAGTGAGTTCGAGATGAAGGATTTAGGTGCAGCAAAGCAGATTCTTGGAATGAGGATTAGCAGAGATGAACATGAAGGTACATTGAAGCTTTCACAAGCAGAGTACGTTCGGAAGGTGTTACAGAGATTCAGCATGGGTGATGCAAAATCAGTAAGAACACCTTTGGCTAGTCATTTCAAGCTGTCCAAGGACCAGAGTCCGAAGACAGAAGAAGAGAAGGACTTCATGGCTAAAGTGCCTTATGCTTCAGCCATTGGAAGTCTAATGTATGCCATGACCTGCACAAGACCTGATATTTCCCAAGCAGTGGGAGTTGTGAGCAGATATATGTCTAATCCAGGCAAGTCTCATTGGGAGGCCGTAAAATGGATCCTAAGATATATGCGGGGTACGACAGAGAAGTGTCTAACCTTCAGAAGAGATGGACTCAAGCTAGAAGGTTATGTGGATTCAGATTTTGCTGGAGAGGTGGATCATAGAAGAAGTACCACCGGATATGTGTTCACAATGGCAAGTACTGCGATTAGTTGGGTGTCTCAGTTGCAGAAAATAGTAACATTATCTACAACTGAAGCAGAGTATGTGGCTGCGACGGAAGCAAGCAAAGAGCTTATATGGTTACAAGGACTGTTAGCTGAATTAGGATTCGATCATGTGATGAATGTGTTGCACAGTGATAGTCAGAGTGCAATACACTTGGCCAAGAATTGGGCGTTCCATTCTAGGACCAAGCATATAGACCTGCGCTATCACTTTATTCGGTCATTAATCGAAGAAGGAGTGTTGAAGTTAGTGAAGATCGCAGGAACTAAGAATCCGGCTGACATGTTAACCAAGCCAGTCACTACTGAGAAACTGGAGTTGTGCGCAACTTCAGTGGGTTTTCAAGAGTGAAGACGTGGGGAATGAGCGCACCGTTATTTATCCGCCAAGTCATCAAGGAAGGATGGAGAATGCCTATTTGAGTTTCAGTCTTCAAGTGGGAGATTGTTGGGTTTTGTGAAGCTAGAAATCAGCCTGAGGAACGGATTACAGCATGCAGCGCGGCGCATACCGCGTCGTAGACAGGTAGCCCAAGCCGCGACACACACAGCGTTGAACTACAGAAGGTTGATGCTGTGTAGACTGCGGTACGGACATAGTGCACATACCGCGGCATAGGACGAGATGTTTTCCAGTAGGTGATATGCGGTGTTGACCGCGGCATAGACAAGTACCTACATCGCGGTATTCTGAGCGGTGGAAGACAGTAGAAGAACCGCGGTCCAGGTCGCGGGCTGCAGTCGCGACCCAGACCGCGGTAGGTACGAAATCTGTGTAATTTTAGGAAAACATGTGCGAAAAAGAAAAGTGCTCCTTTAGGGTTTTGGCTTACCCTAGTGTTCCCATATAAATACTACTATTTCCCTATTGTATTTATGTGTGCGTAATGTGTGAGAAAAATTACTAGAGAGAGAGAGAGCAATTTTAGAGAGACTGAAAGAGAGACAGAGAGATTGTAATCAACTCTATAATAGTGGACTGAGTGCGGTGCGCTCCGTGGACGTAGGCAAATTGCTGAACCACGTACAATCTTTGGTGTTGTCTTTTCTTCTTATTGCTTTCATATTATTTATTTGTGATTAGATTTGTGTGTGCGATTTATTCTTATTAACATATCACCACCCAAAGTCTGATTTTCAGACAAAATGTCGCCACCCAAATTCAGAGTTTCAGACACATGGGACAATGAATTTTCAACAGAAGAAAAACTAACCTCATTAGACATATCCTCTTCTTCGTCAACCACATTTGTCACTTGAGCTTCCATATTCCCTGTCTCTAACACATTCCTTTGACCACCATTAAGAAGAGCTTCTTTGAACGAAGGACCCACATTCTTATCATTACCACCACACCCTCCTCCTCTCAAATCTATGACTATATTACTATCTGACACCTGGTTTATGCCAGCCATAGATGGTTCACCACCTAAAAACGGATATAGATTCCTAGAACCATCCCGACTATAAACATTTAATGAATCCCCACTATCTTCACACCACCTTGTCATCTCCACATTTTTGCCTTTATCCATCGCCTCATTCTGAAGCCCATTTAAAGTGGCAGAATTAATTGGCACTGCAGCATCTATAATAATCCCCTTTTCATTTGTATGGGCTTTCCTAAGAATCCCACAAGCCAACCTGGGCTTAACAAGGAAGCCAGATTTAGACATGCCAGAGCCCAAGCCCATATCATTACCTGAGCCCAAGCCCAAATCGAATTGAACCACCTTTCTAGAAACAGGAGCTTTAGCCAAAGGAAACTGAAACGTTGTCTTGTTAATTGTAGCCTCTCCTCTTGCCTTGGGACCCGACGCCCTCTTCTTGACATTTGCTTCGAAACCTACACCCATAGGAACTGTAGAGTCGCCTGAACCAAAACCAAACTTACCAGAAATCCAACCCATGTCAATCGGAATTGGATCTTCCCGAGCAGAAACTGAAAAAGAATTCCCTCCCACCACCACCTTAACTATCTGAGGGCAACTCCTGCCATTAGGGATAAGAGTGAGGGTCCTTCCTCTGCATAAAATCTCTCTATTGACAGTTTCCTCCTCCACCAATAAAACCTCTCCAACCGCCCAGCCAAGTTTTAAGAAAAATTCTTCACACCAAACATTAAGAGGAATACCCCTGAATTCAATCCAAGACAACCTGCATTGAGGAGTAATGTCATTAGACCAACCTCGGACAAAAGAAAAGAAATCCACCCAAAGATCTTTTCTTCTGATGAAGTCATTCCTCAACTCAACTGATTTGAATTTCCATAGAATATTCTTATCCTCAATATAATAAGATGATAACTGGATGTTCCTCTCACTACACCTATTGATCATGGCACAGACATCAGAAATTTTTTTTAAAACACCAACAACGCATAGACTAATCCACCTACTGTCAACTATTTCTTCATTCCACTTAACCACTTCCGACCTCACCGATCCCTTCACCACTGGAACCTTCCGAAGATCAACCTTTGAGTCTTTCACATAATGATTGTTGACCGAGATCCCAACCGCTTCAGCATACGATGATCCAGGCCTAATATTAGACAAATTGCTAACATCCTTGTTTTTTCTCAAATTAACCACCTTGCTAGCTCCTACATTCATTTCCAAACCCCGATTAAATTTCTTGTGTTGCCCAACATCGATCACCTTATTCCTGACTTTCCATTCCAAAGAAGCAACCTTAGTCAATATTGGCCAACTGAAAACATGCATACCGTTCGTAAGATCAACGAACCTTAACGCTTCTTCCTTCGAACCAAATCTTACAAAAGCGAAACAACTCCTTCTAGTCCTATTTTTCGGAGACAGAAAAAGATCTCTAATCCTTCCGAAAGATTTGAAAACACCCCATAAATCCTTTAGCTCCACAATAGGATTAAGATTATCCACAAAAACAAACACAAGATTAGACCTAAAATCTCTGTGTCTAAAGCTACCACTAGAGCTTCTCTCTCTAACTCTCTCTCTCATGTTTTCTAACACTTTTTCAATTGTAATCAACTAAATGATGACTGTTCAATTTATTTTAATTATGTTTGATGAGATGAGGTTGGTTCAGTGGTAAACCCCTTTTACCAGCACCATGAGATTGCGGGTTCGAGTTCACCCCCTCCCTAAAAAACAACGAATATATGTAAAACTGCAATACTTCAATATATATATATATATATATATATATATTCAATAGTTGAAATTAGACCGAGATAGTGTAGCACAAAACCACCAAGTTTTTTTGACTCATCGAAACTAATGTTACTGTAAACTTACATTTGAATTTACTATAACAAGGGTCACGAATCTTATTAAATGAACAAACAAATTAGAATAATAAATAAGAGTACCAATATTAATATACGTAATAAATATTATCATAGTATTGCCATTGTTATTATGATAATAATTATTATAAGGGTCGATCAGTAGTACCGCCGACCACATCAGTTAGGGTATACCTTTTGAATATTGTGTTGCAATAGGCTTTTATATATGGATAAAAGGATTTTGTTTATAGGGTTTATAGTATTTTACTAAAAATAGTTTTTTATATTGAAGATTAAATTAAACAATCTATTTTATATAAATTATACTTAAAAAATTTTCATTTTGATTTAAAATATATTTTAAAAAGGTTTTATTATTAAAAATTAACCACCAAGCAAATTGATTTTAAATACCAGCCGTAATCTCATTTAATAAACCAGTAATTATATTAATAAATAATAATAATAATATTATTAATAATATTTGTAATTATTATCGCCAGGCTCATTATAATTACATTGTCGTTGTTTTATTTTACTCCATTCTTATATTTATATTTCTTTCTATATATTTAAAACAATTTTATTAAATTCAAAGAATTTTTTAAAATAATTGTACGTTATTTTTTTTTATTTGAAGCAATACAATATTACATAAATTCGGGGTTTTTGGGGAGGGGTAGGACTCGAACCCGTAACCTAGTGGTGCAAGTGTGAGGCGTGTACCATTAGACGAGCCTCATCTCATCATAATTGTATGTTACTTGAAAATGATTTTAGACTTTTATTTTATTAAATTTTTGTTTAACCCACTTTTATCTAGTTTAACGTAGAGATGTATTAAAAAGACAGAAGTTTAGACTATAATGTTACACTTCAAAACAACATTTATTGTTGACCTTTCGATGAATTTATATATATATATATATATAAAACATTTCAAATATTGATAGAAGTTTAGACTATAATGTTACACTTCAAAACAACATTTATTGTTGACCTTTCGATGAATTTATATATATATATAACATTTCAAATATTGATAAAATGTAATTTATCAAATATGTCTCATACTTTATTTTTAAGTTGCAAGTTGTTTGAGACTTTTTATTGTAACCAAACCAGTCTACATGTTTGTCATAAGTAACAAATTGGACACTATTAGCCGTTTTCGTGCGTCGAATTTTAATGGTGGAAAACCTAAGAAAACTCCACACGGGCACTTGCCCAACCTTAAATTTTGAGAAAAAATTAGTTGAAATTTCAAATTTTGTCCCCAATACCAAATAATTATTAGGTTCTCTTAACTATTTCTTACTTTTTCAAACTACTTTTTCAAGTTTTCAACACTTTTACAACAAAATATTTAACTATCTCTTTCCATTTAACATTGTCAAAATCTTCTCTGCACTTTATATGCTAACGTATCACGTCTAATGTGGCTTGGTGATGACAAGCGAAGGTTCAGACAGATAAAATAAAATTGATATTACATGCTCACATTAGAGATAATACAGTAGTTGATTATCATATAGTTACATGTGATAAATGTAAAAATGTTTACACAACAATGACTACAATTAAATAAAAACAGTAAAGAAAATTACATGTCATTACTACAAAAATTCTTTTTATAATTTTATAAACGTAAAAATATAATACATAAGCATGTCTTCAGATTTACTAAATAATAAATAAACAGAGGTAAAACACATATCCCACCTATCATTAAATTTTTTGTATCTAATACTTGAAAATCATATGCTAAAAACTAGTTTAAGGTGTAAGATCACAGAAAATCAACCAAATTTATTGGGCTACAAATCGACGATTCTTTTAAGCAACGTTTTGCTAAAATGAAATGAGTTGTTTCACTGGCATGAAAAGGATCGAAGAAAACATGATCATTTCTATTCTTGCAGGGAGGTATATCACGGATGCAAGGTCTAGTCCCATGTTTAGCCGCAACGCAACAACTGTCTCTTGTATTTGTAAAGCCTGCATGGAAATTAAATGTGTAAAAAATTAATAAACTATATATTATTGTTTTATTTATAATTATAAGTTTTTATTTGGAAGTTGTTTCCCTCTCTAAAAAAATTGTAAAATATAGTGCATAGCCACTTAGTTTTAGTATGCCTACCATATGAATTCGGTGAAACAAGGATGTCTGCCAAAACCTTGTAAGCATCTGCAAAATTGAATTTCGAACCGAAGAGTTCGAATTGCAATTTTGGCAACAAGTCAGAAAGGAGCTTGTTAAGTATTCGGGCACGCTCATTATAGTCATCATCGCACGTCGCTGACCGTTCTGAGTTAAATATCATTGGTGAACACCCCATCATACCAATACTATTCACCAAAAATTTACGTGCACCCAGATCATATAGTCTCTAAAGAAATAAGAAAAGCAAAACCAACTTTAGTATCATTTCAATATTAAAAAAAAACTCAGGACGACTCCATACTAGTTTTATAATTTATCAAACTGTCTCAAAGGTTTTGAAAATGACGCAGAACGGAAGTTCTAGGATCACAAGCGTAACCCTAACAGAACATAAACTGGAATCCACCAGAAAAAAAAGAAACTGAAACCAAATTGTAAATTTTATTCAATACTTCGAAACTGATAACAAAAGCCTTAAATAGGCTTTGAAAACCCTAAAAACGGAAAAGACTAAAATATCCTCAGCTAAATAAAATAAAAACGGAAAACAAATAAAAACATAAAAATCTTCGGATGCCCGATAACCTATCTTAAACAGCTCCGTTGAGGGAGTAAATGATGTCAACCGGGCAAGCCCCGGTTAAACCGCTATGGAGCTTCGAAAACCCTTTCCGAAAACATATTATAATAGGAAATCTGTCAACCGAACGAAAAGTTATGCCCGTTTCATTGAAACACCTCTTTTGGACAATTTTCTATCCATCTCTTCTTCAAAGTCCAAAGCCAATTGTCCTACATCAGAAAATTGCTTTGACCGATGACAATTGAATGACACCATTACACAATTAGTCTAAGAAAAAAAAACACGACCACATACTTAAGTAGGATAGATCTAAGATGGAGTGTAGTTTATCAAAACCGTGTCAAGGTTCTGAAAATTGCCTTGACTGATGAGAAGAAAACGTAACCATTATATATTTATTCTTACAGAAAAAAATAACACGACCACACACTTAAGTATGATATATCTAAGATGGAGTGTAGTTTATTACCTTTATATTACCGCAGAACTTTTGGGATATTGTTTGAGCGAATTTTGGGAAAGGAGTTCGTTGTTTCGTGGTGTTATCAAGGAAATCATAGCCGGTGCTTACATCAGCATTCCCTATACTTATGAAAAATAGTGATTTTGATAAGTAATCGGCCATCGCTTTTGGGTTATCGAACAAAGGTTGCAAGTTCTTCACAGTAGTTTCAAATAGACCGGTCTGCTTATCGAATGTTAGGCAAGTTCCCTGTAATTAATGACATAAAGTTTACTAGAAAATCAATTTCCACATCAAAAATCATTCTAATCTAATGTAGATATTTTCATGTTCTTCTTCCTTTGTTATTCGAGTGTCATAGTTTGTGAGTATCGAGTTCAAACCATAATAAAACTTATAAGGTTAAACATATTTCTAAACTCATTTTGATACATCCGTAATCTAGGAATCCAAGATTCAACGTTCACAAGAATTTTATATAAACAACTAAATCTTAGAATTGTTATTCATATAATGAGCATGCATTATTATATTGCTTACCACAAATTTTCCGGTATCAGGGAGAACACCACAGGCACTAGATCCATAATTCACCCCAGTTCGCAATGTTTTCTGCTCTTGTTTCGACAATCCCAAGCATGGAGGAGGAAATGGCAACCCAGCTACTTGGGCTACAACATCGAATGCATGAGTACAAACCAATTAATTAATTTGAAAATTTGAAAATGAAACGAAAAAATCTCACAATATTTTTTGTATCCTCACCAATGAAGTCAGCTTCAGTTCGACCATTGGTGAATCGACCGGTAGGTTTACCATCAACAAAATCTACTCCAAACGGTGGGTAATTAGCTTTGGACGTAGATCGCAGAAAGTTGTTATTTCCACTATCAATCGTAGAGTCTCCAAACACATATAAGGCCGGTATGTCAAATTTGATGTCATCTCCCAATTCTAAAAGTTTTAATAAATCCTTCTGATTAACATTCAACGGTGGTAACCTAAGTACATCTCCATTGGACCCCAAAAGCAAATCAAGTTAAAGGAAAAACATAAGAAAATAACTTGTCCAACTTCTCATTTTTTCCTTTTCTTTTTATTGTAGCTCAGACGACTCCAAATAATTCAAGTTTGAATGTATAGAAGAGAACTTTTAACTTTATTTTACTTGTTTGATTACTACACATATATATGTATATATATATGTATATGTATATATACATGTGTATATATTGAAATGTTAGAATTACCTGGATGAACACTACATTTGGTTTTTTAACAGTTTGTAATATTACACCGTAACATTTAACAAAATTTTGTTAACTTTTAAAAGTTATTTTTTTATATAATTAAAATCATTTGATATCATCTATTGTCATGATCAGTTTGTAAACAAAATTCTTCTTTAACTCTAAATCAATTAAAAAAAAAAACAAAGACAGAAAAGGGACAGCTACACTAATGAACTGTTGACATGAAGATACAATTGCAATAATGTAAAATTGAACCCTTATTCTTAAATTATTTTGTTTGTGCTAGTACAGTTATTTTTTAACAACATTTCGTTAGTTGGATTAGTTTTTTTATATTATTTCATTATTTGTACATCTTTTTTTATGGATGGAGCTAAAAAAGTTAATTTTAACATAAATTCGTTTATGATACAAGTTGAGTTTTTTTTCTGCACAAATGAAACAAATAATATAACAAAAACAACCTTACAAAAAGTTTCTCATCTACTCGACACTTCATTTTATCAAGAATGATTTCCAATAATTTTATTTTATAAAACTATGATTGAGTGTATCCGATCAAATCTTGGACTACATGCACAAGGCCAAAATTATATGATTTTGACTTTAATAAACATTATATACTAAAATCAAATAATTTGATTTAAAGAGTAAAAAGTATTATTATTTCATTCTTTATGTAAGTGTTAGAATTGACTGTTCAATTTATTTTAATTATGTTTGATGAGATGAGGTTGGTTCACTGGTAAACCCCTTTTACCAGCACCATGAGATTGCGGGTTCGAGTTCACCCCCTCCCTAAAAAACCCCAAATATATGTAAAAGTGCAATACTTCAATATATATATATATATATATATATATATATATTCAATAGTTGAAATTAGACCGAGATAGTGTAGCACAAAACCACCAAGTTTTTTTAACTCATCGAAACTAATGTTACTGTAAACATACATTTGAATTTACTTGAACAAGGGTCACGAATCTTATTAAATGAACAAACAAATTAGAATAATAAATAAGAGTACCAATATTAACATACGTAATAAATATTATCATAGTATTGCCATTGTTATTATGATAATAATTATTATAAGGGTCGATCAATAGTACCGCCGACCACATCAGTTAGGGTATACCTTTTGAATGTTGTGTTGCAATAGGCTTCTATATATGGATAAAAGGATTTTGTTTATAGGGTTTATAGTATTTTATTAAAAATAGTTTTTTATATTGAAGATTAAATTAAACAATCTATTTCATACAAATTATACTTAAAAAATTTTCATTTTGATTTAAATATATTTTAAAAAGGTTTTATTATTAAAAATTAACCACCAAGCAAATTGATTTTAAATACCAGCCGTAATCTCATTTAATAAACCAGTAATTATATTAATAAATAATAAAAATATTATTAATAATATTTGTAATTATTATCGCCAGGCTCATTATAATTACATTGTCGTTGTTTTATTTTACTCCATTCTTATATTTATATTTCTTTCTATATATTTAAAACAATTTTATTAAATTCAAAGAATTTTTTGAAATAATTGTACGTTATTTTTTTTATTTGAAGCAATACAATATTACATCAATTTGGGGTTTTTGGGAAGGGGTAGGGCTCGAAACCGTAACCTAGTGGTGTAGGTGTGAGCCGTGTACCATCAGACAAACCTCATCACATTATAATTGTATGTTACTTGAAAATGATTTTAGACTTTTATTTTATTAAATTTTTTTTAACCCACTTTTATCTAGTTTAACGTAGAGATGTATTAAAAAGACAGAAGTTTAGACTATAATGTTACACTTCAAAACAACATTTATTGTTGACCTTTCGATGAATTTATATATATATATATATATATAACATTTCAAATATTGATAAAATGTAATTTATCAAATATGTCTCATACTTTATTTTTAAGTTGCAAGTTGTTTGAGACTTTTTTTTGTAACCAAACCGGTCTACATGTTTGTCATAAGTAACAAATTGGACACAATTAGCCGTTTTCGTGCGTCGAATTTTAATGGTGGAAAACCTAAGAAAACTTCACACGGGCACTTGCCCAACCTTAAATTTTGAGAAAAAAATTAGTTGAAATTTCAAATTTTGTCCCCAATACCAAATAATTATTAGGTTCTCTTAACTATTTCTTACTTTTTCAAACTACTTTTTCAAGTTTTCAACACTTTTACAACAAAATATTTAACTATCTCTTTCCATTTAACATTGTCAAAATCTTCTCTGCACTTTATATGCTAACGTATCATGTCTAATGTGGCTTGGTGATGACGAGCGAAGGTTCAGACAGATAAAATAAAATTGATATTACATGCTCATATTAGAGAGAATACAATAGTTGATTATCATATAGTTACATGTGATAAATGTAGAAATGTTTACACAACAATGACTACAATTAAATAAAAACAGTAAAGAAAATTACATGTCATTACTACAAAAATTCTTTTTATAATTTCATAAACGTAGAAATATAATACATAAGCATGTCTTCATATTTACTTAATAATAAATAAACAGAGGTAAAATACATATCCCACCTATCATTAAATTTTTTGTATCTAATACTTGAAAATCATATGCTAAAAACTAGTTTAAGGTGTAAGATCGCAGAAAATCTACCAAATTTATTGGGCTACAAATCGAGGATTCTTTTAAGCAACATTTTTCTAAAATGAAATGAGTTGTTTCACTGGCATGAAATGGATCGAAGAAAACATGATCATTTCTATTTTTGCAGGGAGGTATATCACGGATGCAAGGTCTAGTCCCACGTTTAGCCGCAACGCAACAACTGTCTCTTGTATTTGTAAAGCCTGCATGGAAATTAAATTTGTAAAAAATTAATAAACTATATATTATTGTTTTATTTATAATTATAAGTTTTTATTTGGAAGTTTTTTCCCTCTCTAAAAAAATTGTAAAATATAGTGCGTAGCCACTTAGTTTTAGTATGCCTACCATATGAATTCGGTGAAACAAGGATGTCTGCCAAAACCTTGTAAGCATCTGCAAAAATGAATTTCGAACCGAAGAGTTCGAATTGCAATTTTGGCAACAAGTTAGAAAGGAGCTTGTTAAGTATTCAGGCACGCTCATTATAGTCATCATCGCACGTCGCTGACCGTTCTGAGTTAAATATCATTGGTGAACACCCCATCATACCAATACTATTCACCAAAAATTTACGTGAACCCAGATCATATAGTCTCTAAAGAAATAAGAAAAGCAAAACCAACTTTAGTATCATTTCAATATTAAAAAAAAACTCAGGATGACTCCATACTAGTTTTATAATTTATCAAACTGTCTCAAAGGTTTTGAAAATTGCTTTGACCGATGACAATTGAAGGACACCATTACACAATTAGTCTAAGAAAAAAAAAACACGACCACATACTTAAGTAGGATAGATCTAAGATGAAGTGTAGTTTATCAAAACCGTGTCAGGGTTCTGAAAATTGCCTTGACTGATAAGAAGAAAACGTAACCATTATATATTTATTCTTACAGAAAAAAATAACACGACCACACACTTAAGTATGATATATCTAAGATGGAGTGTAGTTTATTACCTTTATATTACCGCAGAACTTTTGGGATATTGTTTGAGCGAATTTTGGGAAAGGAGTTCGTTGTTTCGTGGTGTTATCAAGGAAATCATAGCCGGTGCTTACATCAGCATTCCCTATACTTATGAAAAATAATGATTTTGATAAGTAATCGGCCATCGCTTTTGTTATCGAACAAAGGTTGCAAGTTCTTCACAGTAGTTTCAAATAGACCGGTCTGCTTATCGAATGTTAGGCAAGTTCCCTATAATTAATGACATAAAGTTTACTAGAAAATCAACTTCCACATCAAAAATCATTCTAATCTAATGTAGATATTTTCATGTTCTTCTTCCTTTGTTATTCGAGTGTCATAGTTTGTGAGTATCGAGTTCAAATCATAATAAAACTTATAAGGTTAAACATAGTTCTCAACTCATTTTGATACATCTGTAATCTAGGAATCCAAGATTCAACGTTCACAAGAATTTTATATAAACAACTAAATCTTAGAATTGTTATTCATATAATGAGCATGCATTATTATATTGCTTACCACAAATTTTCCGGTATCAGGGAGAACACCACAGGCACTAGATCCATAATTCACCCCAGTTCGCAATGTTTTCTGCTCTTGTTTCGACAATCCCAAGCATGGAGGAGGAAATGGCAACCCGGCTACTTGGGCTACAACATCGAATGCATGAGTACAAACCAATTAATTAATTTGAAAATTTGAAAATGAAACGAAAAAATCTCACAACATTTTGTGTATCCTCACCAATGAAGTCAGCTTCAGTTCGACCATTGGTGAATCGATCGGTAGGTTTACCATCAACAAAATCTACTCCAAACGGTGGGTAATTAGCTTTGGACGTAGATCGCAGAAAGTTGTTATTTCCACTATCAACCGTAGAGTCTCCAAACACATATAAGGCCGGTATGTCAAATTTGATGTCATCTCCCAATTCTAAAAGTTTTAAAAAATCCTTCTCATTAACATTCAACGGTGGTAACCTAAATACATCTCCATTGGACCCCAAAAGCAAATCAAGTAAAACGAAAAACATAAGAAAATAACTTGTCCAACTTCTCATTTTTTTCCTTTTCTTTTTATTGTAGCTCAGACGACTCCAAATAATTCAAGTTTGAATGTATAGAAGAGAACTTTTAACTTTTTTTTACTTGTTTGATTACTACATATATATATATATGTATATGTATTTATACATGTGTATATATTGAAATATTAGAATTACCTGGATGAACACTACATTAGGTTTTTTAACGGTTTGTAATATTACACCGTAACATTTAACAAAATTTTTTTAACTTTTAAAAGTTATTTTTTTATATAATTAAAATCATTTGATATCATCTATTGTCATGATCAGTTTGTAAACAAAATTCTTCTTTAACTCTAAATCAATTAAAAAAAACAAAGACAGAAAAGGGAAGCTACACTAATGAACTGTTGACATGAAGATACAATTGCAATAATGTAAAATTGAACCGTAATTCTTAAATTATTTTGTTTGTGCTAGTACAGTTATTTTTTAACAACATTTCGTTAGTTGGATTAGTTTTTTATATTATTTCATTATTTGTACATCTTTTTTATGGAAGGAGCTAAAAAAGTTAATTTTAACATAAATTCGTTTATGATACAAGTTGAGTTTTTTTTTCTGCACAAATGAAACAAATAATATAACAAAAACAACCTTACAAAAAGTTTCTCATCTACTCACCACTATATTTTATCGAGAATGATTTCCAATAATTTTATTTTATAAAACTATGATTGAGTCTATCCGATCAAATCTTGGACTACATGCACAAAACCAAAATTATATGATTTTGACTTTAATAAAGATTTTGTACTAAAATCAAATAATTTGATTTAAAGAGTAAAAAGTATTATTATTTCATTCTTTATGTAAGTGTTAGAATTGACTGTTAAATTTATTTTAATTATGGTTGATGAGATGAGGTTGGTTCAGTGATAAACCCCTTTTACCTGCACCATGAGATTGCGGGTTCGAATTCACCTCCTCCCTAAAAAACCCCGAATATATGTAATAGTGCAATACTTCAATATATATATATATATATAATTATATATATATATATATATATATATATTCAATAGTTGAAAATAGATCGAGATAATGTAGCACAAAACCACCAAGTTTTATTGACTCATCAAAACTAATGTTACTGTAAACATACATTTGAATTTACTATAACAAGGGTCACGAATCTTATTAAATGAACCAACAAATTAGAATAATAAATAAGAGTACCAATATTAACATACGTAATAAAAATTATCATAGTATTGCCATTATTATTATGATAATAATTATTATAATGGTCGGTCAATAGTACCGCCGACCATATCACTTAGGGTATACCTTTTGAATGTTGTGTTTCAATAGTCTTCTATATATGGATAATTGGATTTTGTTTATAGGGTTTATAGTATTTTATTAAAAATAGTTTTTTATATTGAAAATTAAATTAAACAATCTATTTTATACAAAACATACTTAACAAATTTTCATTTTGATTTAAATATATTTTAAAAAGGTTTTATTATTAAAAATTAACCAGCAAGCAAATTGATTTTAAATACTAGCCGTAATCTCATTTAATAAACCAGTAATTATATTAAGAAATAATAATAATAATATTATTAATAATATTTGTAATTATTATCGCCAGGCTCATTATAATTACATTGTCGTTGTTTTATTTTACTCCATTCTTATATTTATATTTCTTTCTATATATTTAAAACAATTTTATTAAATTCAAAGAATTTTTTAAAATAATTGTACGTTATTTTTTTTTATTTGAAGCAATACAATATTACATAAATTCGGGGTTTTTTGGGAGGGGTAGGACTCGAACCCGTAACCTAGTGGTGCAAGTGTGAGGCGTGTACCATTAGACGAACCTCATCTCATCATAATTGTATGTTACTTGAAAATGATTTTAGACTTTTATTTTATTAAATTTTTGTTTAACCCACTTTTATCTAGTTTAACGTAGAGATGTATTAAAAAGACAGAAGTTTAGACTATAATGTTAGGGGTCGTTTGTTTTTTTATCTGAAGACTGAATAGCCCTGAATTTTTCTGAAGACTGAATAGGGACTGAAATCTGAACCTGAATGACATGTTTTTGTTTTCTCACATCTAAATATACTGTCAACATGTTTGTTTTTTAAAAATAAAATTGTCTGAAAATACGTAATTTTACATTTATACCTATACGAATTAAAAGAAGTAATTTAACATGCACCATTCTTTATAACATTTTGTATTTTTTTTTTTTGCAAACAAAGTTCAATTTAACAAAATAAAAAAATTAATCAAAAAATATAATTTTGCATGTTCTGCAAACAAAGTTTAAGTTAAATTTATTATCAAAAAAAAGTTCAAGTTCAAATTCAATTTTTATGTTGTCCACGTTTCGGGTGAATATAATTCATGAAACCATTTTTATTTTTTTTGGTTTCCTGGATCATATGCACCGGAAACCAAATAAAAAAAAAGTTTATTGAATTTTTCATATACAATAATTCTATAATATATTGAAGCCACGAAATCTACTCAATATGATAGACAAATTTATTAAGCACTATACGAATAGTCAGATAAAAAAAGTTCTTACCGGGATTTGGCAAGAGAGAAATTAAATTGTTCAATCTTTGAAAAATTTCATTATGAGAAGTAATTAGGGTTTTTTTTTCTTTTCTAAAACCTGTTTAAATAAGAAATATGTTAGAAAAAAATTTATACCATATCAAATTAAGATAAATTTGGAAATATATCTTTTTTTAGAGGATAGACTTGGAAGAGAATATTTTAATTGTAATCCAGTGATTTGGAATTAAGTTAAAAGTCAGGATTTCTTACTTTTTATTTTAAGTTGTTTTTTGATATTTTTAAGTCGTTTAACAACTTAAATAAACAAACAAAACAACTTAATGAGTTCAATTCAGACCCATTAAGTTTTAAGTGAAAAAAACAAACGACCCCTTAGATATATCATACTTAAGTGTGTGGTCGTGTTATTTTTTTCTGTAAGAATAAATATATAATGGTTACGTTTTCTTCTCATCGGTCAAGACAAATTTCAGAACCTTGACACGGTTTTGATAAACTACACTCCATCTTAGATCTATCCTACTTAAGCATGTGGTCGTGTTTTTTTTTTCTTAGACTAATTGTGTAATGGTGTCGTTCAATTATCTGACTATTCGTATAGTGCTTAATAAATTTGTCTATCATATTGAGTAGATTTCGTGGCTTCAATATATTATAGAATTATTGTATATGAAAAATTCAATAAACTTTTTTTTATTTGGTTTCCAGTGCATATGATCCAGGAAACCAAAAAAAATAAAAATGGTTTCATGAATTATATTCACCCGAAATGTGGACAACATAAAAATTGAATTTGAACTTGAACTTTTTTTTTGATAATAAATTTAACTTAAACTTTGTTTGCAGAACATACAAAATTATATTTTTTGATTAATTTTTTTATTTTGTTAAATTGAACTTTGTTTGCAAAAAAAAAAAACATACAAAATGTTATAAAGAATGGTGCATGTTAAATTACTTCTTTTAATTCGTATAGGTATAAATGTAAAATTACGTATTTTCAGACAATTTTATTTTAAAAAATAAACATGTTGACAGTATATTTAGATGTGAGAAAACAAAAACATGTCATTCAGGTTCAGATTTCAGTCCCTATTCAGTCTTCAGAAAAATTCAGGACTATTCAGTCTTCAGATAAAAAAACAAACGACCCCTAACATTATAGTCTAAACTTCTGTCTTTTTAATACATCTCTACGTTAAACTAGATAAAAGTGGGTTAAACAAAAATTTAATAAAATAAAAGTCTAAAATCATTTTCAAGTAACATACAATTATGATGAGATGAGGTTCGTCTCATGGTACACGCCTCACACTTGCACCACTAGGTTACGGGTTCGAGTCCTACCCCTCCCCAAAAACCCCGAATTTATGTAATATTGTATTGCTTCAAATAAAAAAAAATAAAGTACAATTATTTTAAAAATTTCTTTGAATTTAATAAAATTGTTTTAAATATATAGAAAGAAATATAAATATAAGAATGGAGTAAAATAAAACAACGACAATGTAATTATAATGAGCCTGGCGATAATAATTACAAATATTATTAATAATATTATTATTATTTATTAATATAATTACTGGTTTATTAAATGAGATTACGGCTAGTATTTAAAATCAATTTGCTTGCTGGTTAATTTTTAATAATAAAACCTTTTTAAAATATATTTAAATCAAAATGAAAATTTTTTAAGTATGTTTTGTATAAAATAGATTGTTTAATTTAATTTTCAATATAAAAAACTATTTTTAATAAAATACTATAAACCCTATAAACAAAATCCAATTATCCATATATAGAAGACTAATGAAACACAACATTCAAAAGGTATACCCTAAGTGATATGGTCGGCGGTACTATTGACCGACCATTATAATAATTATTATCATAATAACAATGGCAATACTATGATAATATTTATTACGTATGTTAATATTGGTACTCTTATTTATTATTCTAATTTGTTGGTTCATTTAATAAGATTCGTGACCCTTGTTATAGTAAATTCAAATGTATGTTTACAGTAACATTAGTTTTGATGAGTCAATAAAACTTGGTGGTTTTGTGCTACATTATCTCGATCTATTTTCAACTATTGAATATATATATATATAAATATATATATATATATATATATTGAAGTATTGCACTATTACATATATTCGGGGTTTTTTAGGGAGGAGGTGAATTCGAACCCGCAATCTCATGGTGCAGGTAAAAAGGGGTTTATCACTGAACCAACCTCATCTCATCAAACATAATTAAAATAAATTTAACAGTCAATTCTAACACTTACATAAAGAATGAAATAATAATACTTTTTACTCTTTAAATCAAATTATTTGATTTTAGTACAAAATCTTTATTAAAGTCAAAATCATATAATTTTGGTTTTGTGCATGTAGTCCAAGATTTGATCGGATAGACTCAATCATAGTTTTATAAAATAAAATTATTGGAAATCATTCTCGATAAAATATAGTGGTGAGTAGATGAGAAACTTTTTGTAAGGTTGTTTTTGTTATATTATTTGTTTCATTTGTGCAGAAAAAAAAAACTCAACTTGTATCATAAACGAATTTATGTTAAAATTAACTTTTTTTAGCTCCTTCCATAAAAAAGATGTACAAATAATGAAATAATATAAAAAAACTAATCCAACTAACGAAATGTTGTTAAAAAATAACTGTACTAGCACAAACAAAATAATTTAAGAATTACGGTTCAATTTTACATTATTGCAATTGTATCTTCATGTCAACAGTTCATTAGTGTAGCTTCCCTTTTCTGTCTTTGTTTTTTTTTAATTGATTTAGAGTTAAAGAAGAATGTTGTTTACAAACTGATCATGACAATAGATAATATCAAATGATTTTTATTATATAAAAAAATAACTTATAAAAGTTAACAAAATTTTGTTAAATGTTACGGTGTAATATTACAAACCGTTAAAAAACATAATGTAGTGTTCATCCAGGTAATTCTAACATTTCAATATATACACATGTATAAATACATATATATATATATATATATATAGTAATCAAACAAGTAAAATAAAGTTAAAAGTTCTCTTCTATACATTCAAACTTGAATTATTTGGAGTCGTCTGAGCTACAATAAAAAGAAAAGGAAAAAATGAGAAGTTGGACAAGTTATTTTCTTATGTTTTTCCTTTTACTTGATTTGCTTTTGGGGTCCAATGGAGATGTATTTAGGTTACCACCGTTGAATGTTAATCAGAAGGATTTTTCAAAACTTTTAGAATTGGGAGATGACATCAAATTTGACATACCGGCCTTATATGTGTTTGGAGACTCTACGGTTGATAGTGGAAATAACAACTTTCTGCGATCTACGTCCAAAGCTAATTACCCACCGTTTGGAGTAGATTTTGTTGATGGTAAACCTACCGGTCGATTCACCAATGGTCGAACTGAAGCTGACTTCATTGGTGAGGATACACAAAATATTGTGAGATTTTTTCGTTTCATTTTCAAATTAATTAATTGGTTTGTACTCATGCATTCGATGTTGTAGCCCAAGTAGCCGGGTTGCCATTTCCTCCTCCATGCTTGGGATTGTCGAAACAAGAGCAGAATCTAGTGCCTATGGTGTTCTCCCTAATATCGGAAAATTTGTGGTAAGCAATATAATAATGCATGCTCATTATATGAATAACAATTCTAAGATTTAGTTGTTTATATAAAATTCTTGTGAACGTTGAATCTTGGATTCCTAGATTACGGATGTATCAAAATGAGTTTAGAACTATGTTTAACCTTATAAGTTTTATTATGGTTTGAACTCGATACTCACAAACTATGACACTCGAATAACAAAGGAAGAAGAACATGAAAATATCTACATTAGATTAGAATGATTTTTGATGTGGAAGTTGATTTTCTAGTAAACTTTATGTCATTAATTACAGGGAACTTGCCTAACATTCGATAAGCAGACCGGTCTATTTGAAACTACTGTGAAGAACTTGCAACCTTTGTTCGATAACAAAAGTGATGGCCGATTACTTATCAAAATCACTATTTTTCATAAGTATAGGGAATGCTGATGTAAGCACCGGCTATGATTTCCTTGATAACACCACGAAACAACGAACTCCTTTCCCAAAATTTGCTCAAACAATATCCCAAAAGTTCTGCGGTAATATAAAGGTAATAAACTACACTCCATCTTAGATATATCATACTTAAGTGTGTGGTCGTGTTATTTTTTTCTGTAAGAATAAATATATAATGGTTACGTTTTCTTCTTATCAGTCAAGGCAATTTTCAGAACCCTGACACGGTTTTGATAAACTACACTCCATCTTAGATCTATCCTACTTAAGTATGTGGTCGTGTTTTTTTTTTCTTAGACTAATTGTGTAATGGTGTCGTTCAATTGTCATCGGTCAAAGCAATTTTCAAAACCTTTGAGACAGTTTGATAAATTATAAAACTAGTATGGAGTCGTCCTGAGTTATTTTTTAATATTGAAATGATACTAAAGTTGGTTTTGCTTTTCTTATTTCTTTAGAGACTATATGATCTGGGTGCACGTAAATTTTTGGTGAATAGTATTGGTATGATGGGGTGTTCACCAATGATATTTAACTCAGAACGGTCAGCGACGTGCGATGATGACTATAATGAGCGTGCCCGAATACTTAACAAGATCCTTTCTGACTTGTTGCCAAAATTGCAATTCGAACTCTTCGGTTCGAAATTCATTTTTGCAGATGCTTACAAGGTTTTGGCAGACATCCTTGTTTCACCGAATTCATATGGTAGGCATACTAAAACTAAGTGGCTACGCACTATATTTTACTATTTTTTTAGAGAGGGAAAAAACTTCCAAATAAAAACTTATAATTATAAATAAAACAATAATATACAGTTTATTAATTTTATACAAATTTAATTTCCATTCAAGCTTTACAAATACAAGAGACAGTTGTTGCGTTGCGGCTAAACGTGGGACTAGACCTTGCATTGGTGATATACCTCCCTGCAAGAATAGAAATGATCATGTTTTCTTCGATCCTTTTCATGCCAGTGAAACAACTCATTTCATTTTAGAAAAACGTTGCTTAAAAGAATCGCCGATTTGTAGCCCAATAAATTTGGTTGATTTTCTGCGATCTTACACCTTAAACTAGTTTTTAGCATATGATTTTCAAGTATTAGATACAAAAAATTTAATGATAGGTGGGATATGTATTTTACCTCTGTTTATTTATTATTAAGTAAATCTGAAGACATGCTTATGTATTATATTTCTACGTTTATGAAATTATAAAAAGAATTTTTGTAGTAATGACATGTAATTTTCTTTACTGTTTTTATTTAATTGTAGTCATTGTTCTGTAAACATTTCTACATTTATCACATGTAACTATATGATAATCAACTATTGTATTCTCTCTAATATGAGCATGTAATATCAATTTTATTTTATCTGTGTGAACCTTCGCTCGTCATCACCAAGCCACATTAGACATGATACGTTAGCATATAAAGTGCAGAGAAGATTTTCACAATGTTAAATGGAAAGAGATAGTTAAATATTTTGTTGTAAAAGTGTTGAAAACTTGAAAAAGTAGTTTGAAAAAGTAAGAAATAGTTAAGAGAACCTAATAATTATTTGGTATTGGGGACAAAATTTGAAATTTCAACTAATTTTTTTCTCAAAATTTAAGGTTGGGCAAGTGCCCGTGTGAAGTTTTCTTAGGTTTTCCACCATTAAAATTCGACGCACGAAAACGGCTAATAGTGTCCAATTTGTTACTTATGACAAACATGTAGACCGGTTTGGTTACAAAAAAAAGTCTCAAACAACTTGCAACTTAAAAATAAAGTATGAGACATATTTGATAAATTACATTTTATCAATATTTGAAATGTTGTATATATATATATATATAAATTCATCGAAAGGTCAACAATAAATGTTGTTTTGAAGTGTAACATTATAGTCTAAACTTCTGTCTTTTTAATACATCTCTACGTTAAACTAGATAAAACTGGGTTAAAAAAATTTTAATAAAATAAAAGTCTAAAATCATTTTCAAGTAACATACAATTATAATGTGATGAGGTTCGTCTGATGGTACACGGCTCACACCTACACCACTAGGTTACGGGTTCGAGCCCTACCCCTCCCCAAAAACCCCAAATTTATTTAATATTGTATTGCTTCAAATAAAAAAAATAACGTACAATTATTTCAAAAAATTCTTTGAATTTAATAAAATTGTTTTAAATATATAGAAAGAAATATAAATATAAGAATGGAGTAAAATAAAACAACGACAATGTAATTATAATGAGCCTGGCGATAATAATTACAAATATTATTAATAATATTTTTATTATTTATTAATATAATTACTGGTTTATTAAATGAGATTACGGCTGGTATTTTAAATTAATTTGCTTGCTGGTTAATTTTTAATAATAAAACCTTTTTAAAATATATTTAAATCAAAATGAAATTTTTTTAAGTATAATTTGTATAAAATAGATTGTTTAATTTAATCTTCAATATAAAAAACTATTTTTAATAAAATACTATAAACCCTATAAACAAAATCCTTTTATCCATATATAGAAGCCTATTGCAACACAACATTCAAAAGGTATACCCTAACTGATGTGGTCGGCGGTACTATTGATCGACCCTTATAATAATTATTATCATAATAACAATGGCAATACTATGATAATATTTATTACGTATGTTAATATTGGTACTCTTATTTATTATTCTAATTTGTTTGTTCATTTAATAAGATTCGTGACCCTTGTTCAAGTAAATTCAAATGTATGTTTACAGTAACATTAGTTTCGATGAGTCAAAAAAACTTGGTGGTTTTGTGCTACACTATCTCGGTCTAATTTCAACTATTGAATATATATATATATATATATATATATATTGAAGTATTGCACTTTTACATATATTTGGGGTTTTTTAGGGAGGGGGTGAACTCGAACCCGCAATCTCATGGTGCTGGTAAAATGGGTTTACCAGTGAACCAACCTCATCTCATCAAACATAATTAAAATAAATTGAACAGTCAATTCTAACACTTACATAAAGAATGAAATAATAATACTTTTTACTCTTTAAATCAAATTATTTGATTTTAGTATATAATGTTTATTAAAGTCAAAATCATATAATTTTGGCCTTGTGCATGTAGTCCAAGATTTGATCGGATACACTCAATCATAGTTTTATAAAATAAAATTATTGGAAATCATTCTTGATAAAATAAAGTGGCGAGTAGATGAGAAACTTTTTGTAAGGTTGTTTTTGTTATATTATTTGTTTCATTTGTGCAGAAAAAAAACTCAACTTGTATCATAAACGAATTTATGTTAAAATTAACTTTTTTAGCTCCATCCATAAAAAAAGATGTACAAATAATGAAATAATATAAAAAAACTAATCCAACTAACGAAATGTTGTTAAAAAATAACTGTACTAGCACAAACAAAATAATTTAAGAATAAGGGTTCAATTTTACATTATTGCAATTGTATCTTCATGTCAACAGTTCATTAGTGTAGCTGTTCCTTTTCTGTTTTTGTTTTTTTTTTAATTGATTTAGAGTTAAAGAAGAATTTTGTTTACAAACTGATCATGACAATAGATGATATCAAATGATTTTAATTATATAAAAAAATAACTTTTAAAAGTTAACAAAATTTTGTTAAATGTTACGGTGTAATATTACAAACTGTTAAAAAACCAAATGTAGTGTTCATCCAGGTAATTCTAACATTTCAATATATACACATGTATATATACATATACATATATATATATATATATACATATATATGTGTAGTAATCAAACAAGTAAAATAAAGTTAAAAGTTCTCTTCTATACATTCAAACTTGAATTATTTGGAGTCGTCTGAGCTACAATAAAAAGAAAAGGAAAAAATGAGAAGTTGGACAAGTTATTTTCTTATGTTTTTCCTTTAACTTGATTTGCTTTTGGGGTCCAATGGAGATGTACTTAGGTTACCACCGTTGAATGTTAATCAGAAGGATTTATTAAAACTTTTAGAATTGGGAGATGACATCAAATTTGACATACCGGCCTTATATGTGTTTGGAGACTCTACGATTGATAGTGGAAATAACAACTTTCTGCGATCTACGTCCAAAGCTAATTACCCACCGTTTGGAGTAGATTTTGTTGATGGTAAACCTACCGGTCGATTCACCAATGGTCGAACTGAAGCTGACTTCACTGGTGAGGATACAAAAAATATTGTGAGACTTTTTCGTTTCATTTTCAAATTTTCAAATTAATTAATTGGTTTGTACTCATGCATTCGATGTTGTAGCCCAAGTAGCTGGGTTGCCATTTCCTCCTCCATGCTTGGGATTGTCGAAACAAGAGCAGAAAACATTGCGAACTAGGGTGAATTATGGATCTAGTGCCTGTGGTGTTCTCCCTGATACCGGAAAATTTGTGGTAAGCAATATAATAATGCATGCTCATTATATGAATAACAATTCTAAGATTTAGTTGTTTATATAAAATTCTTGTGAACGTTGAATCTTGGATTCCTAGATTACGGATGTATCAAAATGAGTTTAGAAATATGTTTAACCTTATAAGTTTTATTATGGTTTGAACTCGATACTCACAAACTATGACACTCGAATAACAAAGGAAGAAGAACATGAAAATATCTACATTAGATTAGAATGATTTTTGATGTGGAAATTGATTTTCTAGTAAACTTTATGTCATTAATTACAGGGAACTTGCCTAACATTCGATAAGCAGACCGGTCTATTTGAAACTACTGTGAAGAACTTGCAACCTTTGTTCGATAACCCAAAAGCGATGGCCGATTACTTATCAAAATCACTATTTTTCATAAGTATAGGGAATGCTGATGTAAGCACCGGCTATGATTTCCTTGATAACACCACGAAACAACGAACTCCTTTCCCAAAATTCGCTCAAACAATATCCCAAAAGTTCTGCGGTAATATAAAGGTAATAAACTACACTCCATCTTAGATTTATCATACTTAAGTGTGTGGTCGTGTTATTTTTTTCTGTAAGAATAAATATATAATGGTTACGTTTTCTTCTCATCAGTCAAGGCAATTTTCAGAACCTTGACACGGTTTTGATAAACTACACTCCATCTTAGATCTATCCTACTTAAGTATGTGGTCGTGTTTTTTTTTTCTTAGACTAATTGTGTAATGGTGTCATTCAATTGTCATCGGTCAAAGCAATTTTCAAAACCTTTGAGACAGTTTGATAAATTATAAAACTAGTATGGAGTCGTCCTGAGTTTTTTTTTAATATTGAAATGATACTAAAGTTGGTTTTGCTTTTCTTATTTCTTTAGAGACTATATGATCTGGGTGCACGTAAATTTTTGGTGAATAGTATTGGTATGATGGGGTGTTCACCAATGATATTTAACTCAGAACGGTCAGCGACGTGCGATGATGACTATAATGAGCGTGCCAGAATACTTAACAAGCTCCTTTCTGACTTGTTGCCAAAATTGCAATTCGAACTCTTCGATTCGAAATTCATTTTTGCAGATGCTTACAAGGTTTTGGCAGACATCCTTGTTTCACTGAATTCATATGGTAGGCATACTAAAACTAAGTGGCTACGCACTATATTTTACTATTTTTTTAGAGAGGGAAAAAACTTCCAAATAAAAACTTATAATTATAAATAAAACAATAATATATAGTTTATTAATTTTTTACACATTTAATTTCCATGCAGGCTTTACAAATACAAGAGACAGTTGTTGCGTTGCGGCTAAACATGGGACTAGACCTTGCATCCGTGATATACCTCCCTGCAAGAATAGAAATGATCATGTTTTCTTCGATCCTTTTCATGCTAGTGAAACAACTCATTTCATTTTAGCAAAACGTTGCTTGAAAGAATCGTCGATTTGTAGCCCAATAAATTTGGTTGATTTTCTGCGATCTTACACCTTAAACTAGTTTTTAGCATATAATTTTCAAGTATTAGATACAAAAAATTTAATGATAGGTGGGATATGTATTTTACCTCTGTTTATTTATTATTTAGTAAATCTGAAGACATGCTTATGTATTATATTTTTACGTTTATGAAATTATAAAAAGAAATTTTGTAGTAATGACATGTAATTTTCTTTACTGTTTTTATTTAATTGTAGTCATTGTTGTGTAAACATTTTACATTTATCACATGTAACTATATGATAATCAACTACTGTATTATCTCTAATGTGAGCATGTAATATCAATTTTATTTTATCTGTCTGAACCTTCGCTCGTCATCACCAAGCCACATTAGACGTGATACGTTAGCATATAAAGTGCATATAAAGTGCAGAGAAAATTTTGACAATGTTAAATGGAAAGAGATAGTTAAATATTTTGTTGTAAAAGTGTTGAAAACTTGAAAACGTAGTTTGAAAAAGTAAGAAATAGTTAAGAAAGACCTAAGAATTATTTGGTATTGGGGACAAAATTTGAAATTTCAACTAATTTTTTCTCAAAATTTAAGGTTGGGCAAGTGCCCGTGTGGAGTTTTCTTAGGTTTTCCACCATTAAAATTCGACGCACGAAAACGGCTAATAGTGTCCAATTTGTTACTTATGACAAACATGTAGACCGGTTTGGTTACAAAAAAAAGTCTCAAACAACTTGCAACTTAAAAATAAAGTATGAGACATATTTGATAAATTACATTTTATCAATATTTGAAATGTTATATATATATATAAATTCATCGAAAGGTCAACAATAAATGTTGTTTTGAAGTGTAACATTATAGTCTAAACTTCTGTCTTTTTAATACATCTCTACGTTAAACTAAATAAAAGTGGGTTAAACAAAAATTTAATAAAATAAAAGTCTAAAATCATTTTCAAGTAACATACAATTATAATGTGATGAGGTTCGTCTGATGGTACATGGCTCACACCTACACTACTAGGTTACGGGTTCGTGTCCTACCCCTCCCCAAAAACCCCAAATTTATGTAATATTGTATTGCTTCAAATAAAAAAAAATAACGTACAATTATTTCAAAAAATTCTTTGAATTTAATAAAATTGTTTTAAATATATAGAAAGAAATATAAATATAAGAATGGAGTAAAATAAAACAACGACAATGTAATTATAATGAGCCTGACGATAATAATTACAAATATTATTAATAATATTTTTATTATTTATTAATATAATTACTGGTTTATTAAATGAGATTATGGCTGGTATTTAAAATCAATTTGCTTGGTGGTTAATTTTTAATAATAAAACCTTTTTAAAATATATTTTAAATCAAAATGAAATTTTTTTAAGTATAATTTGTATAAAATAGATTGTTTAATTTAATCTTCAATATAAAAAACTATTTTTAGTAAAATACTATAAACCCTATAAACAAAATCCTTTTATCCATATATAAAAGCCTATTGCAACACAATATTCAAAAGGTATACCCTAACTGATATGGTCGGCGGTACTATTGATCGACCCTTATAATAATTATTATCATAATAACAATGGCAATACTATGATAATATTTATTACGTATATTAATATTGGTACTCTTATTTATTATTCTAATTTGTTTGTTCATTTAATAAGATTCGTGACCCTTGTTATAGTAAATTCAAATGTAAGTTTACAGTAACATTAGTTTCGATGAGACAAAAAAACTTGGTGGTTTTGTGCTACACTATCTCGGTCTAATTTCAACTATTGAATATATATATATATATATATATATATATATATATGTTGAAGTATTGCAGTTTTACATATATTCGCGGTTTTTTAGGGAGGGGGTGAACTCGAACCCGCAATCTCATGGTGCTGGTAAAAGGGGTTTACCAGTGAACCAACCTCATCTCATCAAACATAATTAAAATAAATTGAACAGTCATCATTTAGTTGATTACAATTGAAAAAGTGTTAGAAAACATGAGAGAGAGAGTTAGAGAGAGAAGCTCTAGTGGTAGCTTTAGACACAGAGATTTTAGGTCTAATCTTGTGTCTGTTTTTGTGGATAATCTTAATCCTATTGTGGAGCTAAAGGATTTATGGGGTGTTTTCAAATCTTTCGGAAGGATTAGAGATCTTTTTCTGTCTCCGAAAAATAGGACTAGAAGGAGTTGTTTTGCTTTTGTAAGATTTGGTTCGAAGGAAGAAGCGTTAAGGTTCGTTGATCTTACGAACGGTATGCATGTTTTCAGTTGGCCAATATTGACTAAGGTTGCTTCTTTGGAATGGAAAGTCAGGAATAAGGTGATCGATGTTGGGCAACACAAGAAATTTAATCGGGGTTTGGAAATGAATGTAGGAGCTAGCAAGGTGGTTAATTTGAGAAAAAACAAGGATGTTAGCAATTTGTCTAATATTAGGCCTGGATCACGTATGCTGAAGCGGTTGGGATCTCGGTCAACAATCATTATGTGAAAGACTCAAAGGTTGATCTTCGGAAGGTTCCAGTGGTGAAGGAATCGGTGAGGTCGGAAGTGGTTAAGTGGAATGAAGAAATAGTTGACAGTAGGTGGATTAGTCTATGCGCTGTTGGTGTTTTTAAAAAAATTTCTGATGTCTGTGCCATGATCAATAGGTGTAGTGAGAGGAACATCCAGTTATCATCTTATTATATTGAGGATAAGAATATTCTATGGCAATTCAAATCAGTTGAGTTGAGGAATGACTTCATCAGAAGAAAAGATCTTTGGGTGGATTTCTTTTCTTTTGTCGGAGGTTGGTCTAATGACATTACTCCTCAATGCAGGTTGTCTTGGATTGAATTCAGGGGTATTCCTCTTAATGTTTGGTGTGAAGAATTTTTCTTAAAACTTGGCTGGGCGGTTGGAGAGGTTTTATTGGTGGAGGAGGAAACTGTCAATAGAGAGATTTTATGCAGAGGAAAGACCCTCACTCTTATCCCTAATGGCAGGAGTTGCCCTCAGATAGTTAAGGTGGTGGTGGGAAGGAATTCTTTTTCAGTTTCTGCTCGGGAAGATCCAATTCCGATTGACATGGGTTGGATTTCTGGTAAGTTTGGTTTTGGTTCAGGCGACTCTACAGTTCCTATGGGTGTAGGTTTCGAAGCAAATGTCAAGAAGAGGGCGTCGGGTCCCAAGGCAAGAGGAGAGGCTACAATTAACAAGACAACGTTTCAGTTTCCTTTGGCTAAAGCTCCTGTTTCTAGAAAGGTGGTTCAATTCGATTTGGGCTTGGGCTCAGGTAATGATATGGGCTTGGGCTCTGGCATGTCTAAATCTGGCTTCCTTGTTAAGCCCAGGTTGGCTTGTGGGATTCCTAGGAAAGCCCATACAAATGAAAAGGGGATTATTATAGATGCTGCAGTGCCAATTAATTCTGCCACTTTAAATGGGCTTCAGAATGAGGCGGTGGATAAAGGCAAAAATGTGGAGATGACAAGGTGGTGTGAAGATAGTGGGGATTCATTAAATGTTTATAGTCGGGATGGTTCTAGGAATCTATATCCGTTTTTAGGTGGTGAACCATCTATGGCTGGCATAAACCAGGTGTCAGATAGTAATATAGTCATAGATTTGAGAGGAGGAGGGTGTGGTGGTAATGATAAGAATGTGGGTCCTTCGTTCAAAGAAGCTCTTCTTAATGGTGGTCAAAGGAATGTGTTAGAGACAGGGAATATGGAAGCTCAAGTGACAAATGTGGTTGACGAAGAAGAGGATATGTCTAATGAGGTTAGTTTTTCTTCTGTTGAAAATTCATTGTCCCATGTGTCTGAAACTCTGAATTTGGGTGGCGACATTTTGTCTGAAAATCAGACTTTGGGTGGTGATAATATAGTAGTTTGTTCGGATGGTAAGGTGAGAGATAGGACTAGGAAGTTTTCCTCTATAAGAAAGGTGATTAAACCATGTAGTTCGGTTAAATGTCACGGCATGAAAACTCGCAAAGATAGAAGGTCGATTGCTGCTGGTTTTGATGATATACGAGGGGGAATCTCAGGCCCTAATTCGGTGAGAGGAAGATGGAATTTGGAGGTGGAGCTTACCAAGGCTGTTGAGAAAGGGGTGGCTATGGGATATTTTAAAGTTCCTTCATCTATCAACGATAGAGGTGCGGGTATTGCAGGAAGTAGAGAATCTGCGGATGGTGGTTGGAGTTTTAGTAATGAGGTCGCAAAAGTGATTGAAATGGGGGTTGCGTTGGGTCTCGATTTTAAGGGTAAGGAGGACGAGGTTGTAGCTGAGATTGATAGGAGGGAAAAGGAAGATGAGGCTAGGTTTTTGGCTACCAAATGAGTTTTGTTCTTGTTGTTTTGAGAGTGTGGGGAATCAATTTCTTAATGATAATTTTATCTTGGAACATTAGGGGCTTGGGGAGGATGGAAAAAAGAAGAGTGGTGAGGGATTTGGTTAGAAGTACTAAGCCTTCTATCCTTTTTATTCAGGAATCTAAATTAAACCATTTTGATTCTAGGATTATTAAGTCTTTGGGGGGATCGATTTTGTCTAAAGGAATGGGGGTGGAGGCTAATGGGTCGGCGGGTGGTGTTATTACGTTATGGAATGAAGATGTTTTTGGGGTTAAGTCGTGTATTCATAACGATCGATGCATTATTCTTGCTGGAATGTTGTTCTCAATCAATACGGAGGTTGTCTTTTGTAACGTATATGCAGCGAACAACGAAATTGAGAGGCTAGAGTTGTGGAAATTTATTTTGGCTGCGAAGTTATCATTGCCGGGGCCTTGGATTATTGGGGGGGATTTTAATACGGTTTTCGATCAAAGAGAAAGAAAGGGCGGGATTGGTAGTGTTAGGTCTATGAGGAATTTCCAATTGTTCGCAGACGCTGCTAATGTGATTGACTTACCGTTGCAGGGTATGGCGTTCACTTGGTCAAATAATAGCGAAAATGAGTCGTGGGCAAGACTCGATCGTTTTTTGTGCGACCCTATATTTTTTCGTGGTTCCCTCAACTAGTTCAGAAGGGGCTTGGCAGGAGTTTGTCGGACCATAACCCTGTGATTTTAGGGGAATTGATGGTTGATTGGGGCCCCAAACCATTTCGGTTCTTGAATGTTTGGCTTGAAGATAAGAAGTTTATGGAATGTGTGAGGAAGAAATGGGTGAGCTGTTCTAGAGGGGTCTCAGCTGGTTTAATTTTAAAGCACAAAATTGGTGCAGTAAGATGTTTTATGAAGGCTCACGCTAACAATTGCAAGTCAGATGGCAAAGTAATAAAGGATTTGGAAGAGGATTTGGCTAGAATTGAAAGTAATGCAGTGGCTTATGGGTGGTCGGCTGGGTTGCGTGAGCAAAGATCTTCTTGTCTGGTTAAGTTATGGAAACAGGTTCGGTTGGATGAACAAAAATGGAGGCAAGTTTCTAGGGTGAAGTGGTTAAAAGAGGATGATAGGAATTTGAAATTTTTTCACATTATGTCTAATGTGAGAAGGAAGGCAAATTTTCTTGGTGATTTATTCATTTCGGGTAGTTTTTGTAAGGGTCCGGCTCAAGTTCGAGAGGTTGTTTTGTCTTTCTTTAGTGGTCATTTTAAAAAGAAGGTAAGTTGTAGACCAAATTGGGGCGGGTTGCAAGTTAGTCTCATTTCGATGGAGGAGAGGTTGAAGTTAGAAGTGGAATTCTCAGAAGATGAGGTTTGGAAAGCGGTAAGTGATTGCGACGGGAATAAAGCTCCTGGCCCTGATGGGCTTAATCTTAATTTCATTAAGTCAAATTGGGAGGTAATAAAAGGTGATTTCATGAATTTCTTACACACCTTTTATAATGATGGTTCGGTGATCAAAGATTTCAATTGCACTTTTATAGCTTTAATTCCGAAAGTTAAAGCTTCAGCATCTTTGCAAGATTATAGACCAATTAGTTTGGTGGGTTCGCTATATAAGGTGTTAGCAAAGGTGCTAGCTAATAGATTGAAGAATGTTATGGATTCAGTGATTGGTCCCGCTCAGATGGCTTTTGTGAAGGATCGTCAGATTGTAGATAGCTTTGTCATTGCTGAGGAGGTAATTCATACTTGGAGGAAAAGTGGAAGGGGTGGTCTTTTGGTGAAGCTGGATTTTGAGAAGGCGTAGGATAGTGTAGAGCACGATTTTGTGTTAGAGTCGTTGGAGAGAATGGGTTTTGGTATGAGATGGTGCAATTGGATCAAATGGTGCATTTCGTCGCCTTCTCTGTCGGTTTTAGTTAACGGGGGTCCTACCAAGCAATTTTCTATGGATATAGGGCTTCGTCAGGGTGACCCTTTATCCCCTTTTCTGTTCAATATCGCCGTGGAAGTGCTGAGTAGTATGTTGGACAAAGCTAAGCATATGGATTTGTTGAAAGGGGCGGTTTTTGGTAATGGTGAGGTTCATATATCTCACTTGCAATTTGCCGATGATACGGTTCGTTTTTGGGAACCTAAGTTGGAATGTTTAATGAATGCTAAGAGGATATTGAGGTGTTTCGAACTAATTTCGGGGTTAAAAATCAACTTCCATAAATCTTGTTTAGTTAGGATAGGAAGGAAAGGTGATAATGAGGAGGATTGGGCGGGTCTATTTAGGTGTTTGGAGTCTTCTCTTCCGATCTCTTATTTGGGCCTTCCTCTTGGGGGTAATCCGAGTAGAGAAGCTTTTTGGAATCCAGTGGTTAATAAGGTTGAACAGAGGTTTGCTCCTTGGAAGAGGAATTTCATCTCCAAAGGGGGTCGTTTGGTTCTTCTCAAGGCGGTGTTGTCTAGTCTCCCGTCGTATTTTATGACGGTATTCTCTATTCCGGTTTTAGTGGCAAAGAAGTTGGAGAAATTACAGAGGTGTTTTTTCCGGAATGATGGAGTTGTTCATAAGAAAATCCATTCAGTTGACTGGGGTACTTTATGCAAGCATAAGAAGTTTGGGGGTTTAGGTATTGGTAGGATGAGAGATAAAGGGTTGAGCTTGATGGCCAAATGGTTATGGAGGTTTGGAAGAGAGGAATCGGCATTGTGGAAGAAAGTTCTTTGTGCAAAGTATGGTTCTAGTACTAAATCATTGTTGTGGAATTTTGGTGAAGTAAAGTCAGGCTCTCACTTTGTAAAGAGTATCAATAAGTTTTTTGGTGAAAATCATAGAGCATTCAACATTGTTAAGAACGGTTTCCAAGTGGTGATTGGTAATGGTGAAAAGGTTCGGTTGTGGCAAGAGGTAAAATGGGATTCAGTACCTCTCAAGATCGCTTTTCCGAGAATTTTTGTCTTAGCTTCCAATAAAAGTGGGAGGGTGGCCGAGTTTGGAAGATGGGAGGAGTCTAAATGGGTTTGGGATGTGAATCTTCGTAGAGATGTGTTTGATTGGGAAGTGGACCAGTGGAATTGTTTTAAGATGTGTTTGGAAAGTATTCTGTTAAGGGATGCATTTCCTGATGCATTAGCTTGGGCTTTTTGCTCAAATGGTCTATTTTCAGTTAGATCTTTCAGGAGGTGTTTGGAGGATAATAATGATGTGGTGGATCCTTTTTGTGATTTTATTTGGAGGGGATATGCCCCCCAAAGGTAGAGGTGTTTGTTTGGCAATTATTGAAGGGTAGGATTTTGGTTTCAGATGTTTTGCATAGGTTTGGGTTTCAACCAAATAATTTTACTGTTTGTCCTCTATGTGGTGGTGGCAGTGAAACGATTGATCATTTATTTCTTCATTGTGATTGGTCCAATGAGGTGTGGAGGATTAGTATGAGGTGGTGGAATGTTTTTTCGTGCTCATCTCCTAATATTAGGGAGTGGGCTGCGTGTTGGAACTCATTTTGTTCGTCGAAGTCAAAAAAGAGAGCTTGGAACACTTTATTTTTTGCGGTTGTGTGGTCTATTTGGGAATGTCGGAATGAGGTGGTTTTTAGTGGAAAAAATAAGGACATGGGTGTGGTTTTGGAAACGATTAAGTTCCGGCTTGCTCTTTGGTTCAAGAATCATCGTAGTGGCTCCAAAGATGATTTAACAATCCTCATTCTTGATGGTAGTGACAGATGTGTTGACATTTCTGCTGCGAAGGTTCAGAGGGTTGTTGTTCCACATCCACCGTTTCTAGATTTAAGTTTTTATGTGGATGGTTCCGCTAGAGGTAATCCGGGGGAGGCTGGAATCGGCGGTATTCTTCGTGATTTGAGAGGTAGGATTCTCTATCTTTTTTCGTTTTATGTGGGTGTTCTCGACGCCTTCTCGGTTGAAGTGATGGCTATTCATCGTGCTTGCCAACTGATCTCTGGTAAATCTTCTGTTGCTTGGCGCGCTATCACCATTTTCAGTGACTCAAAATCTGCGGTGGATTGTATTTTGGGTTCAGATTTTGGTAACTTGCAGCTGGTGAATTTTGTTTATGATATTCGTCAGTTCCTTAATTCCTCTGATGGTTTTGATATCAAATTTATGTCAAGGTCTGCAAACTCAAGCGCAGACTGTTTAGCTAAAGCAGGCTCGCTTGGTAGAAGGGATAGGCTTGAGTGGGGTAATGTTTGATGCAATTGTTTCTGTTTTTGTCGTGGTGCTTTTTGCTTCTTTGCATGGTCTTATGGAATGTAGAAACGAGGTGGTATTCAATGGTGATGTCGCAAATAAGGGGAAGGTATTGGACACAATTAGTTTTTGGGTGGCCCTTTGGTTCAAAAATTATGGTTGCGGCTCGGAGGTAGACTTAACCTTGCTAGTCTTGGTCATGAAGGAGAGGGTGAAAAGCTGAAGTGGAGTGTTTCTTGAAGAGTGGAAGCACAATTGATCTTGTTAAGGAAGGAGTTGTAAGAACACGTTGAAAATACACAAAGTGTGTCTAATACAACCTAGAGGGGGGGGGGGGGGGGGGGGGGGGGGTGAATAGGTTTGAGTTGATTTATTACCAACTTTTCGACTTAATCAATTTTAATAATCCTACTCCATATTAGCAATCAATCAATCCAATATAAATAAGCGGAAAACAATAAAAACACAAGGATTGATTTACGTGAGAAACCCTCCAACTGGGCAAAACTCACGGGCTATCCTTCTAGCCACTTACGGTCCTCAAATCCACTATTTGAACGAAAGTTTACAACCTAGGTTGACCTCAAGTCACACCTACTTGGTCACTAACCCTTTCACTCTACCCAACGGGCCTTTAATAGTGATTCTTGACCACAAGCTTGTGCACTAACTCACTTAGTCACAAAGCTTAACAATCAATGAAGAGGTTAAACAACCTATGTGAATATGTAAAAGATATTCAAACATGCAATTAATGCTAGGCAACAATAAATGCTTATCTAAGGATTTAAAGATAACAATAAGTGCAAATCCTAGATATCAATATCTAAATGCAAATGCATGAAGATTTAGCTAGAAGGGTAAAATCGTCCTAAATTCTAGCTATTAATGAACAAGGCTCTCAACCAACACACAACTACTCAATCATGTTATAAATGCCAATAAACATAAAGATATGCAATAAAATCACATAAAAGAGCTAACCTTAGGCAAACAAGAACATAAATAAATACAAAGAGATTTAGGGCATGTTCAAGTTACCTAGTCAATGAAAGCAAGAAGAATCCATGATGAGATAATGCTTGAAGAGGTTAGATGCACATGGATTTGTGTTTGGTTGAGTAAAGATGAGTTCTTGAGAGTTTCTCTCTCTAAGGGAAGCTTGGCCTATCAAAAATGGCTTCTTGAACTCATACAAACGAGCAAGGAAGAAGATAGAGCAGATATATGGGAGCCCTAGTTGAAACAGCGTCGTTTTGAACTTAGGGCACAAAATCCCGTCAATACCGCTAGATGGACCGCGTCGCAGGCAAGTGTCCAGACCGCGGTACACACAGCAGTGCACCATCTGGACAACAACGTGGTGCAGGGCGCTGTGCATGCAGGTGCACAGGCCGCGGTATGGGCAACAGGGGCTTACTGGACAACACCGCGACTTGGGTCGCTTTGCGTGCAAGTGTACAGGAAGCGGTACATGAAGCATGACTCTGCTGAGGTATACCGCTCTGTATGCCGCGGTGCAAGCAAGTCTTGCCAAGCGGTCTAGGCCGCGTTAAGAGAGGAAAATCTCTTTTCTAGGCAAACTCAACACACTAAGTGATGTGCAAAATGTGCAAGTGTGGAGTGTGAAAAGAGGCATACAATACATCATTCAATTACATGAAGATGGAAACATAATGCATGCAAGTGAGTGTGTGCAACTAGATCTCTTCAAAGAAAGTTAAACTAGTGAGATACCTTTGAAGTGCTCTTTGAGAGAGATGATGTCCTTGAAGCTTGATCACACTCAAGAGGCCTAAATTACCCTTACAAAGAATAATCCCCAATGTGGTTTGTCAACGAAATAAGCCAATCAAAATATGAGGAACTTACACACGTTTTTAGATGCGCAGCAGAAGTAAAAATGATGATGGCGGATGTTCAATTTAAGCTCACCTCTAGGTTATGGTGGAAAGCGTTGCAGCAGAGGCTTTGAAGGCTGCCTAAGTGAAGTCGCAGGAACCAGTCAGTCAAATTGAAGAAGATCTCAGATCCGTGCTTCTGATCTGCTGGCAATTACAGATTCAGACTCAACGACAAAGATTGTGTGGAGTCAAATTTTCTGAGCTAAAGAGCAGTCTTTCTGAACTGCTTTAACTGTCTCTGTAGCTTTCATGAGTTCCTTGCCAGCTGATTCTGTTTCTGTTTTTCGACTAGGCTGATTTGTTTTGTTGTAGTTTGGGTCTTTGTTATGGGTTGTTGTTGCAGGTTTTTTGGTCTGATTGCTGTTGGTTTTTTGGCCTTTGTTTTGGGTTGTATTGTAGGTTTTTGGTCTGATTGTTGTTGGTTTTTTGGCCTTTTTTGGCTTTTTAAATAAAATGCTGCTTCAAAAAAAAAATTTGAACAGTCAATTCTAACACTTACATAAAGAATGAAATAATAATACTTTTTACTCTTTAAATCAAATTATTTGATTTTAGTTTATAATGTTTATTAAAGTCAAAATCATATAATTTTGGTTTTGTGCATGTAGTCCAAGATTTGATCGGATACACTCAATCATAGTTTTATAAAATAAAATTATTGGAAATCATTCTTGATAAAATAAAGTGGTGAGTAGATGAGAAACTTTTTGTAAGGTTGTTTTTGTTATATTATTTGTTTCATTTGTGCAGAAAAAAAACTCAACTTGTATCATAAATGAATTTATGTTAAACTTAACTTTTTTAGCTCCATACATTAAAAAAGATGTATAAATAATGAAATAACACAAAAAAACTAATCCAACTAACGAAATGTTATTAAAAAATAACTTTACCAGCACAAACAAAATAATTTAAGAATTACGGTTCAATTTTACATTATTGCAATTGTATCTTCATGTCAACAGTTCATTAGTGTAGCTGTCCCTTTTCTGTCTTTATTTTTTTTAATTGATTTAGAGTTAACGAAGAATGTTGTTTACAAACTGATCATGACAATAGATAATATCAAATGATTTTAATTATATAAAAAAATAACTTTTAAAAGTTAACAAAATTTTGTTAAATGTTACGGTGTAATATTACAAACCGTTAAAAAACCTAATGTAGTGTTCATCAAGGTAATTCTAACATTTCAATATATACACATGTATATATACATCTCTATATATATATATATATATATATATATGTGTGTGTGTGTAGTAATCAAACAAGTAAAATAAAGTTAAAAGTTCTCTTCTATACATTCAAACTTGAATTATTTGGAGTCGTCTGAGCTACAATAAAAAGAAAAGGAAAAAATGAGAAGTTGGACAAGTTATTTTCTTATGTTTTTCCTTTTACTTGATTTGCTTTTGGGGTCCAATGGAGATGTATTTAGGTTACCACCGTTGAATGTTAATCAGAAGGATTTATTAAAACTTTTAGAATTGGGAGATGACATCAAATTTGACATACCGGCCTTATATGTGTTTGGAGACTCTACGGTTGATAGTGGAAATAACAACTTTCTGCGATCTACGTCCAAAGCTAATTACCCACCGTTTGGAGTAGATTTTGTTGATGGTAAACCTACCGGTCGATTCACCAATGGTCGAACTGAAGCTGACTTCATTGGTAAGGATACAAAAAATATTGTGAGATTTTTTCGTTTCATTTTCAAATTTTCAAATTAATTAATTGGTTTGTACTCATGCATTCGATGTTGTAGCCCAAGTAGCCGGGTTGCCATTTCCTCCTCCATGCTTGGGATTGTCGAAACAAGAGCAGAAAACATTGCGAACTGGGGTGAATTATGGATCTAGTGCCTGTGGTGTTCTCCCTGATACCGGAAAATTTGTGGTAAGCAATATAATAATGCATGCTCATTATATGAATAACAATTCTAAGATTTAGTTGTTTATATAAAATTCTTGTGAACGTTGAATCTTGGATTCCTAGATTACGGATGTATCAAAATGAGTTTAGAAATATGTTTAACCTTATAAGTTTTATTATGGTTTGAACTCGATACTCACAAACTATGACACTCGAATAACAAAGGAAGAAGAACATGAAAATATCTACATTAGATTAGAATGATTTTTGATGTGGAAGTTGATTTTCTAGTAAACTTTATGTCATTAATTACAGGGAACTTGCCTAACATTCGATAAGCAGACCGGTCTATTTGAAACTACTGTGAAGAACTTGCAACCTTTGTTCGATAACCCAAAAGCGATGGCCGATTACTTATCAAAATCACTATTTTTCATAAGTATAGGGAATGCTGATGTAAGCACCGGCTATGATTTCCTTGATAACACCACGAAACAACGAACTCCTTTCCCAAAATTCGCTCAAACAATATCCCAAAAGTTCTGCGGTAATATAAAGGTAATAAACTACACTCCATCTTAGATATATCATACTTAAGTGTGTGGTCGTGTTATTTTTTTCTGTAAGAATAAATATATAATGGTTACGTTTTCTTCTCATCGGTCAAGGCAATTTTCAGAACCTTGACACGGTTTTGATAAACTACACTCCATCTTAGATCTATCCTACTTAAGTATGTGGTCGTGTTTTTTTTTTCTTAGACTAATTGTGTAATGGTGTCGTTCAATTGTCATCGGTCAAAGCAATTTTCAAAACCTTTAAGACAGTTTGATAAATTATAAAAATTAGTATGGAGTCGTCCTGAGTTTTTTTTTAATATTGAAATGATACTAAAGTTGGTTTTGCTTTTCTTATTTCTTTAGAGACTATATGATCTGGGTGCACGTAAATTTTTGGTGAATAGTATTGGTATGATGGGGTGTTCACCAATGATATTTAACTCAGAACGGTCAGCGACGTGCGATGATGACTATAATGAGCGTGCCCGAATACTTAACAAGCTTCTTTCTGACTTGTTGCCAAAATTGCAATTCGAACTCTTCGGTTCGAAATTCATTTTTGCAGATGCTTACAAGGTTTTGGCAGACATCCTTGTTTCACCGAATTCATATGGTAGGCATACTAAAACTAAGTGGCTAAGCACTATATTTTACTATTTTTTTAGAGAGGGAAAAAACTTCCAAATAAAAACTTATAATTATAAATAAAACAATAATATACAGTTTATTAATTTTTTACAAATTTAATTTCCATGCAGGCTTTACAAATACAAGAGACAGTTGTTGCGTTGCGGCTAAAAATGGGACTAGACCTTGCATCAGTGATATACCTCCGTGCAAGAATAGAAAGGATCATGTTTTCTTCGATCCTTTTCATGCAAGTGAAACTACTCATTTCATTTTAGCAAAACGTTGCTTAAAAGAATTGTCGATTTGTAGCCCAATAAATTTGGTTGATTTTTTGCGATCTTACTCCTTAAACTAGTTTTTAGCATATGATTTTCAAGTATTAGATACAAAAAAATTAATTATAGGTGGGATATGTAATTTACCTCTGTTTATTTATTATTAAGTAAATCTGAAGACACGCTTATGTATTATATTTCTACGTTTATGAAATTATAAAAAGAATTTTTGTAGTAATGACATGTAATTTTCTTTACTGTTTTTATTTAATTGTAGTCATTGTTGTGTAAACATTTCTACATTTATCACATGTAACTATATGATAATCAACTACTGTATTCTCTCTAATATGAGCATGTAATATCAATTTTATTTTATCTGTCTGAACCTTCGCCCGTCATCACCAAGCCACATTAGACGTGATACGTTAGCATATAAAGTGCAGAGAAGGTTTTGACAATGTTAAATGGAAAGAGATAGTTAAATATTTTGTTGTAAAAGTGTTGAAAACTTGAAAAAGTAGTTTGAAAAAGTAAGAAATAGTTAAGAAAGACCTAAGAATTATTTGGTATTGGGTACAAAATTTGAAATTTCAACTAATATTTTTCTCAAAATTTAAGGTTGGGCAAGTGCCCGTGTGGAGTTTTCTTAGGTTTTCCACCATTAAAATTCGACGCACGAAAACGGCTAATAGTGTCCAATTTGTTACTTATGAAAAACATGTAGACCGGTTTAGTTACAAAAAAAAGTCTCAAACAACTTGCAACTGAAAAATTAAGTATGAGACATATTTGATAAATTACATTTTATCAATATTTGAAATGTTATATATATATATATATATATATATATATTCATCGAAAGGTCAACAATAAATGTTGTTTTGAAGTGTAACATTATAGTCTAAACTTCTGTCTTTTTAATACATCTCTACGTTAAACTAGATAAAAGTGGGTTAAACAAAAATTTAAAAAAATAAAAGTCTAAAATCATTTTCAATTAACATACAATTATAATGTGATGAGGTTCGTCTGATGGTACACGGCTCACACCTACACCACTAGGTTACGGGTTCGAGTCCTACCCCTCCCCAAAAACCCCAAATTTATGTAATATTGTATTGCTTCAAATAAAAAAAAATAACGTACAATTATTTCAAAAAATTCTTTGAATTTAATAAAATTGTTTTAAATATATAGAAAGAAATATAAATATAAGAATGGAGTAAAATAAAACAACGACAATGTAATTATAATGAGCCTGGCGATAATAATTACAAATATTATTAATAATATTTTTATTATTTATTAATAAAATTACTAGTTTATTAAATGAGATTACAGCTGGTATTTAAAATCAATTTGCTTGCTGTTTAATTTTTAATAATAAAACCTTTTTAAAATATATTTTAAATCAAAATGAAAATATTTTAAGTATATTTTGTATAAAATAGATTGTTTAATTTAATCTTCAATATAAAAAACTATTTTTAATAAAATACTATAAACCCTATAAACAAAATCCTATTATCCATATATAGAAACCTATTGCAACACAACATTTCAAAAGGTATACCCTAACTGATGTGGTCGGCAGTACTATTGATTGGCCCTTACAATAATTATTATCATAATAACAATGGCAATACTATGATAATATTTATTACGTATGTTAATGTTGGTACTCTTATTTATTATTCTAATTTGTTTGTTCATTTAATAAGATTCATGACCCTTGTTATAGTAAATTCAAATGTATGTTTATAGTAACATTAGTTTCGATGAGTCAATAAAACTTGGTGGTTTTGTGCTACACTATCTCGGTCTATTTTCAACTATTGAATATATATATATATATATATATATATTGAAGTATTGCACTTTTACATATATTCGGGGTTTTTTAGGGAGGGGGTGAACTCGAACCCGCAATCTCATGGTGCTGGTAAAAGGGGTTTACCACTGAACCAACCTCATCTCATCAAACATAATTAAAATAAATTGAATAGTCAATTCTAACACTTACATAAAGAATGAAATAATAATACTTTTTACTCTTTAAATCAAATTATTTGATTTTAGTAAATAATGTTTATTGAAGTCAAAATCATATAATTTTTGTTTTGTGCATGTAGTCCAAGATTTGAATGGATACACTCAATCATAGTTTTATAAAATAAAATTATTGGAAATCATTCTTGATAAAATAAAGTGGTGAGTAGATGAGAAACTTTTTGTAAGGTTGTTTTTGTTATATTATTTGTTTCATTTGTGCAGAAAAAAAACTCAACTTGTATCATAAACGAATTTATGTTAAAATTAACTTTTTTAGCTCATCCATAAAAAAAGATGTTCAAATAATGAAATAATATAAAAAAAAATAATCCAACTAACGAAATGTTGTTAAAAAATAACTTTACCAGCACAAACAAAATAATTTAAGAATTACGGTTCAATTTTACATTATTGCAATTGTATCTTCATGTCAACAGTTCATTAGTGTAGCTGTCCCTTTTCTGTCTTTGTTTTTTTTTAATTGATTTAGAGTTAAAGAAGAATGTTGTTTACAAACTGATCATGACAATAGATAATATCAAATGATTTTAATTATATAAAAAAAATAACTTTTAAAAGTAAACAAAATTTTGTTAAATGTTACGGTGTAATATTACAAACCGTTAAAAAACCTAATGTAGTGTTCATCCAGGTAATTCTAACATTTCAATATATACACATGTATATATACATCTATATATATATATATATATATGTGTGTGTGTATGTGTGTAGTAATCAAACAAGTAAAATAAAGTTAAAAGTTCTCTTCTATACATTCAAACTTGAATTATTTGGAGTCGTCTGAGCTATAATAAAAAGAAAAGGAAAAAATGAGAAGTTGGACAAGTTATTTTCTTATGTTTTTCCTTTTACTTGATTTGCTTTTGGGGTCCAATGGAGATGTATTTAGGTTACCACCGTTGAATGTTAATCAGAAGGATTTATTAAAACTTTTAGAATTGGGAGATGACATCAAATTTGACATACCGGCCTTATATGTGTTTGGAGACTCTACGGTTGATAGTGGAAATAACAACTTTCTGCGATCTACGTCCAAAGCTAATTACCCATCGTTTGGAGTAGATTTTGTTGATGGTAAACCTACCGGTCGATTCACCAATGGTCGAACTGAAGCTGACTTCATTGGTAAGGATACAAAAAATATTGTGAGATTTTTTCGTTTCATTTTCAAAATTTCAAATTAATTAATTGGTTTGTACTCATGCATTCGATGTTGTAGCCCAAGTAGCTGGGTTGCCATTTCCTCCTCCATGCTTGGGATTGTCGAAACAAGAGCAGAAAACATTGCGAACTGGGGTGAATTATGGATCTAGTGCATGTGGTGTTCTCCCTGATACCGGAAAATTTGTGGTAAGCAATATAATAATGCATGCTCATTATATGAATAACAATTCTAAGATTTAGTTGTTTATATAAAATTCTTGTGAATGTTGAATCTTGGATTCCTAGATTACGGATGTATCAAAATGAGTTTAGAAATATGTTTAACCTTATAAGTTTTATTATGGTTTTAACTCGATAGTCACAAACTATGACACTCGAATAACAAAGGAAGAAGAACATGAAAATATCTACATTAGATTAGAATGATTTTTGATGTGGAAGTTGATTTTCTAGTAAACTTTATGTCATTAATTACAGGGAACTTGCCTAACATTCGATAAGCAGACCGGTCTATTTGAAACTACTGTGAAGAACTTGCAACCTTTGTTCGATAACCCAAAAGCGATGGCCGATTACTTATCAAAATCACTATTTTTCATAAGTATAGGGAATGCTGATGTAAGCACCGGCTATGATTTCCTTGATAACACCACGAAACAACGAACTCCTTTCCCAAAATTCGCTCAAACAATATCCCAAAAGTTCTGCGGTAATATAAAGGTAATAAACTACACTCCATCTTAGGGGTCGTTTGTTTTTTTATCTGAAGACTGAATAGTCCTGAATTTTTCTAAAGACTGAATAGGGACTGAAATCTGAACCTGAATGACATGTTTTTGTTTTCTCACATCTAAATATACTGTCAACATGTTTGTTTTTTAAAAATAAAATTGTCTGAAAATACGTAATTTTACATTTATACCTATATGAATTAAAAGAAGTAATTTAACATGCACCATTCTTTATAACATTTTGTATGTTTTTTTTTTTTGCAAACAAAGTTCAATTTAACAAAATAAAAAAATTAATCAAAAAATATAATTTTGCATGTTCTGCAAACAAAGTTTAAGTTAAATTTATTATCAAAAAAAAGTTCAAGTTCAAATTCAATTTTTATGTTATCCACGTTTCGGGTGAATATAATTCATGAAACCATTTTTATTTTTTTTTGGTTTCCTGGATCATATGCACCGGAAACCAAATAAAAAAAACGTTTATTGAATTTTTCATATACAATAATTCTATAATATATTGAAGCCACGAAATCTACTCAATATGATAGACAAATTTATTAAGCACTATACGAATAGTCAGATAAAAAAAAGTTCTTACCGGGATTTGGCAAGAGAGAAATTAAATTGTTCAATCTTTGAAAAATTTCATTATGAGAAGTAATTTGGGTTTTTTTTTTCTTTTCTAAAACCTGTTTAAATAAGAAATATGTTAGAAAAAAATTTATACCATATCAAATTAAGATAAATTTGGAAATATATCTTTTTTTAGAGGATAGACTTGGAAGAGAATATTTTAATTGTAATCCAGTGATTTGGAATTAAGTTAAAAGTCAGGATTTCTTACTTTTTATTTTAAGTTGTTTTTTGATATTTTTAAGTTGTTTAACAACTTAAATAAACAAACAAAACAACTTAATGAGTTCAATTCAGACCCATTAAGTTTTAAGTGAAAAAAACAAACGACCCCTTACACTTCAAAACAACATTTATTGTTGACCTTTCGATGAATTTATATAGATACATATATATATATATATATATATATAACATTTCAAATATTTATAAAATGTAATTTATCAAATATGTTTAATACTTTATTTTTAAGTTGCAAGTTGTTTGAGACTTTTTGTTGTAACCAAACCGGTCTACATGTTTGTCATAAGTAACAAATTGGACACTATTAGCCATTTTCGTGCGTCGAATTCTAATGGTGGAAAACCTAAGAAAACTCCACACGGGCACTTGCCTAACCTCAAATTTTGAGAAAAAAATTAGTTGAAATTTCAAATTTTGTCCCCAATACCAAATAATTTTTAGGTCTTTCTTAACTATTTCTTACTTTTTCAAACTACTTTTTTCATGTTTTCAACACTTTTACAACAAAATATTTAACTATCCCTTTCCATTTAACATTGTCAAAATCTTCTCTGCACTTTATATGCTAACGTATCACGTCTAATGTGGCTAGGTGATGATGGGCGATGGTTCAGACAGATAAAATAAAATTGATATTACATGCTCATATAGAGAGAATCCAGTAGTTGATTATCATATAGTTGTTGGAAATTTTGTGATGAACACATATTTTGAGAGTATTAGTTGAGTATGACTGACTCCATGAAAATGGAAGATCAAAGTATATTCGAATTCTCCTCCGTGAGAGCTTCGAAATGGTATACTCAAACTCACAAAATTATTAATGGGTGAATGAGAAATTGAGTCTCAAGGTGAGCCCATTGTGTAGGGAAAAATGTGCATCCCACATTGGTTGGAGAAAACACTTATATGTGGTATATAGGTGGTTGTGTGATAGTAGCTTATAAACATGTGTGTGGGCACGTCCTGTATACACGAATGCTGCACCGATTGGACCGTGAGAGTACAATCGACTTTTTGCTACTATTTTTTTTTTCCTAAATCAACATTTTATTGATTAGGAAAGAATTAATTTAATTTATTTTTCCCTAAGTTAGAAGGTTTAAATGATAAGGAAAAGTTGACTAACGAAATAGTTAATTTTCGTTTTGGGTTATGGAAATTAATTAGATTAAGGAAAGAGTTGATTTCCTTTTTGGATTCTAATACTTATTTGATCACTAAGTAATCAGAATCAGTGTTTAATTAGGAATATATCTTTTTGAAGATTATTCATTAATTATTTTCCTTTATCATTACAACCCTAGTAATTAAGTATTTCCATATCAATCCTACTGATTAGGTTTTCTATTTAAACCTTAGTCTATTTTCCTCATTTTTTTAACATTTCTGGAAATCACGAAATTAAGAGAAAATAATTGGTCTCTTTTCGGTTCTTCTATTCTTCGTGCCTTGGAAAGTTTGAATTCAATTTGAGTTCGCTGAGAGTGGTTTGTGTTATGCATATTCACTGTTTAAATCGTTGTATCCTGGGAGACAATCGCCATACACATACGGTGTTAGCCGGCGAAATTGTCTTAAGGACATCGTGTGAAACACGGGCCTCGATTTCCCTAACGTGATGTTTTTATGTTTATTGTTTTTCTGTCTCTTGCAGATTCGAACCAGATTGTTTTTGAGCAATACAAATAACAATAGTTACATGTGATAAATGTAGAAATGTTTACACAACAATGACTACAATTAAATAAAAACAGTAAAGAAAATTACATGTCATTACTACAAAAATTCTTTTTATAATTTCATAAACGTAGAAATATAATACATAAGCATGTCTTAAGATTTACTTAATAATAAATAAACAGAGGTAAAATACATATCCCACCTATCATTAAATTTTTGTATCTATTACTTGAAAATCATATGCTAAAAACTAGTTTAAGGTGTAAGATCGCAGAAAATCAACCAAATTTATTGGGCTACAAATCGACGATTCTTTTAAACAACGTTTTGCTAAAATGAAATGAGTAGTTTCACTGGCATGAAAAGGATCGAAGAAAACATGATCATTTCTATTCTTGCACGGAGGTATATCACGGATGCAAGGTCTAGTCCCATTTTTAGCCCCAACGCAACAACTGTCTCTTGTATTTGTATAGCCTGCATGGAAATTAAATTTGTAAAAAATTAATAAACTGTATATTATTGTTTTATTTATAATTATATGTTTTTATTTGAAAGTTTTTTCCCTTTCTAAAAAAATAGTAAAATATAGTGCGTAGCCACGTAGTTTTAGTATGCCTACCATATGAATTCGGTGAAACAAGGATGTCTGCCAAAACCTTGTAAGCATCTGCAAAAATGAATTTTGAACCGAAGAGTTCGAATTGCAATTTTGGCAACAAGTCAGTAAGGAGCTTGTTAAGTATTCGGGCACGCTCATTATAGTCATCATCGCACGTCGCTGACTGGTCGGTCTATTTCTATACATAGTTTAGGTCCCCATTTCCTATTATCTGTGCTTTGTTCTTGGGTGAAATTAGGTATTTTATGTGTTTGTTGAGTATTTATAGGTCACATTCCATGGAAGAGGTGTTATAAGTTATTTTGAAGAAAAGGAGCAAAAAGCTGAATTTCGGCCCGTGCAGATCACCCAGATTGCGGGCCCCATATCTCTCTCCTCGGTTTCAATTGTATGTCCTACCACCTATGGATGGAAAGCCCTGGAAGTCTAGTTTCCGGCGCACTTTTCGGATCGCAATTCCGATATTCCTAGAAGAAGTTATGCCCGAGGAAAAGAGATTTATTAATTAAAACTAATTCTAATTAAAGTTAAATTAAAGTAACCAAAGATTTGTTGATGATTTAATTAAACTAAAACTAAATTAAATTAAGCTAAGAAAACAATTAAAGAAAATATGGTTGTGATCAAAAGATAGAAAACACTAAGTCATCAATGATCCCCAATTATGAACACTCAATGTATGGAATTAATTTGTAAACAAGATTCAATCAATAAATCACTTTTCCTCGTGGGAACGATCCTTACTTGCCGTTGTGCTTATCTTCACGATTCGTGCACTTGCGAGTGAGTATTTTATAACACGATTTTACACATCAAGTTTTTGGCGCCGCTGCCGGGGAATAGTTGAATTTATTGATTAATTATAGTTTTAGTTTTAGTTAATAGTTTTAGTTTTAGTTAATAGTTTTAGTTTAATTTTTTTTTAGTTAATAGTTTATTTTTATTTTTATTTAGATTTTGTTTTCTTTTTATTTCCTTTTTCTTTTCTTTCTTTCAGGTATAATGGATTTCTACCGGCAAAACACTTATGATGAGGAAAGTGAAACACTTCAGGGATTTGGTATTCAACTGGCGGCTTTAGTGCCACAAATGGAGAGATTGATAGTTTCAGAAAGAGCATAAGCCCGAGCAATGAATTCTTACAATCTGTGGCCTGTGCATGAACCTTTTGAACATTCCTACAATCCGTATCCTATCAGTGAACCATATGGAAATTCCCACTGTCAGTGGTCGAGTTATGAACCATATGACAATACTTACAACCCGGATTGGATGAATCATCAAAACTTCTCAAGGAGCTACAATGAAGTCCATACCTATGAGCAACCGATCTCACCGTCACTTGAACAAACAATGAAGGAATTCATGCAAAGCATGGATCAGAGAATGAATCAGCACAATATAATGTTGCAAGACATTCAACAAGAAGATAATGTGAGGTTTCAAAACATTGAGGCTTCAATAAGAAAAATGGAGGTGAAAATTGAGCAATTGGCTGAATCTTTTCAAAAGGAGGAGCTCGGACAATTTCCGAGCCAATTGGAGCAAGAAGATGCTACCACTATCCCTTTGAATGGTGAGATTGTCGATACCATAGTGAGCCATGAATTTTCTAATGATTTTTCTAGTGTTGCAAGTGAAGAAGTAGAAAAGGAGGAGACGGAAGAAAAAGTGAAGGAAGTGGAAGATGTACCTTTCGAGGCCCCTCTCCTATACAAGGAACTCAAGCCTTATGTCCCTCCCATTACTTTTCTGAGCCGCCTACACAAAATCAAATGGAATAAGTGGTTTTCTGAACTTATTTCATCACACTTTATAATGAACATTTACTTGCTTTTGGTTATTGTGTGTAGGAACATGCCGGTGCGTGAAAATTTTTTCCATGACTTGATTGCGCGAAAACGGAAATTTGAGACATTGGAATTTGGTTGAGTTGTCCTTGCACCAGTCTTGCTAAGAAGTTAAATAAAGCGCTTGGTGGGAGGCAACCCACCTAGGTAATTTAGTTTCAATTGTTTTTAGTTTTTAGTTTTCGTTCTTTAGTTTTTGTGTGTTGAGTTCGTACATGCCATGCTTTTTCTTTATTCTTTGTCCATGTTTTTAATGTCATATAAACATTGAGGACAATGTTTAGATTAGGTTTGGGGGTGTGAATTCGTGTTTATTTTTATTTTATTTTTTGAGCCATTTGTTGAAAAACTGCGAAAAAAGTGACCTGTTTTGAAAATTTTTGAGGCAAAAGTTTTGTTAAAACTGTATTCATTGGTGAGAAAATAAATTTTTCTGTCTATGTTGGGTTCATCGTTTTTTCGATACGAATCCAACGGTATAAAGAACGTAAATTTCTGGGCAGTGGTTTAAAAGTTATGATTGTTTCTTCAACTAAAGGTTATGGGCGATGCCCTGTTTTTGAAATTCTGCACGTACACTGTTTTCGTCATCCGTTTCTCACTTTTCCAAGCCGAATTTTGAAATATTTTCTAAATGAAAAGTGTGAGTTTTCATGTCTGTTTTCTTGTGTTAAAATTTTGATAACTTACGTTGAGTATTTTGAGAGATATGCATGAAAGAACAGACTTACGTCAATTTCAAAAGTCACCAGTTTTTGAATTTTTGTCCTTTATGATTAGATGTTTCTTTTGTGTGCTTTAAGAGCCGTAATATATACTTTATTCACTGAGTTTAGACTAACATCTTTCCACTTAGAGTATTACATTGCATTTTTCAAAATTTATGATATGCTCTTGATATAATAGTGAATAGGATGCTTAGTTGGATTGTCATGATTAATAGTGGAGACTACCCTTGTGAGTTCACTAAGCCAAAAAGCGTTACATAAATATCATTATAGAGGGTTCTTTTGTTTCTACTCCTAAACACTCATTAGGTTCTTAGTATTAGAAATTGATCTCAATAGGTTATGCATTGGATATTAAAGAACATTCATCATAAAAGATATCACATGTGGACTTTGCTCTTGTTTTGGTTGAACCATTGGAAGTGATATAGGCAATGTGTGCTTGAACTCATTTTAAAGGCCTTAAATATTTCCTACCTTTATGTGTGTGCTCCATAGCCAATTTTGAAGCCAAACACTATAAGCCTTTTTCTTTCATCACCCACATTAACTTAACCCCAAATGAGCCATAATTTAGCCGTACCTTATAGCTTGGGATCATATTGAGGTGATGAAGATGATTGAAGAGAGTTCGAAATGGGTGACTCGTGAAGTGCATGTACCAAGGAAAAAGCAAGAAGATCAAATGCAAAGAAGGTTTTTGAAGAATTATATAATTGATGTAAAATTCTCATTTAAAAAAAAAAGTTGAAAAAAAGGGTTAAAAAAAAAAGATAAATGAATGAGATGATGAATTAAATGAAAGTGAAAAGAAATAAAGCTTTACAATGAAGTGATGCGAAATCAATGTCAACTCAAGAAGGAGGATGAACGAAAATTGTTCAAGAAGCCTAGATGCAAGTGGAATGAAGAATTCGAAGAAATTCGGCCAAGTATGAAGATTGCCGAAGAATTTCTCGATATGATCCTAGGTTTGTTTGCTATCATTTTCCCGTTCTTTCTTAACCTACACCCAATGGCCCTGTTACAACCAAAGAAAAGACCTAATTGATCTTTTGGGAATGCTAGCTCGAGAGTAAAGGTAAACATGAGCTCTATCTTGTTCTTAATGTCCGATTCCGTTCATGAGATCTTTTGCATAAAAATCAAACGTTCTTTCAATTATATATTCATATGCGATTATAACTTGAAATTTCTTGTGCATAACTTCATTCGCATATGCTTGATGAGTGTATTTGCCTAGGTTCTGTGTGAATTAAAGAGTGACATTTTGTGAGAATTAGAGTCAAGGCGAATTATATCTATGGCGTTTGACGAATGTGTTTTTGAAACTAGAGTGTCGTGAGTGTGGGCTTTTCAATAAAACCAAGCATGCTTTCAAATTTGTGGCATAATTTTAGTCTTTACTTAGTGGATCTAGCATGCATTGGCTTTGAATTGTACATGTGAGTTTGCATCTTAATTATTTGATTTTTCGCAGAAATTTATGTTTGTGGGTAGCATATCTGTAAACCCTCAGGAGACAAAACTCCTCCTACTAGGGACACCTAGAGGTTTAAAGGCTTGTAGCATACGCTCAATGCTATCGTGTTCCCTACGAAAGTGGCTTAGTTTATTTTTGTTCTATTTTTAGATTTTTGTTTGTTTTTAGTTTTAGTTTTTATTCTAGTTTTGCTCGAGGACTAGCAAAAGATAGGTTTGAGGGTATTTGATCGGTCTATTTCTATACATAGTTTAGATCCCCATTTCCTACTATTTGTGCTTTGTTCTTGGGTGAAATTAGGTATTTTATGTGTTTGTTGAGCATTTATAGGTCACATTCCATGGAAGAGGTGTTATAAGTTATTTTGAAGAAAAGGAGCAAAAAGCTGAATTTCGGCCAGTGCAGATCACCCAGATTGCGGGCCCCATATCTCTCTCCTCGGTTTCAATTGTATGTCCTACTACCTATGGATGGAAAGCCCTGGAAGTTTAGTTTCCGGCACACTTTTCGGATCGCAATTCCGATATTCCTAGAAGAAGTTATGCCCGATTTAGTAACCAAAGGTCGAGCTGGAGAAGCTGACCGCGGGCCAGACCGCGATTCGTGCAATTTCCTACCTAGCAGTCTACGTGGCGGTACATATCAGTACAGCACTGCGGTACTGACCACGGGTGACCTGCGGAGCGACCTAGGCAGCGGTTTTGACGTACTTTTGGCGGATTCCATTCCGAATTGGTCCAGAACTGTTCCAAAACTTCCCAAATCAAATTCTAATGATTTTAGAAGATCAAAACATGTTTGGGAAACTTCCTAAACTCAAATTAGGAGACAATTATCAAGAAAGGAAATCTAATTTAGGAAAGGATTTTAATTCCTTCTCTCATTCTACTTTCCTACTTTGTGAGTTTCCTACAACAAAGCAAATTGGGAGTTCATAAGGAATTATCACCTATAAATATTATGAGTTTCTTGAAAAAGCTAAGGGAGAGAAGCCAAGGGAGGTCCCAAGCCACCAAGGGGGCCGTCCCCCATCACTCCATCACCACACACTCATCCATCTTTACACATTGAAGATTAGAGGACGAAGGAGAATTCATCATGGAAGATCTTAATGGGTTTTATCTTTTCTTTCTCTTCTCTTTTTATTTTCAATATGTGTAACTAATCCCATAACTAGGGAATCAATGTGAACCTTTTGTGAATGCTCGTATATGGATTAATTATTATTTCATCAATTAAAATTCTTGATTTATTCATTGTTCTTAATTGCTTGATCCTCATTAGTTTTAATATTTATTCACACCATAGACCAAGGGTGAATAACTATTTGGCATGATTTTAGGGTTAAGACTATCTGAGAATATGGGTTAGAGTATAGACCAAACATAATCTTGATTAATGCTCTTTTGAATGAATGAATTTTATCTTTAGCATAGGCCAAGCAAAGTATAGAATTTGGTTCTTAATTCTTGCGCTTAAAGGGTTTCCGATCACTGTTCACACCATAGACCAATGGTGAATAATGGTTGGGAGCACGTGACTCATTCCATGACCATACGGTAATAGTCACATTAAAGACAAAGAATGAACCCTAGAATTGATTGAATCTTATTTACAAATTAATTCCATATATCGAGTGTTCATAATTGGGGATCATTGATGACCTAGTGTTTTCTTTCCATTGATCACAAACACCATTCTTTTTAATTACTTTCTTAATTTAGTTTAGTTTAATTCAAATCTCAACAAATCTTTTGGTTGCTTTAATTTAACTTTAATTAGAATTAGTTTTAATTAATAAATCTCTTTTCCTCGTGGGAACGAACCTTACTTGCCGTTTTGCTTATCTTCACGATTCGTGCACTTGCGAGTATGTATTTTATAACACGATTTTACACATCATTGACCGTTCTGAGTTAAATATCATTGGTGAACACCCTATCACACCAATATTATTCACCAAAAATTTACGTGCACCCAGATCATATAGTCTCTAAAGAAATAAGAAAAGCAAAACCAACTTTAGTATCATTTAAAAATTAAACAAAAACTCAGGACGACTCCATACTAGTTTTATAATTTATCAAACTTTTCAAACGTTTTGAAAATTGCTTTGACCGATGACAATTGAACGACACCATTGCACAATTAGTCTAAGAAAAATAAAACACGACCACACACTTAAGTAGGATAGATCTAAGATGGAGTGTAGTTTATCAAAACCGTGTCAAGGTTCTGAAAATTGCCTTGACCGATGAGAAGTAAACGTAACCATTATATATTTATTCTTACAGAAAAAAATAACACGACCACACACTTAAGTATGATATATCTAAGATGGAGTGTAGTTTATTACCTTTAAATTACCGCAGAACTTTTGGGATATTGTTTGAGCGAATTTTGGGAAAGGAATTCGTTGTTTCGTGGTGTTATCAAGGAAATCATAGCCGGTGCTTACATCAGCATTCCCTATACTTATGAAAAATAGTGATTTTGATAAGTAATCGGCCATCGCTTTTGGGTTATCGAACAAAGGTTGCAAGTTCTTCACAGTAGTTTCAAATAGACCGGTCTGCTTATCGAATGTTAGGCAAGTTCCCTGTAATTAATGACATAAAGTTTACTAGAAAATCAACTTCCACATCAAAAATCATTCTAATCTAATGTAGATATTTTCATGTTCTTCTTCCTTTGTTATTCGAGCGTCATAGTTTGTGAGTATCGAGTTCAAACCATAATAAAACTTATAAGGTTAAACATATTTCTAAACTCATTTTGATACATCCGTAATCTAGGAATTCAAGATTCAACGTTCACAAGAATTTTATATAAACAACTAAATCTTAGAATTGTTATTCATATAATGAGCATGCATTATTATATTGCTTACCACAAATTTTCCGGTATCAGGGAGAACACCACAGGCACTAGATCCATAATTCACCCCAGTTCGCAATGTTTTCTGCTCTTGTTTCGACAATCTCAAGCATGGAGGAGGAAATGGCAACCCGGCTACTTGGGCTACAACATCGAATGCTTGAGTACAAACCAATTAATTAATTTGAAAATTTGAAAATGAAACGAAAAAATCTCACAATATTTTTGGTATCCTTACCAATGAAGTCAGCTTCAGTTCGACCATTGGTGAATCGACCGGTAGGTTTACCATCAACAAAATCTACTCCAAACGGTGGATAATTAGCTTTGGACGTAGATTGCAGAAAATTGTTATTTCCACTATCAACCGTAGAGTCTCCAAACACATATAAAGCCGGTACGTCAAATTTGATGTCATCTCCCAATTCTAAAAGTTTTAATAAATCCTTCTGATTAACATTCAACGGTGGTAACCTAAATACATCTCCATTGGAACCCAAAAGCAAATCAAGAAAAAGGAAAAACATAAGAAAATAACTTGTCCAACTTCTCATTTTTTTTCCTTTTCTTTTTATTGTAGCTCAGACGACTCCAAATAATTCAAATTTGAATGTACATAAGAGAACTTTTAACTTTATTTTACTTGTTTGATTACTACACACACATATATATATATATGTATATGTATATGTACATGTGTATATATTGAAATGTTAGAATTACCTGGATGAACACTACATTAGGTTTTTTAACGGTTTGTAATATATTTTTTTGAAGCAGCATTTTATTTAAAAAGCCAAAAAAGGCCAAAAAACCAACAACAATCAGACCAAAAACCTGCAACACAACCCAAAACAAAGGCCAAAAAACCAACAACAATCAGACCAAAAAACCTGCAACAACAACCCATAACAAAGACCCAAACTACAGCAAAACAAATCAGCCTAGTCCAAAAACAGAAACAGAATCAGCTGGCAAGGAACTCATGAAAGCTACAGAGACAGTTAAAGCAGTTCAGAAAGACTGCTCTTCAGCTCAGAAAATTTGACTCCACACAATCTTTGTCGTTGAGTCTGAATCTGTAATTGCCAGCAGATCAGAAGCACGGATCTGAGATCTTCTTCAATTTGACTGACTGGTTCCTGCGACTTCACTTAGGCAGCCTTCAAAGCCTCTGCTGCAACGCTTTCCACCATAACCTAGAGGTGAGCTTAAATTGAACATCCGCCATCATCATTTTTACTTCTGCTGCGCATCTAAAAACGTGTTCTTGCAACTCCTTCCTTAACAAGATCAATTGTACTTCCACTCTTCAAGAAACACTCCACTTCAGCTTCTCACCCTCTCCTTCATGACCAAGACTAGCAAGGTTAAGTCTACCTCGGAGCCGCAACCATAATTTTTGAACCAAAGTGCCACCCAAAAACTAATTGTGTCCAATACCTTCCCCTTATTTGCGAAATCACCATTGAATACCACCTCGTTTTTGCATTCCATAAGACCATGAAAAGAAGCAAAAAGCACCACGACAAAAACAGAAACAATTGCATCAAACATTACCCCACTTAAGCCTATCCCCTCTACCAAGCGAGCCTGCTTTAGCTAAACAGTCTGCGCTTGAGTTTGCAGACCTTGACATAAATTTGAATATCAAAACCATCAGAGGAATTAAGGAACTGACGAATATCATAAACAAAATTCACCAGCTGCAAGTTACCAAAATCTGAACCCAAAATACAATCCACCACAGATTTTGAGTCACTGAAAATGGTGATAGCGCGCCAAGCAACAGAAGATTTACCAGAGATCAGTTGGCAAGCACGATGAATAGCCATCACTTCAGCAGAGAAGGCGTCGAGAACACCCACATAAAATGAAAAAAGACAGAGAATCATACCTCTCAAAACACGAAGAATACCGCTGATTGAAGAAATTTAGTGAATTGAATACTTTGACCACTAAAAATTATGTAGTGGAACCTAGGTTGGATAAGGAAAATGTGCATCCTTTCCATCGTGCTAAAATATCACCAATAGATACTATTGAGTCAAATGGACTTAGTATGTCTATAGGAACTTGCCCTTTGTCTTGATACGGTATGGTTGTGACCCTATATGGGGAGCTCAAGCAAAGAGAGCAAACTTGCATGAATCTTCATATGCAAAAAGTTGACTTATTTTATGCTCTTTTATGCTTGCTTGAGTATGCTTGGTGAATAACATTTATTAATAATTGTATAATGTTTTTTATTACACCATTGCACGGTTGCTTTGTATGATAATGCATGATTTCTATTATTGTTTGAGCATGCTTATCTTTTTGAGGAATGTTCTACTTATTAGTACATTTGATTGACCTAAAATTATTCTCCATGTTCATGATTCCTAGATATGCATTCTTAAGCTCTCTCTTGAAAAGGGCTACTGGCAATATGACGTGGAGCTGCCCAATATTGGAAAAGGCTACTCATTTGAAACCGAGTGAAAGCCATCAGGAGACTTACATTAGCATGATAAACAGAAATACTTGCTTGCTAGGAATATGGAGAAAAACAGAAAAAGGAGAAAAACAGAAAATATTGTTATATGACTGTTATGTGTGGTGTTGCATTGCTTATTTTTGACATCAAAATTGTTGATTGATGATGTATCTTGCAATGAAGAAAAGATGATATACTTTTGTTGTGATTAGTACACTTGCACACAAATGCTTGGATATATATCTTCTTATCATAACAACAGGGTCTTAATTGGTTTGACTTCATTTGGAAATCCTGTTAAGTGTTGCTTTGATTGATTTTTATGCATGAGAATAATAGTATTTTGTATTACATGCTAAGCAACCTTTCACACGCGCACATTTTTTTTGAATATAATCTCCTTGAATCTCTCTCAATTATTTAAGTTGCATAAAGTTTGTGAATATGATTATGCAATGTAATTGTGCGAATAGCTCTCTTTGCTAAAGCAACCCGATAGGGGGAGCTCCTTTGCCTATCTTATAACAAAAAGGGGGAGAAGTCTTGAGAGATATAGGGGGAGCATTGTTTATGCTTTAAGGGGAGATATCATGAGAGAGAGTAACCTTTTAGGGGGAGCATTGCACATGCATTACTTTGTATTGCTTTATTTGTTATTGAGTGCAATGCTTGTTTTTATTTGTTCACCTCACTTGCACTTGTTCTTGGAAAGTGATTCTTGCTATATGTGTGTAGGTAAAATGATAATTCTACAAAGAGATTGAAGAAATTGAAGATTTAGATTCTAGGTATCTCTTTTGTGATGTAGAAGTGATCATGGACAATAGCTTTGTTTTATTTTATGAGGATTGTTTGTGAGTGGTTGTTTTGTCATGAAATAGCCAAAGGGGGAGATTGTAAGGACCTCGATTTTATGATTGGCTTATTTCATGACAAACCACACCACATTGGGGATGATTGTGTAATGGGTAGCTTAGGTCCGTGTTGGCAAGCTTCCAAGCATCTCCATGACTTCAAGAGTAAAAGGTATACTCACTTGACTTTGTCTCTTGAAGAGTTTAGGTGCACACACACACACACACTTCATGCATGCTTTGTTCATCTTGCATTTGTGTTCTTTATTGTTTATATGTGTGCATCCATTATACAACTCACACGAGCACGTCTTTGTTTTGTCTTTACGTGTGGTTGTTTTGTTTTACGTTTTCCGTGTGTGTTCGGAAACGTCCTCACTCGCATGATGGTGTGCTTGTGTTGTGTCCGTGCTTGCACATTGGTGTGCTTGAGTCTTAGCACGATTTGTGACCATAGAGAGGTTCCATTTGTCCTCTCTTGGATTGTTATTTGGTTACATGGTTTTATACCATGGTTGTGGGAATTTTTGTTATTGACCAATTCTGACCTTTGGTCACTCTTTTGACCATAATTCTTTCTACGTTTATCCAAATCTTGTTTTGTTAATTGGAGTAGAAAGTAGACTTCCATACCTTTCTAACGGTATATTATTCGTAATATTTTATGACCGTTTGGTTTGGTTTTGAAGTCTCCAAAGAGACCACTGAAACAGAGCATCTCTGTTGTTATCCGGTTTTGACCTTTGGTCACTTAAATGACCATAACTCTTTCTACAGACATCAAAACCTCATTTGTAAATTGGAGTAGAAAGTATACTTCCATACCTTTCCAACGGTATATCATACAAAAGGTTTTGATGTCGTTTGGTCATGTTTTGGGTCACTTGTTTCTAGGAGCTGGAGTGCTGTCTAGTGTGTTAGGCGACATGCAAGGCCACTTGAGCATGTCGCCTCCAATGTCGCCTCAGACATGTTTTTCTTCTCCAGAATGTCAGGCGACATGTTAGGCGACATCCATGTAGCCTCTTAGGCGACCTCCATGTAGCCTCTCCTAGGCGACTTCATGTAGCCTCTCATGTCGCCTGACACAAAAAACGGGGCATTTTGGTCTTTTCGAATCAGCCCGTTTTTCCCACTATAAATACATCTTTATCTCTTCTTCTTCATCTAGCTCTTTGAAATTACAGAAACCCTAGAGAGAGAAAGAGAGAGTCTAGAGAGAGAAAGCTTCCTTTAAGCTTCATTAACTCTCCAAACCCAAAACCCATGCATCCAAAGCATCAATCATACATGGGTCTTCATCATTCATGACTTGGTAAGTAAGAACAAACCTTTAATCTTTGATTATTGTTCTTTAAGTCCAAGAGTTCGTTTTTGTTGCATATAATTTGTAGAAATCGTTTTTGAATGCATATTATTGTTGAATGATGACATGTTTGGGTTTTGTTTTTGATAGCTTATTTGATTAGGTTGTTTCTCTACCTAAAAAGCTAGGTTATAAATATTCATGTATGATTAATTGATAACTAAGTTGATAGATTGTGTTTTAATCAACTAGTTAATGTTAATGAATATTTATGTGTGTTTTATTTTGATAGCTTGCATGATTAGGTGTTGTTTTCCTAAATAGCTAAGACTTGATTATTCTTAAGAGATTAATTGATAATTAGATTGATAGATTTGTGTTTATCAATCTAGTTAAGCTCTCTTGAATATTCAAGGTTGTTTTGTATAACAATTAGTTTGTTGGAAATTCTCTACACAACTAATTGAGTTTGTTTGTGATAGCTAGAATTTGGGACCACATTGCCCTTCTAGCTAAGTCTTTATGTTTTGCATTTAGACATTGTTGTTTATGCCTCATTGATTGCATTTGTTGATTGCATATTGATTACCCTTGTTATTTATTGTGACAACTTGTGTTGGTTGGACTTGTTTGACAATTAGGTTGCTATAATCCCTTTGCATCTAATTGAGTCCTTATGTATGGGCATGTGGGCATTATTTGATAACTAGGATGTTGTATTGCATTATCTACATCTAGTTAAGCATTGTATGTTTGGTCTAACATATTTTGTGTTGAACATTCATTGATTGTTCACTTAGACCTTATACTCTTCATTGAGTCAAAGTCTTGTGGCTTCGGGGTGAAGTTACAAAAGCATTGAAGTCTTGCAACCAAGTTGTGGTTGGCAAGCATCGGTCGAGGGAATCCATTGTAAAAGGCATGCGGGTAGAGTAGGAGGTGCTCACGCCAAGAGTAGTGCATCAGTGGATATCACTAGGGATTGAACCAAGAGTGGCGAGTGGTAGTGTCCATAGCCTAAGGTTATCTAGAGTGAGAGTCCGAGTATCACTTGAGGGTGTAACTTTTTACTCATATAGTGGATTTCTGTGATCGTGTGTGGCTAGAAGGATAGCCCGTAGTTTTTCCCTTGTTGAAGGGTTTCCACGTAAAAATCAAGTGTTATTTATTATTCCGCACTTTACACTTGATTTTGTATGTTTGTTTATGTTGGGTTATATTATTAATATTGACTAATCGAAAAGTTGGTAATAATCGATTAACAACCCATTCACCCCCCCCCCCCCCCTCTAGGTTGTTAGACACACGTTAAGAGTGTATTTTCAAATAGGTTACTCCCCCTCAGCGGGACAATCTCTCCAAACAATGCAACGTCCTTCAATAAACCACATTACTCCCCCTTTTGTCATGAGATAGGCAAAGGAGTATTCCCCAACTGGGTCACTTTAGCAAAGAGAGATATTTGTAAGATAAGTGCATAATCATATACAACAACTTTATGCAACTTAATTAATTGAGAGAGAATCATTTAGGGTTTATTTGTTTTAGAAGAAAATGTGTGACTTAGTTGCTTTGAATGTAAGACATGTAACATCATAGTTCAAGCAAATGGTATTTGGCAAAAAGAACATCAAAAAGGGTTCTAAAGGAATTCAAACCAATTTGCTTCTTTTGCCATAATGAACCATGATATAGTATTTTGAAAAGAAATTTCAACGCACACAAAACTATATCAATTCTTAAAAGCAAATCAAGACATTGGATCAAGAGATCCTTTTTGATTTTTCCGGATAATTATCCGTATGATAGTAGTCTTGATTAACAATTAAGAAGAGAGAGAAGACTAATTTGGATATAAAATCCTTATTGATTACATGGATACAAGATCCTTATTGATTAGTCTTCTCATTTGCATTCACACACATTTGCACTCAAGCAGTCAGGACATATTTAATGCATATCATTTTGAGCATGTCATACTCAAGTTCACATGTCATGGAGATAAATTATAGGTCATTCAAATGTACTTCCCAATCAATTCTCCTAATCCAAAAATGCATGTTTGAACATAGAGGTGACATGAATTACAAACAAAGCAAGACACACTTATTGAATAAAAAGCCATATAAGAATATATATAAGCACTACCAAGAATACTCAAGCAATTAATAAAGAAGCATAAAGTTGATCAAGTTTTTGCTTATTCCAACATGCAAGGTTGCTCTCTTTGCTTGAGTTCCCCATAAAGGGTCAATCACCAAAACACATCAAGGCATATGACAAATCCCAATAGACCTACTAAGTGACTTGAACCTAGTTGAGTCTAAGGGCTTTGTAAATAAATCCGCTAGTTGATCATTTGTGCCCACATGCTCAAGTGCAATGCATTTGTTTTCAACTAGTTCTCTAATGAAATGATGCCTAATGTCTATATGCTTTGTCATAGAGTGCTGAACAGGATTCTTTGAAATGTTAATTGTACTCATGTTATCACAATAGAGGGTTAGAATACCTTGATCAAAGCCATAATCCACAAGCATTTGTTTCATCCAAAAAAGTTATGTGCAAGCACTCCCGGGGGCTATGTATTCCGCTTCAGCTGTGGATAGAGAGATGGAATTTTACTTCTTGCAAAACCATGAGACCAAGTTGTTGCCTAGAAAGAAGCAACCGCCCGATGTACTCTTCTTATCATCACAATTTCCTGCCCAATCTGCATCACTAAAGCCAACTAAGCTAGCATTAGTGTCAAAAGAGTACCATATCCCATAGTTGGATGTCCCATTCACATATCGAATGATTCTCTTCATGAAGGAGAGATGGGATTCCTTAGGATCCGCTTGGTACCTAGCACACACACCCACACTAAAAGCTATATCGCGCCTACTTAAGGTCAAGTAAAGCAAGCTACCAATCATGCCATGATAAAGACTTTGTTCCACACTCTTGCCACTAGCATCCTTGCTTAGTTTCAAGGTGGTACTCATGGGTGTGTCACAATGTTTGGCATTCTCAAGGCCAAACTTCTTCACTAGGTTCTTAGCATACTTAGCTTGGGATACGAAAATCCCATCATGCAATTGCTTGATTTGCAAACCTAGAAAGTAATTTAGCTCTCCAACAAGACTCATCTCAAACTCATGAGACATGACATCAACAAATTTTTGGACTTTGGATTTGTTGGTGGAGCCAAAAACAATATCATCAACATAAATTTGAGCTATGAAAAACTCATCTTTATTTCTCTTGATGAATAAAGTTTTATCAACACTACCCCTAGTGTAGTCATTGTCAACAAGAAATTGAGTGAGGCGCTCATACCAAGCTCTAGGTGCTTATTTCAACCCATATAAAGCCTTCTTGAGGCGATAGACATGATTGGGGTGGTGTGGATCCACAAACCCCTTGGGTTGCTCAACAAACACTTCCTCATGCAAGAAACCATTGAGAAAGGCACTCTTAACATCCATTTGACACAATTTGAACTTGTGCACACATGATATGGATAAAAGAAGCCTTATGGACTCTAGAAGGGCAACCGGAGCAAAAGTCTCCTCAAAGTCAATACCCTCAATTTGAGAGTATCCTTGTGCTACAAGTCTAGCCTTGTTGTACACAATGTTACCATTCTCATCCGACTTATTCCTATATACCCATTTGGTGCCTATGACATTAGTATCTCTGGGTCTAGGAACAAGAGTCCAAACCTCATTTCTTTCAAATTGGTTTAGCTCTTCTTGCATGGCAAGAACCCAAAACTCATCATTCAAGGCTTCATCAACCTTTTTGGGTTTAATTTGAGAGGTGTAACAAGTATAGCTAATTTGATTAGCTATTTGACGCCTAGTCCTCACACCCTCATTCATATCTCCAAGAATGTCATTCTTGTTGTGGAGATGTCTAACCCATGGAGCGGGTTCTTTAGAGTCCAAAGATGGATCTCTATCAAGAGGTTGAATGACCTCTTCATCAAGACTTGACTTCACATCAATTGAAGTCTCACCATTCTTCTCCAAGGAAGAATCATCAAGCACAATGACCTCCTCATCATGGTCTCTAGTCTTAGGCCTACAATCATCTATGACGACATTAGATGATTCCATGACACTTTGAGTTTTTAAATTGAAAACTCTATAGGCCTTACTATTAAGGGCATAGCCAATGAAAATCCCCTCATCACTCTTGGCATCAAACTTTCCAAGTTGATCTCGGTCATTTAGAATGTAGCATTTGCTCCCAAATGAGTGGAAGTAGCTAACATTTGGCTTCCTACCCTTCCATAATTCATAGGAGGTTTGCCTAGTACCGGGCCGTAGGAAGACTCTATTTCCTATGTAGCAAGCCGTATTGACGGCCTCGGCCCAAAGGTTCCTAGGGACATTGTTGCTAAGCAACATCACACGGGCCATCTCTTGAAGGACCCTATTCTTCCTCTCAACAACCCCATTTTGTTGAGGAGTTCTAGGAGCCGAAAACTCATGGGAAATGCCTAAGCTATTACAATAGCTTTCAAAACAAGCATTTTCAAATTCCCTCCCATGGTCACTCCTAATCCTTTTAATGCTTTTAATGTGTGAGTTCTTTTCATTTTGAATTTTAGTGCAAAGCATTTTAAAATTTTCAAATGTTTCAGATTTTTCTCTAAGAAAATATATCCATGTAAATCTAGAAAAATCATCAACACAAACAAAAATGTATCTCTTGCCACCAATACTCTCGGTTTGCATGGGACCCATAAGGTCCATATGTAGAAGCTCTAATGGCTCCTTGGTGGTGAGATACTTGCCTTTCTTGTGCATACATGTGGTTTGTTTCCCTTGTTGACAAGGTCCACAAACGCCATCGACTTTCTTCCCAAGCTTAGGGAGGCCACGCACAACCTTGAACTTATCTAAGATCCTCAAATCTCGATAGTTCATGTGGCCAAGTCTTTGATGCCATAACTCAACTTCCTCACATTTGGACATATTGCAAGAGATAGCACTAGCTTCAAGACAATAGCAATTGTCACTAGATCACTTTCTTTTTAGCAAGGTTTGTCCATTTGGCATTAAAATAGAGCAATCATTTTTGTTAAACAGGACGGAGAGTCCATCATCATTAAGATGAGAAATGCTTATAAGATTGGCTTGCAAGCCATCAACAAGTAAAGCATTTGACAAGGAGGGTAAATCGGGAATGGAAATGGTTCCTTTCCCTATGACTTTCTTTCTAGATCCATCACCAAAGGTGACAAATCCTCCATCCTCTAAGACAAGGGATTTAAAGAAGCTCTTGTTCCCCGTCATATGCCTAGAACACCCATTATCCAAATACCAAGTGTTAGAGGCATTTGCCTTCAAGGCAATTTGAGCCACATAGCAAGAATAGTTATCCCTTCTAATCCACCTAGGTGAAATGTTCTCATTCCTAGTGGTATTAGTCACATTGGCTCTAGATTTCCTAGGATCATGCAAATTGGCTCTATATTTCCTAGGAACATGCATTTTAGCTCTAGCTCTATTTCTTTCAATCATGCTCTTGATTCTACACATTTCAATGTATTTGAAGCAATTAGGTCTAATGTGACCATCAACACCACAAAAATGACAAGTGGGAATAAAATAAGAAGACATACCATGCCCTTGTGAGTACAAAGGGGCTTTCCCACGCATTTAAGCTTGTCTTTGGTGTTGGATTGGTTCTCTCCTTCTTTGTTGTTGAGTTGGAATGAATTGCTTCCTTGGTTGACCTTTCATGAATTGCTTCTTGGCTTGATGGTATTTGGGTTGAGGGAAACTTGCTTGATGCACCCTTGTTGATTGAGCTTGATCTTGTTTCCCTTGTGCTACCTTGACTTGAGAATCTTTAGAGCACTCTCCTAGTTCGATCTTCTTCCTAGGATGTTGTGGGGGTGGAGGCTCTTTGTTATCCAAACTCTTGACAAACACAATCTTGCTTGAGGATGAGGTCTCATTGTCATCTTCATAGCCAAGACCTTTCTTATCACTTGGCCTCTTGCCAACTCCCAACATGTGGTCAAGTTTCTTCGTGCTTGAAATCATCTTAGCAATGATCTCTCTAGCTTCTTCAAGCTCTTTATCCATCAATTCCTCATTCCTTTTGGCTATCTTCACTTCTTTATTTAAGTGAGTAGCTTCGGTAGATAGCTTGAGATTCTCTCCTTTTAGCCTTTGAATCTCTTTCCTCATCTTCAATCTTAAGCTTTGAAAATGCTCAATGAAGCCTTCAAGATCCATTCCTCCTACATCCATATTTGTTGAATGGGATGAAGAGTCACCATCGCTAGAGTCATCTTCACTTTGTTTCTCTACCTCTTCATCATCTATTGCTTCCTTACTCTTGAGAGAAGATGCGAAGGCAATAAAGTTTGCCACATGATCCTCATCATCCGAGGATTCTCCTTCTTCTTCCAAGTCATCACCATCGCTCCACGTGGCGGCCATGGCCTTTCCTTTTTTCTTGTTTTTCAAATTTCCACAATCCGTGGAGATGTGTCCGAAACCTCCACATTAGAAGCATTGAATCCCTTTTCTTGTGGGCTTGCCTTCACTTGACTCAAACTTCTTGAAAGGAGTCTTCTTCTTCATTTCCTTTCCTTTGGATCCAAATCCCCTCTTCTCAAAATTGATGAACTTCTTGAATCTTTTCACCATGAGGGCCATCTCCGCATCTGAGTCATCTTCATCTTTCTCTACTTTGGAAGTTTTCAGAGCAATACTCTTTTGCTTATTTGGAGGTGTAGGTGTAGGAGTCCACCTAGACTCATATGCTAGAAGTCTTCCTATAACTTCACTTGGCTTCATGTTTTTGTAATCACTGTTCTCCTCAAGAGCCGTCACTTTTGACTCAAATCTTGCAGGAAACGACCTCATAATTTTTTGCTTGATTCTCCTATCCGAATAGGGGTCACCAAGTTGATGGCTTTGATTGACTATGTCCATTAACTTCACTTGAAAGTCGTTGAAGCACTCATCCTCCTCCATCCTAATTTGCTCGAATTGTGTTTGGAGGATTTGAAGCTTGGAGTCCTTGACCACCTCGGTTCCCTCATGGCCCATCTCTAGAATCTCCCATGCCTCTTTTGCAATTCTTGTTGTTTGGATCAATTTGTACTGATTGTCATCCATTGCACAAAGACTAGCATGCATAGCCTTGTTGTTCCACTTGGATGCTTCAAACTCTTGAGTTGACCATTCTGACTTTGGCTTGGGAACTACACTTTCGTCTGCAAGAATCTTTTCTAGGAGGAGTGTAGCCATCTTCAATTGCCATCCATGCTCGATCATTTATTTGGCAAATGTAAGACTACATCTTGCCTTTCCAAGAGGCATAGTTTACTCCGGTGAGCAAAGGGGGTCTTGTGCTAGAGGCTCCCTCATTACTACTTCCGTTCCCACTCATAGTGTTTGGGTAGGAATGAGATGAATGATAATGATGCAACAACCACAAACAAAATGCAAGACACACAAAGAGCAAGGATCACCTAAGTGTATCTAGGAACCCGCTCTGATACCAATTGAAAAAACACAAAGTGTGTCTAATATAACCTAGAATGGGGGTGAATAGGTTTTAGTTGATTTATTACCAACTTTTCAACTTAATCAAATTTGATAGTCCTACCCCATATTAGCAATCAATCAATACAATATAAATATGCGGAAATCAATAAAAACACAAGAATTGATTTACGTGAGAAACCCTCCAACTGGGCAAAACTCACGGGCTATCCTTCTATCCATATACGATCCTCAAATCCACTATTGAACGAAAGTTTACAACCTAGGTTAACCTCAAGTCACACCTACTTGGTCACTAACCCTTTCACTCTACCCAACAAGCCTTTAATAGTGATTCTCGACCACAAGCTTGTGCACTAACCCACTTAGTCACAAAGCTTAACAATCAATGAAGAGGTTAAACAACCTATGTGAATATGTAGAAGATATTCAAACATGCAATTAATGCTAGGCAAAACTAAATGCTTATCTAAGGATTTAAAGATGTCAATGAATGCAAATTCTAGATATCAATATCTAATTGCAAATGCATGAAGATTTAGCTAGAAGGGTAAAATCGTCCTAAATGCTAGCTATCAATGAACAAAGCTCTCAACCAACAAACAACAACTCACACATGTTATAAATGCCAATAAACATAAAGATATGTAATAAAATCATATAAAAGAGCTAACCCTAGGCAAACAAGAACATAAATAAATACAATGAGATTTAGGGCATGTTCAAGTTACCTAGTCAATGAAAGCAAGAAGAATCCATGATGAGATGATGCTTGTAAGATGTTAGATGCACATGGATTTGTGTTTGGTTGAGTAAAGATGAGTTCTTGGGAGTTTCTCTCTCTAAAGGAAGCTTGGCCTCTCAAAAATGGCTTCTTGAACTCATAAAAATGAGCAAGGAAGAAGAGAGAGTATATATAAGGGAGCCCTAGTCAAAACAGCGTCGTTTTGAACTTAGGGCATAAAATGCCGTCAATACCGCTAGATGGACTGCGTTGCAGGCAAGTGTCCAGACCGTGGTACACACAGCAGTGCACCGTCTGGACAACACCGCGGTGTAGGGCGCTGTGCATGCAGGTGCACAGGCCGCGGTATGGGCAACAGAGGCCTACTGGACAACACCGCGTCTTGGGTCGCTATGCGTGCAAGAGCACAGGAAGCGGTACAGAAAGCATGACCCTACTGAGGTATACCGCTCTGTATGCCGCGGTGCAAGCATGTCTTGCCAAGCGGTCTAGGCCGCGGTAAGAGAAGAAATTCTCTTTTCAGGGCAAACTCAACACACTAAGTGATGTGCAAAAAGTGCAAGTGTGGAATGTGGAAAGTAGCATACAAAGCATCATTCAATTACATGAAGATAAGAAAAATAATGCATGCAAGTGAGTGTGTGCAACTAGATCTCTTCAAGGAAGGTTAAACAAGTGAGATACCTTTGAAGTGCTCTTGAGAGAGATGATGTCCTTGAAGCTTGATTACACTCAAGAGGCCTAATTTACCCTTACAAAGAATAATCCCCAATGTTGTTTGTCAACGAAATAAGCCAATCAAAATATGAGGAACTTACAATATGCATATATATATATACATGTATATATATATTGAAATGTTAGAATTACCTAGATGAACACTATATTAGGTTTTTTAACGGTTTATAATATTACACCGTAACATTTAACAAAATTTTGTTAATATTTAGAAGTTATTCTTTTATATAATAAGAATCATTTGATATTATCTATTGTCATGATCAGTTTGTAAACAACATTTTTCTTTAACTCTAAATCAATTAAAAAAACAAAAAAACTGAAAAGGGACAGCTACACTAATGAACTGTTTGACATAAAGATACAATTGCAAAAGTATATAATTGAACCGTAACTCTTAAATTGTTTTGTTTGTGCTAGTACAGCTATTTTTTAACAACATTTAATAGTTGGATTAGTTTTTTTTTTTCATTATTTGTACATCTTTTTTATGGAAGGAGCTAAAAAAGTTAATTTTATCATAAATTCGTTTATGATACAAGTTGAGTTATTTTTTTTTCTTTACAAATGAAACAAATATTATAACAAAAACAAACTTATAACAAGTTTCTCATCTACTCACCACCTTATTTTATCAAGAATGATTTCCAATAATTTCATTTTACAAAACAATGATTGAGTCTATTCTATCAAATCTTGGACTACATGCACCTAAACCAAAATTATATTATTTTGACTTTAATAAACTTTTTGTACTAAAATCGAATAATTTGATTTAAAGAGTAAAAAGTATTATTATTTCATTCTTTATGTAAGTGTAAGAATTGACAGTTCAATTTATTTTAAATATGTCTGATGAGATGAGGTTGGTCCAGTGGTAAACCCCTTCTACCTGGACCATGAGATTGCGGGTTCGAGTTCACACCCTCCCTATAAAACCACGAATATATGTAATAGTGCAATACTTCAATATATAAATATATATATATATATATATATATATATCCAACCATCGAAAATAGACTGAGATAGTGTAGCACCAAACCACCAAGTTTTATTGACTCACCAAAACTAATGATACTGTAGACATATAATTGAATTTGCTATAACAAGGGTCGCTAATCTTATTAAATGAACCAACAAACTAGATTAATAAATAAGAGTACCAATAGTAACATACATAATAAATATTATCATGGTATTGTCATTGTGATTATGATAATAATTGTTATAAGGGTCAGTCAATAGTACCACCGACCACATCACTTAGGGTATATCTTTCGAATGCTGTGTTGCAATAGGCTTCTATATATGGATAATAGGTTTTTGTTTACAAGGTTTATAGTATTATATTAAAAATATTTTTTTTATATTGAAGATTAAATTAAACAATCTATTTTATACAAAGTATACTTAAAAAAATTTCATTTTAATTTAAAATATATTTCAAAAAGTTTTATTATTAAAAATTAACCAGTAAGCGAATTGATTTTAAATCTAGCCCTAATATAATTTAATAAACCGGTAATTATATTACTAAAGAATAAAAATATTATTAATAATATTTGTAATTATTATCGTCAGGCTCATTATAATTATATTGTCGTTGTTTTATTTTACTACATTCCTATATTTAGATTTCTTTTTATATATTTAAAATAATGTTATTAAATTCAAAGAATTATTTGAAATAATTGTATGTTAAATTTTTTTATTTGAAGCAATACAATATTACGTAAATTCGGGGTTTTTAAGGAGGGGAGGACTTGAACCTGCAGCCTCGTGGTGCATGTGTGAGGGGTTTACCATCGGACCAACCTCATCTCATCATAATTGTATGTTACTTGAAAAAGTTTTTCGATTTTTATTTTAATAAATTTTGGTTTAACCCACTTTTATCTAGTTCAACGTAAAGATGTATTAAAAAGACGAAGTTTAGACTATAATGTTACACTTCAAAGCAACATTTATTGATGACCTTTCGATAAATTTGTATATATATATATATATATATATATATATATATATATAACATTTCAAATATTTATAAAATGTAATTTATGAAATATGTCTCATACTTTATTTTTAAGTTGCAAGTTGTTTGAGACTTTTTGTTGTAACCAAACCGGTCTACAAGTTTGTCATAACTAACAAATTGGACACTATTAGCCATTTTCGTGCATCGAATTTTAATGGTGGAAAACCAAAGAAAACTCCACACGGGCAGTTGCCAAATCTCAAATTTTGAGAAAAAATTTAGTTGAAATTTCAAATTTTGTTCGCAATATAATTTTTTTTTTAGGAATTTCTTAACTATTTCTTACTTTTTCTAACTACTTTTTCAAGTTTTCAACCCTTTTACCACAAAATATTTAACTCTCTCTTTCCATTTAACTGATATGTGCTCAATTCTGGGTAAGGGCGTGAGGCATGCAAGGTGGTGGCGTGAGGCATGCATGCAAGGAGGAGTCAAGTCACAGAAGATCAGGATAAGTTGGATTAGTTTGAATTAGTTAAGGAATAAATTAGCCAGGAGATTAGATAAGTTTATCAGTTGATGCTTATCCTTTATTTTGATATCATTGTAAATCATATTTAAGGATGAAAAGACATGAATAAAAGATTATGAAATGAATTAATCCCAATTAAATCTCTATCTTTCTTCTTCTTCCTCTCTTCCCAAAATTCTTCTATCAATGGTATCAGAGCCTCAAGGTCCCTAGACCGAGATGGACACCCGCGGTAAATCCAACACGGAGTTCCGCAATGAGGTGAACGAGATTTTGGCACGTCACGAATCTAGTTTCGACTAGGTTAACGCCGCCTTAAAAAAGCTTTAAAAAGGTGATTGCGGAGCTTAAATCCCTGCGGCCCATTCCTAACAACCCTCATGCAGATTCCAATCTATCACACACACATCAATTCGACATCAACCCCTTTGCTCCTGTTGAATCTTCACATCAGCCGAGTGCATCACATTCGAACTCCAATTCCGATCGCAACCAACATTATCTGAAATTATCCTTTCTGCAGTTTAATGGTGATGATCCACAGGGGTGGGTCTATAAAGCGGAACAATATTTTGAGTTCAAAAATGTTGTTCCGGACCAGCAAGTCTAGTTAGCTTCATTCCACTTAGAGGGTATCGCCTTGCAATGGCATAGGTGGTTCACGAAATTCCGCGGCCCTGTTACATGGACTGAATTTACCAAGACGGTGTTGCTCCGTTTCGGGCCAACAGATTATGAGGACCCATCAGAAGCGTTAACACGTCTTAAACAGACGTCCACTGTAGCCATATACCAGGAGACCTTTGAGAAATTGTCGCATAGGGTGGATGGACTACCAGAGAATTTCCTAATTGGTTGTTTTGTTACAGGACTCAAGGAAGAGGTGCGCTTAGACGTCAAAATCAAGCAACCCCGTACGTTGGCTGATGCAATTGGGGTGGCCCGACTGGTAGAAGAGAGGAACCAGTTACAAAGGAAAAATAATTTTCCACTTCACCCTCAGACCCTAACCAAGAGCACAATCAGTCCGACGGCAGGCATGTTAAGGCCCCCTCCATTTCGAAGACAACTCACAACCCCAATAATAATCCAGTGACATTCCGATGACTTACCAATCAAGAGGTAAGGGAGCACCGAGAGAAGGGATTATGCTATTACTATGACGAAAAATTCATTCCGGGCCATCGCTGCGAGCGACCTCAGCTGTTCATGATCGAGGACTCTTCTCCAACAGATTCAGACAAGGACCAGATTGAATGTGGGATGGAAGGATTGGAACCCATACCAGAAATTTCCTTCCACGCGATCGCTGGTACAGAACACCCGCAGACAATTCGAGGGATGGGAAAATTGAGGAATCGAGACGTCATGGTATTGATCGACGGCGGCAGCACCCATAATTTCATCGATCAAACCTTGGTCTCCACGCTGGGATTACCAGTAACTCGAGACAGGAAGCTGCGAGTGATGGTGGCAAATCACGAACGGATTGAATGCGTGGGATGGTGTCGAGCTCTCTCCTTAACGATTCAAGGCCACTTGGTGACAGTTGATTGCTATGTTCTTCCGGTAGCGGCGTGTCAGGTGGTACTAGGAGTCCAATGGCTTAAGACCCTCGGACCCATTGAAACTGACTACAAAAAGCAGACAGTGACCTTTACGGTAGGCGGAGACACTTGCACCTTCCAAGGCTTGGGTCACGCCAACTTAAGTATGATAGCTGATAGAGAAATTTCATGCTTGCAAGGCATGGGGTACATGTTCCAAATTCTTCCAGCATCATTGGATAAGGGCACTAGTTTTTGCCAAATTTCTCCAACAATAACAGACACGGGCACTACCGAATATCCTCCTGCTCTTTCTAAATTGCTCTACCAATTCCGTCACGTCTTCGAGAATCCTTCAACCCTTCCACCGAAACGGCTGCATGACCATCAGATTCCACTTCAAACAAATTCCACACCGGTGAGTGTTAGACCTTATCGTTACCCGCACTACCAGAAATCAGAAATTGAAAGATTGGTGAGGGAGCTATTAACATCAGGGTTAATTCGGCCGAGTTGTAGCCCATTTTCTTCTCCAGTGCTGTTGGTTAAGAAAGCGAATGGATCGTGGAGGTTCTGTGTAGATTATAGGGCGCTGAATAGTATCACAATTAAAGATAAATATCCGATTCCGATCATCGATGAACTCTTAGATGAACTTCATAGAGCGAAATTTTATTCGAAGTTGGATTTGAGATCGGGATACCATCAAATCCGGGTAAATGAGGATGACATACAGAAAACGGCTTTCCGTACTCATGAAGGGCACTACGAATTTATTGTAATGCCATCCGGACTCACAAATGCACCTGCTACGTTCCAAAGTCTCATGAACGATCTTTTTCGACCACATCTTAGAAAATTCATTTTGGCATTCTTTGATGATATCTTAGTGTACTCGAAGACTTGGACTGAGCACCTCTCCCACTTATATGTAGTCCTTGACATTTTATCCGAGAACAATCTCTTCACAAAAGAATCGAAATGCCGATTCGGAGTCTTACAGGTGGATTATCTAGGCCATATCATTTCAGAGGAAGGGGTAGCGGTGGATCCTGAGAAGATCAAAACAGTCCTTGAGTTGCCGACACCAGCTACGGTTAAGGCAGTCCGTGGTTTCCTTGGACTAGCCAGGTATTATCGGAAATTTGTACTTGGCTTCGGGAGCCTCGCTGCACCATTGACACGGCTTCTGACTAAGGAGGGGTTCAAATGGGATGCAGACGCTGCCAAGGCCTTTGTCAAATTAAAAGAAGCTCTAACTTCACCATATGTCTTGTGTTTGCCCGACTTCTCTCAACAATTCGTAATTGAGAGTGATGCTAGTGGGATCGGAATTGGTGCAATCTTGTCACAAAATGATCGTCTGATAGCTTATTTCAGTGAGGCTTTGAAAGGATCTGCTTTGGCTCTATCTACATACGAGAAAGAGATGCTTGCGATTGTTAAGTCAATCCGTAAGTGGCCGTTCGTACCTCCTCGGCAAACCCTTTACAGTTCGAACAGACCAGCGAAGCCTCAAGTACCTGTTAGAGTAGCGAATCATGACTCCAGCACAGACCCGATGGCTACCAAAGATCCTCGGTTACGATTACGTTATTGAGTACAAAAAAGGTTCCGAAAATCAGGGCACGGACGGCGTTATCACGGGTCGTCGAATTTAATTCCATGGTTATTTCACTACCATAGGCGGACTGGTGGCAGGAGTTACAACAAGAGGTTCAATCTGATTTTTTTTACAAAACATTAGCTGAAAAGAATGCTACTGCCACAGGCCACAAGTTCTTCAGCCGAGATGGTGTCTGGTTCAAAGACTACCGAGTATATTTGAGTCCCACTTCAACTTTAGTTCCCAGGATTGTGTCTGACTACCACTCTTCAGCAGTAGGGGGCACTTTGGGTACCATAAGACTTTGGCTCGAATAAAAGACAACTTCATGTGGCCGAACATGCGACGAACCGTGAAGGAATTCTTGCAAAGCTGTGAAGTTTGTCAAAGATACAAATCTAATTGTATGAAGCCTGCGGGGTTACTCCAACCCCTACCCATTCTAGGAGCATATTTGGTCTGAAGTCTCAATGTATTTCGTGGAAGGCTTGCCTCCTTCGAATGGCAACACGGCAGTTATGGTCGTAGTCGACCGACTCTCCAAATACGCCCACTTTATTCCTATGAAACACCCATTCACAGCAGCAACGGTAGCCAAGGCCTTTGTCAACGGCATAGTCCGGCTTCATGGGGTTCCGACATCAATTGTGAGTGATCGTGATAAGGTGTTCACCAGTTCTTTTTGGCAAATGTTGTTTAAATTGCAGGGAACCCAGCTCTGTATGAGTTCGAGCTATCTTCCGTAGACAGACGGACAAACATAGGTTGTTAACCACACGTTAGAGCAGTATCTACGTTGCTTTACAGGAGATTACCCCCGCAAATGGCTGGATTGGATTCCATGGGCTGAATTCAGCTATAACACAGCAGTACACACATCTACGAAAATATCGCCCTTCGAAGATGTGTATGGTATCACACCGCCAAGCCTACTGACATATGTTCCGGGAACTTCTCGTATACAAGCTGTTGATGAGTATCTCCGTGATCGGGACACAATTCTGCGTGATTTACATCACAATCTTCAGGTAGCTCGTAACCGTATGAAAGTTCAGGCCGATCAACATAGACGAGAGGTGAATTTTTCTGTCGATGATTATGTGTACTTGAAGTTGCAGCCTTATCGACAATCCTCTGTAGCATTCCATAGTTCCTTGAAACTCTCGCCCCGTGTTTTTGGTCTGTACCAGATCACGGCAAGATTGGGTCCCGTGGCGTATAGGTTGGCTCTTCCTACGGGTTCTCAGATACATGATGTGTTTCATGTCAGCTTGCTAAGGAAACACTTAGGTCAGGTACCTTGTAATTCACAGAACCTGCCTACTGTGACAGAAGACATTACTATCCTTTCGCAACTTGAGCCGATTCTGGATCAGCGGGTAATTCGGACGAACTGTTATCGACCCAAAACGAAAATCCTGGTGAAATGGTTTGGGGCTCCAGCTGAAGACTCGACTTGGGAAAATCAGAAACGCTTCTCTCGGACTTACCCAGACTTTATCCTTGCGGACAAGGATTTTTTCGGGTGGGAAGGAATGATATGTGCTCAATTCTGGGTGGGGGCGTGAGGCATGCAAGGTGGTGGCGTGAGGCATGCATGCAAGGAAGAGTCAAATCACAGAAGATCAGGATGAGTTGGATTAGTTTGAATTAGTTAAGGAATAAATTAGCCAAGAGATTAGATAAGTTTATCAGTTGATGCTTATCCTTTATTTTGATTTCATTGTAAATCCTATTTAAGGATGAAAAGACATGAATAAAAGATTATGAAATGAATTAATCCCAATTAAATCTCTATCTTTCTTCTTCTTCCTCTCTTCCCAAAATTCTTCTATCATTAACATTGTCAAAATCTTCTCTGCACTTTATATGCTAACGTATCACGTCTAATGTGGCTTGGTGATGACGGGCGATGGTTCAGACAGATAAAATAAAATCGATATTACATGCTCATATTAGAGAGAATCCAGTAGTTGATTATCATATAGTTACATGTGATAAATGTAGAAATGTTTACACAACAATGACTACAATTAAATAAAAACAGTAAAGAAAATTACATGTCATTACTAAAAAAATTCTTTTTAAAATTTCATAAATGAAGAAATATAATATATAAGCATGTCTTCAGATTTACTTAATAATAAATAAACAGAGGTAAAATACATATCCTACCTATCATTAAATCTTTTGTATCTAATACTTGAAAATCATATGCTAAAAACTAGTTTAAGGTGTAAGATCGCAGAAAATCAACCAAATTTATTGGGCTACAAATCGACGATTCTTTTAAGCAACGTTTTGCTAAAATGAAATGAGTAGTTACACTGGCATGAAAAGGATCGAAGAAAACATGATCATTTCTATTCTTGCACGGAGGTATATCACAGATGCAAGGTCTAGTCCCATTTTTGGCCGCAACGCAACAACTGTCTCTTGTATTCGTAAAGCCTGCATGGAAATTAAATTTGTAAAAAATTAATAAATTATATATTATCGTTTTATTTAGAATAATATGTTTTTATTTGGAAGTTTTTTCCCTTTCTAAAAAAATAGTAAAATATAGTGCGTAGCCACTTAGTTTTAGTATGCCTACCATATGAATTTGGTGAAACAAGGATGTCTGCCAAAACCATGTAAGCATCTGCAAAAATGAATTTCGAACCGAAGAGTTCGAATTGCAATTTTGGCAACAAGTCAGAAAGGAGCTTGTTAAGTATTCGGGCACGCTCATTATTAGTCATCATCGCACGTCGCTGATCGTTCTGAGTTAAATATCATTGGTGAACACCCCATCATACCAATACCATTCACCAAAAATTTACGTGCACCCAGATCATATAGTCCCTAAAGAAATAAGAAAAGCAAAACCAACATTAGTATCATTTCAATATTAAACAAAAACTCAGGACGACTCCATACTAGTTTTATAATTTATCAAATTGTCTCAAAGGTTTCAAAAATTGCTTTGACCGATGACAATTGAACGACACCATTACACATTTAGTCTAAGAAAAAAAATACATGACCACACACTTAAGTAGGATAGATCTACGATGGAGTGTAGTTTATCAAAACCGTGTCAAGGTTCTGAAAATTGACTTGACCGATGAGAAGTAAACGTAACAATTATATATTTACTCTTACAGAAAAAAATAACACGACCACACACTTAAGTATGATAGATCTAAGATGGAGCATAGTTTATTACCTTTATATTACCGTGAAACTTTTGGGATATTGTTTGAGCGAATTTTGGGAAAGGAGTTCGTTGTTTCGTGGTGTTATCAAGGAAATCATAGCCGGTGCTTATATCAGCATTCCCTATACTTATGAAAAATAGTGATTTTGATATGTAATCGGCCATCGCTTTTGGGCTATCGAACAAAGGTTGCAAGTTCTTCACAGTAGTTTCAAATAGACTAGTCTGCTTATCGAATGTTAGGAAAGTTCCCTATAATTAATGACATAAAGTTTACTAGAAAATCAACTTCCACATCAAAAACAATTCTAATCTAATGTAGATATTTTCATGTTCTTCTTCCTTTGTTATTCGAGTGTCATAATTTGTGACTATCGAGTTCAAACTATAATAAAACTTATAAGGTTAAACATATTTCTAAACTCATTTTGATACATCCGTAATCTAGGAATCCAAGATTCAACGTTCACAAGAATTTTATATAAACAACTAAATCTTAGAATTGTTATTCATATAATGAGCATGCACTATTATATTGCTTACCACAAAATTTCCGGTATCAGGGAGAACACCACAGGCACTAGATCCATAATTCACCCCAGTTCGCAATGTTTTCTGCTCTTGTTTCGACAATCCCAAGCATGGAGGAGGAAATGGCAACCCGGCTACTTGGGCTACAACATCGAATGCATGAGTACAAAACAATTAATTAATTTGAAATTTAGAAAATGAAACGAAAAAATCACACAATATTTTTTGTATCCTTACCCATGAAGTCAGCTTCAATTCGACCATTGGTGAATCGACCGGTAGGTTTACCATCAACAAAATCTACTCCAAACGGTGGGTAATTAGCTTTGGACGTAGATCGCATAAAATTGTTATTTCCACTATCAATTGTAGAGTCTCCAAACACATATAAGGCCGGTACGTCAAATTTGATGTCATCTCCCAATTCTAAAAGTTTTAATAAATCCTTCTGATTAACATTCAACGGTGGTAACCTAAATACATCTCCATTAGACCCCAAAAGCAAATCAAGAAAAAAGAAAAACATAAGAAAATAACTTATCCAACTTCTCATTTTTTTTCCTTTTCTTTTTATTGTAGCTCAGACGACTCCAAATAATTCAAATTTGAATGTATAGAAGAGAACTTTTAACTTTATTTTACTTGTTTGATTACTATATATATATATATATGTATATATATATATATACATGTATATATATTGAAATGTTAGAATTACCTGGATGAACACTATATTAGGTTTTTTAACGGTTTGTAATATTACACCGTAACATTTAACAAAATTTTGTTAACTTTTAAAAGTTATTTTTTTATATAATAAAAATCATTTGATATTATCTATTGTCACGATCAGTTTCTAAACAACATTCTTCTTTAACTCTAAATCAATTCAAAAATACAAAACAAAAACCGAAAAGGGATAGCTACAATAATGAACTGTTCACATAAAGATACAATTGCAATAATATAAAATTGAACCGTAATTCTTAAATTATTTTGTTTGTGCTAGTACAGTTATTTTTAACAACATTTCATTAGTTGGATTAGTTTTTTTATATTATTTCATTATTTGTATAGCTTTTTTTATGGAAAGAGCTAAAAATGTTAATTTTTACATAAATTCGTTTCTGATACAAGTTGCATTTGTTTTTCCTGCACAAATGAAACAAATAATATAACAAAAAAAACCTTACAAAAAGTTTCTCATCTACTCACCACTTTTTTGATCAAGAATGATTTCCAATAATTTTATTTTAAAAAACTATGATTGGGTCTATCCGATCAAATCTTGGACTACATGCACAAAACCAAAATTATATTATTTTGACTTTAATAAACATTTTGTACTAAAATCAAATAATTTGATTTAAAGAGTAAAAAGTATTATTATTTCATTCTTTATGTTAGTGTTAGAATTGACTGTTCAATTTATTTTAAATATGTTTGATAAGATGAGGTTGGTCCAGTGGTAAACCCCTCTTACCTGCACTATGAGATTGCGGGTTCGAGTTCACCCCTCCCTAAAAAACCCCGAATATATGTAATAGTCCAATACTTCAATATATATATATATATATATATATATACATATATATATATATATATATATATATATATATTCAATAGTCGAAAAATAGACCGAGACAGTGTAGCACCAAACCACCAAGTTTTATTGACTCATCGAAACTAATGTTACTGTAAACATACATTTGAATTTACTATAACAAGGGTCACGAATCTTATTAAATGAACCAACAAATTAGAATAATAAATAAGAGTACCAATATTAACATACGTAATAAATATTATCATAGTATTGCCATTGTTATTATGATAATAATTATTATAAGGGTCGGTCAATAGTACCGCCGACCACATCACTTAGGGTATACCTTTTGAATGATGTGTTGCAATAGGCTTCTATATATGGATAATAGGATTTTGTTTATAAGGTTTATAGTATTTTATTAAAAACAGTTTTTTATATTGAAGGTTAAATTAAACAATCTATTTTATACAAAATATACTTAAAAAAATCTCATTTTGATTTAAAATATATTTAAAAAAGGTTTTATTATAAAAATTAACCAGCAAGCGAATTGATTTTAAATACCAGCCGTAATCTCATTTAATAAACCAATAATTATATTATTAAATAATAAAAATATTATTAATAATATTTGTTATTATTATCGCCAGGCTCATTATAATTACATTGTCGTTGTTTTATTTTACTCCATTCTTATATTTATATTTCTTTCTTATATTTAAAACAATTTTATTAAATTCAAAGAATTATTTGAAATAATTGTACATTATTTTCTTTATTTGAAGCAATACAATATTACATAAATTCGGGGCTTTTGGGGAGGGGTAGGACTCGAACCTGTAACCTAGTGGTGCAGGTGTGAGGGGTTTACCATCGGACGAACTTCATCTCATCATAATTGTATGTTGCCTGAAAATGATTTTTGATTTTTGATTTTATTAAATTTTTGTTTAACCCACTTTATCTAGTTTAACATAGAGATGTATTAAAAAGACAGAAGTTTAGACTATAATGTTACACTTCAAAACAACATTTATTGTTGACCTTTCGATAAATTTATATATATATATATATAACATTTCAAATATTTATAAAATGTAATTTATCAAATATGTCTCATACTTTATTTTTAAGTTGCAAGTTGTATGAGACTTTTTGTTGTAACCAAACCGGTCTACATGTTTGTCATAACTAACAAATTGGACACCATAAGCCGTTTTTGTGCGTCGAATTTTAATGGTGGAAAACCTAAGAAAACTCCACACGGGCACTTGCCCAACCTCAAATTTTGAGAAAAACATTAGTTGACATTTCAAATTTTGTCCCCAATACCAAATAATTTTTAGGTATTTCTTAGCTATTTCTTACTTTCTCTAACTACTTTTTCAAGTTTTCAACTCTTTTACAACAAAATATTTAACTCTCTCTTTCCATTTAACATTGTCAAAATCTTCTCTGCACTTTATATGCTAACGTCACGTCTAATGTGGCTTGGTGATGACGGGTGATGGTTCAGACAGATAAAATAAAATCGATATTACATGCTCATATTAGAGAGAATCCAGTAGTAGATTATCATATAGTTACATGTGATAAATGTAGAAATGTTTACACTACAATGACTACAATTAAATAAAAACAGTAAAGAAAATTACATGTCATTACTAAAAAAATTCTTTTTATAATTTCATAAATGTAGAAATATAATACATAAGCATGTCTTCAGATTTACTTAATAATAAATAAACAGAGGTAAAATACATATCCCACCTATCATTAAATATTTTGTATCTAATACTTGAAAATCATATGCTAAAAACTAGTTTAAGGTGTAAGATCACAGTAAATCAACCAAATTTATTGGGCTACAAATCGACGATTCTTTTAAGCAACGTTTTGCTAAAATGAAATGAGTAGTTACACTGGCATGAAATGGATCGAAGAAAACTGATCATTTCTATTATTGCACGGAGGTATATCACGGATGCAAGGTCTAGTCCCATTTTTAGCTGCAACGCAACAACTCTCTCTTGTATTTGTAAAGCCTGGATGGAAATTAAATTTGTAAGAAATTAATAAACTGTATATTGTTGTTTTATTTATAATAATATGTTTTTATTTGGAAGTTTTTTCCCTTTCTAAAAAAATAGTAAAATATAGTGCGTACCACTTAGTTTTAGTATGCCTACCATATGAATTCGGTGAAACAAGGATGTCTGCCAAAACCTTGTAAGCATCTGCAAAAATGAATTTCGAACAGAAGAGTTCGAATTGCAATTTTGGCAACAAGTCAGAAAGGAGCTTGTTAAGTATTCAGGCACGCTCATTATAGTCATCATCGCACGTCATTGACTGTTCTGAGTTAAATATCATTGGTGAACACCCCATCATACCATTGACCAAAAATTTACGTGCACCCAGATCATATAGTCTCTAAAGAATTAAGAAAAGCAAAACCAACTTTAGTATCATTTCAATATTAAACAAAAACTCAGGACGAATCCATACTAATTTTATAATTTATCAAATTGTCTCAAAGGTTTTGAAAATTGCTTTGACCGATGACAATTGAACGACACCATTACACATTTAGTCTAAGAAAAAAAAACACAACCACACACTTAAGTAGGATAGATCTAAGATGGAGTGTAGTTTATCAAAACCGTGTCAAGGTTCTGAAAATAGCCTTGACTGATGAGAAGTAAACGTAACAATTATATATTTACTCTTACAGAAAAAAATAACACGACCACACACTTAAGTATGATAGATCTAAGATGGAGCGTAGTTTATTACCTTTATATTACCGCAGAACTTTTGGGATATTGTTTGAGCGAATTTTGGGAAAGGAGTTCGTTGTTTCGTGGTGTTATAAAGGAAATCATAGTCGGTGCTTACATCAGCATTCCCTATACTTATGAAAAATAGAGATTTTGATAAGTAATCGGCCATCGCTTTTGGGCTATCGAACAAAGGTTGCAAGTTCTTCACAGTAGTTTCAAATAGACCGGTCTGCTTATCGAATGTTAGGAAAGTTCCATGTAATTAATGACATAAAGTTTACTAGAAAATCAACTTCCACATCAAAAATCATTCTAATCTAATGTAGATATTTTCATGTTCTTCTTCCTTTGTTATTAGAGTGTCATAGTTTGTGACTATCGAGTTCAAACCATAATAAAACTTATAAGGTTAAACATATTTCTAAACTCATTTTGATACATCCTTAATCTAGGAATCCAAGATTCAACGTTCACAAGAATTTTATATAAACAACTAAATCTTAGAATTGTTATTCATATAATGAGCATGCATTATTATATTGCTTACCACAAATTTTCCGGTATCAGAGAGAACATCACAGACACTAGATCCATAATTCACCCCAGTTAGCAATGTTTTCTGCTCTTGTTTCGACAATCATAAGCATGGAGGAAATGGCAACCCTAAATCAATTAAAAAAAACTGAAAAAGGATAGCTACACTAATGAACTGTTGACATGAAGATACAATTGCAATAATATAAAATTGAACCGTAATTCTTAAATTATTTTGTTTGTGCTAGTACAGTTATTTTTTAACAACATTTCGTTAGTTGGAAGTTTTTTTTTATTATTTCATTATTTGTACATCTTTTTTTATGGAAGAAGCTAAAAAAGTTAATTTTAACATAAATTCGTTTATGATACAAGTTGAGTTTTTTTTTCTGCAAAATTAAACAAATAATATAACAAAAATAACTATACAAAAAGTGTCTCATCGACTCACCACTTTGTTTTATCAAGAATTATATCCAATAATTTCATTTTACAAAACTATGATTGAGTCTATCCGATCAAATCTTAGACTACATGCACAAAACCAAAATTATATTATTTTAACTTTAATAAACATTTTGTACTAAAATCCAATAATTTGATTTAAAGAGTAAAAAGTATTATTATTTCATTCTTTATGTAAGTGTTAGAATTGACTGTCCAATTTATTTTAAATATGTTTGATGAGATGAGGTTGGTCCAATGGTAAACCTCTCTTACATGCACCATGGGATTGCGGGTTCGAGTTCATCTTCTCCCTAAAAAACCTCGAATACATGTAATAGTGCAATACTTAAATATATATATATATATATATATATATCCAATAGTCGAAAATAGACCGAGATAGTATAGCAAAAAACCACCAAGTTTTATTGACTCATCAAAACTAATGATACTGTAAACATACATTTGAATTTATTATAACAAGGGTCACGAATCTTATTAAATGAACCAACAAATTAAATTAATAAATAAGAGTACTAATGTAGTAAATACTGTTCAATAAAATATAAGTTCGTTCGCTAGGATCAGGAGTTTATCAGTTGAATCAAGTTAATTAAACTAATCTAATCTAGTGCATGAACAGTAAGTTGCATAATGTGTTTGTTTGGAAAACTAATGAGTTCTTGAAAATGAGTGCTTGCAAACTTGTAAATAAAACTAAACTAATCTAAACACAACACAACGCAACACAAGGGATGGAATGACATGGAGAGGTACTAGGGGATCGGCATAACTGTTCTCGGTACGTTCAATGTACTAAACCAGTCACGTTAGGCATTTCAGTTCAATTTTAGGGCTTGTTTTAAGGTATTTAAATTAAGACCAAGGTTCTTCCCATTACTCCCACAAGGTCATGTGTGAAGTAATGGTCATCACCTCATATTTTCTCAAAACTCTAAGCCAAAACAACATAGCAAGGTCATGCAAACGTTGTCTTTCTCAATTACCAAGCTAATAAGTGACATTAAGGTGGAAAAGGTCAATCTCACCAAAACCCACTTCATGAATAATCTACACTACACACATACATCACTTGTGGTCACAACATACATACATGGTAGAGCAAACACATACTAATCAAGTAAAAGAGACTAAATTCGGATTGAACAAAAGAATAGACTAGTTCATTACAAAGAGTTATCCAATAGAGTTACATCAATCCCCTAAATGAGGTTTAGTTACTCATCAATGAAAAATACACAAAGGAGAGAAAAGAGTAGAGATAACCCATGAAGATCATGTGAGCTTCCCTTGTTCCTTAAAGTTCCTTCTTCTCCTTGCTTGTTTGAGCTTCCAAAATGGATTGATGAAGTAAAGATGGAGGTGTGTGGAGAGAATGGTAGAAAATGGTGGCCCCTTGTAAGGGCGTGTTGTTGTTGCTAAAAATCAGAAGAGAAGACTTTACAGTTTATCAAAAATATTCTGCTGGAAAGGTATACCAAAATACCATTTTGCTCTTTTATTTCAGTGAGGCTACTGGACGAGGCGAGTAATACGGTCGCTTGGATAGGTCGCCTCACATTCTGGACACTCTTTCACGAGCTGGCAGCATGTGAGGCGAGCGGTTGAGGTAACTGACTTGGTCGCCTGGAGCTCACGAGCTTGGTTTTATGGCGGACTTCGAAGGATTTTGAGGCAAGTGACACAAGTGCATGGAAGGCTGCTGACAGCGGCATTGTGACCGGAGAAAGGTGCTCCGTCGATCTGGGAGGAGAGCCGTCGGAAATACCACCGAAAAACATGCTGGACGAAGTCAGGTCAGAGACGGGTTGAAGATGGATCCGAGTCAAGTCACATAGACCCAACGGATCTACTGGCTGGGGAAGACGAAGCTGACGTCATGATGATTTCTTGGGGTTCATTCAGCAGAAGAAAGGGGTGTGCATAGTGTGGCCCAATCTGATCTCCTAGTGGGTGCAATTAGATCTGGGCTGGGGTGCAATTAGCAGCCCAAAGAGCCCACACATGAAACGCACCATTTCATTAATGACGTGGTGCACTGCTGGTGACTTATATTATGGGGCCCTCCTTACTTCCGTAATCATAAAATCTTCAAGACTTGTCTCCTTATTACACTTTAGCCCCTGATTCTCTAAAGTGACACAAATGCCCCTCAATTGGCTTTTTTCTCCACTATGGTCTAAAATACCCCGGATGAACTAAAATTCCTGAAAAACACTTGCTTCCAACATTAAATACCTAGAATGCTCGAAAAACGGTTACAAAAGTTAAGGGAGTGCAAAACATGAACATTTAAAGCACGATCAACACCCCAAACCTAACCCTTGCTCGTCCATGAGCAAAGCCGAAATAAAACGAGAAAAATAATATACATGACACAAAGCACGAACACATATCAACAAGCAAAGCCAAATATGATAAGATGCTATTGAGGTGCACAAATAATATGTAGAGCAAGTAAAAAATCGCAGAGTGGAACTTAAGATTATGGCACACATGTGAACACACTTCGCGCAACGCTATCCCACACTCAAAATGACTCGGCTCAAAAGCAACACGCCCTCCTACGAGGGATGTAATTCGCCTTGACACTAATCGTTCAGATTTCTCTCAATATTCACTCAGAGTCCTATGCATACATACAACAACTATGCAATATGGATTTCTGCATTACGGATCAAATTTTTGAATTGTATATGAAAGTTTAAAATAACACTCATTTCTGAAATTAGATCTCATGAATGGAATCGAATGCCATGAACTGGAAAGAGCATGTTTCCACCAATGTTCCCTATCTAGACTTTACCTAAGATCAAACAGGTCTTTATCTTTGGTTGTAATGGGGCCATGGGTTATTGGGTTAAGAAAAAAGGGGAATGGATGAATTCTAACACCAATCGATTCAGCTAAGGCATTACATTCTAAATTTCCATGATTGGTTCTATTACAACATTTAGCTTACAACTTGGCATCCATGCTGCTATTTTAGCGCTAGTGCATTTGATCACTACTATAATAGCTTGAGTAGCACACAATTCAGATCAAGGCTTCATTTCATCGTACTTCTCTTTTCTTTTCTTTTATATTTATTTTTTTCTTTCTTTCTTTTTCTTTTTCTTTGCACAACATCTTGCATAATTGTACACATACTCCTCAGTATACGCCTTACTTAAAATAAGAGCCCAACAATTACATTCATCCTATGCCTTAACTTCATCAATTAGCAAATGGGATAGCTTAGTATTATGTTTAATGGGTTAATGGATGGTATGGGTAATCAAAGAAGGGTTAACATGTATTTGGATGCAAATTTGGCTATGGAGCACACACATATAGGATGGGAAAGTGTTTAGGCCATTTCAGTGGTAAAACACACATTGCCTGCAATCATTTCAAGGGGTTCATCTATCAAGGGAACATCAATTTCAACAAGCAGTCCATTAATAATTATGTTTTATGGCAAACAATGCTATGTAGTGTAATGAGACCTCCTAAATATGCCTAACAGTGTTAGAAGTGTGTGTAAGGAGTGGAATGAAAATTATGCCCTCAGAATGAAACGCTAAAAGGCTCAAAAACTCACACGGGCTGTCTCCACTATTAATCCGTCACATTCAAGCACGGTGTCTGATCCACTAAGGCACTACGGGACGGGACTAACCGCACTTCGCGCAACACATTCTTGACTCAGCAACTAATACATACGCGCACTCCTCAAAAGCACATGCAACAAAACCATCTCACCAAACAACATATGTTCAACATGGCCTTTTTGCAAAAACACGACAAAACGACTCTAAACTTTTTAAATTTTTACAGTTTTTTAGAAAAGTCCGACACCTCCAAACCTAAACTCGACATTGTCCTCAATGTTGAAAAAAATTAAGAATTTGGACAACGAATTCATGATTTAAAAATCTGGGCACAAAACATACTAGCACTTATTTACAATAAATCACATGCGAAAGAAGCATCTAAACATAGAGGACAACATTCTAACAAAAACTGTCAGCATTTGAATTCGACCTACGTCCATTATTTAATGCATATTTTCAAATATACTTAATACAACTTTCTCAAATTGGGAAACAAGAAAATAGATATGCCAATGCACACTTTTAATTTAGAAAATATTTCAAAATTCGAATTGAAAAAGTGTGAAAACTGACGTCAAAAACAGGTCAAGTGCAAAATTTTCAAAACAGGGGACCGTCTTGACCTTCAGTCGAAGAAACATTCATAACTTTTAAACCGCTGCCCAGAATTTTACGTTCTTTACACCGTTGGAATGGTAACAAAAAAATGATGAATACGGAATGGACAGAAAAATTTATTTCCTCACCACTCGATACAGTTTTTAAGAAACATTTACCTCAAAATTTTCAGAACAGGGCACTTTCGCATGGAACGAATCTAACACGTATACAATCCTAAATATCCACAACTAAACACAAACACATATATACAATCACATGGTATTTCATGTCATTCAAAATTCTCTGCCAAATTAAAAGTGGCCTAGTCCATTAACATAAAAGTTTTCCTCAAATGAGGAACATGTCAATGCAATTAACATCATCCTAATCAATCACAACCAAAATATCCACTCTTAGGCTAAGGGCTAAGCAAAAGAAATAAAAGAAATAAATTTAAACTTGCAAAATTTAAAAGGTGCAGGTTTGGGATACAAACCAATGCAAGTTTGAAACCGTTGTGATGAAGTCGCTCCGGATAAAAATGGGTCCAAATTTGGTCATGAATTCATACAACCTATTACAAATCTAACCCCAGTAAAATTTGCACCAAACAAACACAAAAATACAACAATTTCTACTAAACTAAACTAACAAAACTTCAAAGTTCATAATTGTACAAAACAAGTGCAACTCAAACAATTGAGTGCACAACAAATGTCCATTAAGTGTCTTGAATCTTCAATCTCCGGCACACTTAACAAACACATCAAAAATTTCACCAAGACCAAGCCACCTAAGATAGGTGGTTCAATAACAACATATCTATTGTCCTTCTTTTTGACCCAAAGTGGTCCTTGCCCACCAAGCCCTTCCAACTTGGTCTTATCAATCCATATGGATTTAACAACCAACTTGGAAGTAGTGTGGTTCACATTATGCACACGTAACCATTTAAGCTGGGGGTATTGAGGCCGATTTTGGCCTGTGGTATGGCAATGGTAACAAGTAGGTGTATAAATTTGAATTGTACCTCTTGTTGTTGTTGTTGAAGGCTTGGGATACTTCTTGTTCTTTCTTCTTGGCATCTTCTTTTTAGCTTGGCTTAGACAAGGCATGGAGGGAATCGGTTTAAGCTCCTCTTCCTTAGCTTGCAAATCCATCACTTGAGGTTGTTTGACTACTTCCTTCGATTTGCCTTTGGTATCAACCTTTGGTATGGCAAGCTTGGCTAGGTACTCCTCATTCTTGGCCCTCAAAATCTCAAGTGCCTTGTCCCTTGACTTGGTTTCCATTTGTAGCTTTCTTGTCTTACTAGCAAATTCTTTTTCTTGTTCTTCTATTAGCCTTGCAAGCACATCCCCCTTCTTGATTGCCTCATCCCTTTCCCTCCTAAGGGCTTCTACTTCCACCATCAAGTCGGCATTCTCATGCTTAAGCGTATTGATTTCTGAGGATGTTTGTTTTTCATGAGTTTCTTCCACTTGAACACCTTTCTCACCTTTTTCCTTAAAAAGTACCAGGATTTCATCAAAATACTCAATTGGGTTCCTAGGGTAGGCCTCTGACTGAAGTGCATACACGGCCATTTCTGGAACAAAAGTACCCTCCAAGTCAACAAAGATATCTAAACCTTCAAATTTTATAGCAAGCCGACCTACACGGTGAATATATCGTTCGCATGGAACATAATTCCTCCAAGCGAACATCGTTCATGCATACAACTGTAAATCCTGAAACACTAGTAACAAAACTACCAACAAAATAAAAAGAAACTAAAAACTATAAAACAACTAAAATAAGGCACACTAACGAAATCAACTAATTTAACTAATAAAACTACGCCGATCCCCGACAGCGGCGGTAAAATTGATGCAATAAATACTGTTCAATAAAATATAAGTTCGTTCGCTGGGATCGAGAGTTTACTGGTTGAATCAAGTTAATTAAAGTAATCTAATCTAGTGCACGAAAAGTAAATTGCATAATGCGTTTGTTTGGAAAACTAATGAGTTCTTGAAAATGAATGCTTGCAAACTTGTAATTAAAACTAAACACAACACAACACAACACAAGGTATGGAATTACATGGAGAGGTACTAAGGGATCGACATAACTGTTCTCGGTACGCTCAATGTACAAAACCAGTCTCAATAAGCATTTCAATGCAATTTTAGGGCTTGTTTTAAGGTATTTAAATTAAGACCAAGGTTCTTCCCATTACTCCCACAAGGTCATGTGTGAAGTAATAGTCATCACCTCATATTTTCTCAAAACTCTAAGCCAAAACAACATAGTAAGGTCATGCAAACATTGTCTTTCTCAATTACCAAGCTAATAAGTGACATTAAGGTGGAAAAGGTCAATCTCACCAAAACCCACGTTCATGAATAATCTACACTACACACATACATCACTTGCGGTCACAACATAACATACATGGTAGAGCAAACACATACTAATCAAGTAAAAGAGACTAAATTCGGATTGAACAAAAGAATTGACTAGTTAATTACAAGAGTTATCCAATAGAGTTACCCAATATACTTACATCAATCCCCTAAATGAGGTTAAGTTACTCATCAATGAAAAATACACAAAAGAGAGAAAAGAGTAGAGATAACCTATGAAGATCACGTGAGCTTCCCTTGTTCCTTGAAGTTCCTTCTTCTCCTTGCTTGTTTGAGCTTCCAAAATGGATTGATGAAGTAAAGATGGAGGTGTGTGGAAAGAATGGTAGAAAATGGTGGCCCTTTGTATGGGCGTGTTGTCCATGCTGAAATTCAGAAGAGAAGACTTTAAAGTTTATCAAAAATATTCTGTTGGAAAGGTGGGTAAAAAATACCATTTTACCCTTTTGTTTTCGTGAGGCGACTGGACGAGGCGAGTAATACGGTCGCGTAGATAGGTCCCATCACGCTCTGGACACTCTTTCATGAGCTGGCAGCATGTGAGGCGAGTGGTTGAGGTGATTGACTTGGTCGCCTAGATGGTTGCCTGGAGCTCACGAGCTTGGTTTCATGGCGGACTTCGAAGGATTGTAAGGCAAGTGAAACAAGTGCATGGAAGGCTGCTAACGGCGGCTTTGTGACCGGAGAAAGGTGCTCCGTCTATCTGGGCAGAGAGCTACCAGAAATATGGTCGGAAAATGTTCTGGATGAGGTCAGACCAGAGGCAGGTTAAAGACGGATCTGGGTCGGGTCACAAAGACCCAATGGGTCTGCTGGCTAGGGAAGACGAAGCTAACATCAGGATGATTTCTTGGGGTTCATTCAGCAGAAGGCAGGGGTGTGCACAGCGTGGCCCAAACTGACATCCTAGTAGGAGCAATTAGATTTGGGCTGGGGTGCAATTAGCAGCCCAAAGAGCCCACATATGAAATGCATCGTTTCATTAATGACGTGGTGCACTGGCTGGTGAATTACAGTATGAGGCCCTCCTTACTTCCGTAATCACAGAATCTTCAAGTCTCCATATTTCACTTTAGCCTCTGATTCTCCAAAATGACACAAATGCCCCTGAATTGGCTCTTTTCTCCACTACGGTCTAAAATACCCATGATGAACTGAAATACCTGAAAAACACTTGCTTCCAACATTAATACCTGGAATACTCGGAAAATGATTACAACAGTTAAGTAAAGGGAGCGCAAAATGTGAACATTTAAAGCGCGATCAAGTACCAATAGTAACATACGTAATAAATATTATCATAGTATTGCCATTGTTATTATGATAATAATTATTATAAGGGTCGGTCAATAGTACCGCCGACCACATCACTTAGGATATATCTTTTCAAAGTTGTATTGCAATAGGCTTCTATATATGGATAATAGGTTTTTTTATAAGGTTTATAGTATTTTATTAAAAATATTTTTTTCATATTGAAGATTAAATTAGACAATCTATTTTATACAAAATATACTTAAAAAAATTTCATTTTGATTTAAAATATATTTAAAAAAGTTTTATTATTAAAAATTAACCAGCAAGCGAATTGATTTTAAATACTAGCCCTAATCTCATTTAATAAACCAGTAATTATATTAATAAAAAATAAAAATATTATAAATAATATTTGTAATTATTATCGTCAGGCTCGTTATAATTACATTGTCGTTGTTTTATTTTACTCCATTCTTATATTTATATTTCTTTTTATATATTTAAAACAATTTTATTAAATTCAAAGAATTTTTTGAAATAATTGTACATTAATTTTTTTATTTGAAATAATACAATCTTACATAAATTCGAGGTTTTTGGGGAGGGGGAGGACTCAAACCCGTAACCTAGTGGTGCAGGTGTGAGGGGTTTACCATCGGACCAACCTCATCTCATCGTAATTGTATGTTACTTGAAAATGATTTTTGATTTTTGGTTTATTAAATTTTGGTTTAACCCACTTTTATATAGTTCAACGTAGAGATGTATTAAAAAGACGAAGTTTAGACTATAACGTTACACTTCAAAGCAACATTTATTGTTGACCTTTCGATGAATTTATATATATATATATATATATATATATATATATAACATTTCAACTATTTATAAAATGTAATTTATCAAATATGTCTCATACTTTATTTTTAAGTTGCAAGTTGTTTGAGACTTTTTGTTGTAACCAAACCGGTCTACATGTTTGTCATAACTAACAAATTGGACACTATTAGCCATTTTCGTACGTCGAATTTTAATGGTGGAAAACCTAAGAAAATTCCACACGGGCACTTTCCCCACCTTAAATTTTGAGAACAAAATTAGCTGAAATTTCAAATTTTGTCCTAAATACCAAATATTTTTTTTAGGTATTTCTTTACTATTTCTTACTTCTTCTAACTACTTTTTCAAGTTATCAACTCTTTTACAACAAAATATTTAACTCTCTCTTTCCATTTAACATTGTCAAAATCTTCTCTACACTTTATATGCTAACATATCATGTCTAATGTGGCTTGGTGATGACGGGCGATGGTTCAGACAAATAAAATAAAATCGATATTACATGCTCATATTAGAGAGAATCCAGTAGTAGATTATCATATAGTTACATGTGATAAATGTAGAAATGTTAACACAACAATGACTACAATTAAATAAAAACAGTAAAGAAAATTACATGTCATTACTAAAAAAGTCTTTTTATAATTTCATAAACGTTGAAATATAATACATAAGCATGTCTTCAAATTTACTTAATAATAAATAAACAAAGGTAAAATACATATCCCACCTATCATTAAATATTTTGTATCTAATACTTGAAAATCATCTGCTAAAAACTAGTTTAAGGTGTAAGATCGCAGAAAATCAACCAAATTTATTTGGCTAATGATCGACGATTCTTTTAAGCAATGTTTTGCTAATATGAAATGAGTAGTTTCACTGGCATGAAAAGGATCGAAGAAAACATGATCATTTCTGTTATTGCATGGAGCTATATTACGGATGCAAGGTCTAGTTCCATTTTCAGCCGCAACGCAACAACTGTCTCTTGTATTTGTAATGCCTGCATGGAAATTAAATTTGTTAAAAATTAATAAACTGTATATTATAGTTTTATTTAGAATAATATGTTTTTATTTGGAAGTTTTTTCCCATTCTAAAAAAATAGTAAAATATAGTGCGCAGACACTTTGTTTTAGTATGCCTACCATATGAATTTGGTGAAATAAGGATGTCTGCCAAAACCTTGTAAGCATCTGCAAAAATGAATATCTAACCAAAGAGTTTGAATTGCAATTTTGGCAACAAGTCAGAGAGGAGCTTGTTAAGTATTCGGGCACGCTCATTATAGTCATCATCGCATGTCGCTGACTGTTCTGAGTTAAATATCATTGGTGAACACCTCATCATACCAATACTATTCTCTAAAAATTTACATGCAGTTTTCGTAAGTCACTTCCACAACACACATTTTCTGTGTGTTGCGGTTGGTGACTTTTCGCAACATATACCCTATATGTATTGTTAATTAAATGTTGTCGTAGACCAAATTTCTTGTAGTGAGCCTTTTATCTTCTGGGTTGAAGCTTTCCAAACTGCAGTTTTGTTGATTAATAATCTACCAAATCATGTCCTTCAACTCAAATCACCCTATGAGGTTCTTTACAAATGATTGGCCAACTATAATTATTTCAAGATTTTTGGATGCACAGTATTTCTGTACCTTAAGGCCCTATTCAAATCAAAAGTTCAATTTCCACACCTCAAAATGTATCTTCATCGGCTACAGCTTAAGGCAAAAAGGGTATTGATGTCTATATTCTTCTGGAAGAGTCTATGTCTCCATATATGCAGTGTTCAATAAATTTTAATATCCATATCATCTTTGGTTTCCTCCAAGGAATCATTCGGATGCAGAGGCTAAAGTTAGTGGTTTATCAACTTCTATATTACAACAAACTTTGCCAAAAAAGAAATAAAACTATTCCTACACTACCTGATAGTTGTGTGAGGAACAATTCTTTTAAAAATGGCACATCTCAAACTTTAAACGCAAGCAATCCTGCGATACCATTTTATGTGGATCTTGCACCACAAAATAATGCTACACAATCTTAGCCAATAGGCATTCTTCGAATGGTCACTCGACTTCAATCTGGCGCCATCAAACATAAAGCTTACTCATCTATATGCAATAAGGTAGCAAACTGTGATGATACCACAGAACCTCGATCTGTGGCAGAGGATTTAACACAAGCATGTTGGAAGAAGGCAATGCAAGAGGAATATTTAGCCTTAATGAAGAACCACACCTGGATATTAGTCCCCCCCAACAGAATCTACAAACTGGTGGGTTGCAAATGGGTACTGCAGATAAAATATAAACCCGATGGATCAATTCTCAAGCATAAGGCATGATTGGTTGCAAAGGGTTTTCATTAAACTCCTAACATCGATTTTCATGACACTTTCAATATGGTTGTAAAGGCATCCACAATACAAATTATCTTCACTTTGGCTGTCACCTTCAATTGAGACATACAATAAATTGACATAAATAATGTTTTTCTCAATGAAGACCTTCAAGAGGTTGTATTTATGGAACAACCTTTCGGTTTTGTGGATTCTCAGAAGCCTTCTTTTGTTTGCAAGCTCAACAAAGCCCTCTATGGCCTTAAACAAGTACCAAAGGCTTGGTTCTTCAAGCTTAGACATGCACTGATGCAATGGGGTTTCGTTCCATCACTGTCTGATACATCATCATTTATAAAACGACAAAGCACTCACAACTTGCTTTTATTGGTCTATGTTGATGACATATTGATAACAGGTGATGATCATGGCTTGATTCAACAAACCATTCCCATACTCAATGCCACATTTGCGTTAAAATCTTTGAGTTCAGTCAGCTATTTTCTAGGTTTTGAAGCTACTCGAACTTCGAAACGGCTCTTTCTAACACATACCAAATACATTCTTGATTTACTAAGAAAGACAAATATGGACAATAGCAAGCCTTGTTCTACACCGATTTCACCTAGCAATAAATATACAAAACAGGGGAGAGATTTTGGTGATCCTTCTCTTTATCGAAGTACAGTAGAGGCTTTTCAATATTTGACATACACAAGACCAGAAATTTTATTTTGTGTTAACAAGCTAATTCAATTCCTAGCTAAACCCACCATGGATCATTAGCAACTCTGTAAAAGACTCTTGCGTTACTTAAAAGGCACGATTACTTTGGGATTATTCTTTATACCGGCTAAGTCTCTCACTATTGAGGTGTTTAGTAATGCCGATTGGGCATCTTGCATCGATGAACGAAGATCTACAAGTGGGTGTTATGTTTATGTTGGAGATAATTTGGTTGGATGGAGTTCAAAGAAACATCAGGTGGTTGCGCATTCTAGTTGTGAGGCTGAGTATCAGGTTCTCTCGTCGGCTGCCACAGAGACTATTTGGTTTACTTCCCTCCTTTCTAAACTTGGTTTCAAGCTGCCATGTTGTTATATACTTTGGTGTGATAGTCAAAGTGCCAATGCTCTAGCTTAAAATCTGGTCTTTCACGCCCGGACAAAGCACATCGAAATTGATGTCCATTTTGTTCGTGAGAAGATTGCCTCGGGTCATCTACAGGTTCGATATGTTCGTACCACTCATCAGTGTGCTGATATCTTCATAAAAGTAATGATTGTTGCTCGCTTAGACTATCTTCTATCCAAGCTGAATCTCTGTCTTTCTCCGTCGTTCAGCTTGTAGAGGGATGTAAGTGATAATATTAAAATCACTGGTAGCACTACTAGCAAAGAATGTAAGGATAAAGCAGCTGTTAATCAAGCTGCTCCAATAGAAGAAAAGAACAAGAAATTCAGAACAAACAGATTCACCACAATACTAGTATTTTCGGTCCAGAAATACTCCACACGATCTACTCTCTCACATGATCAACCAGTGGATGATGCTAGACTCATTCTAGAACAAGTACTGCCTAAAGCAGAGAAGCATTTCAAGAAAGAATCTTTGGCAGGAAATTATGTTGCAACAAAATTTCCAGAATTCAACCTTATCCATGTTGGGGTTTATGCCTTAAAAAAGTAATTTGTAAATGGATTTATGAAATAAAAAAAATGAAAAGTTCAATTCATTCTTGTTGTTTTGTTTATTTTATAATTTGTGCATATATTAACATCCTAGATTGCCGGATGTAATCTCGAACTGTGTATATGAGTGTCATATGCTGATGAATACAGTAAGAGACGTGCAATCTAAAGAGTCCATAGATAGCAAAAAAAAACTGGGTACTTTATTTGTGGTTAATGTATAGCTGTGGTCCATTCCGTAATATACGTTGATTCTATCCTGAATCATTCATTTGAGATATAGGAATGGAGGCACCTTGTATGATGTGATCATATAGGACTGTGTCATGATCTATATGAATCTCTCACCAAGATCCGTTTATTGATGAGATTCATATATATCAACTAATGATGGCTATATGTGAGTGATCTTAATTCTGAGTGTCTTATAGACTCATTCAGGTTAGATCGTGGTCTTTGATATACCATTGGTGAGGTCAGATTCAGTTCCTGATCAATATACTCCGTATGTTGGGATTGCGGTTTGGCTTGTGGCTGGGAAGATATGTACACAATAGTGGAATCCACTCTTTCTTGTGAGAAGTAGATGGCAGTTCCCTTAAGGGTTGATTCGGGGCTTGGACAATATGAGCGCTCTCCTAATTCCGTGAGGAAATATGATTTATTGTCCATTAGAGAATCAACGGTACTTAAATGATATATGTAATTATAGGGGTATAAGACATTATGACCCAGCTCTAATTATGAACTACTGTGGAGGATCATACCATGTGTAATAGCTATATCGATAGACACCGAGTTGTATCGGTCTGTGTAAAAACGTCTGCAGTTGAGAGAGTGCAGTTTCGGGTTTTTAGTGGAATAACACCGGAGTTAATAATCAAGGAATATTAATTAAAGAGTTTAATTAATGATTCCAAAGGATTATTGGAGCTCAAAATACTGTGGGTCCATTAGGTCCCCTTGCTAGCCCGATCAATTTATGTAACAAGGGTCACGGTTAATTAATTGGATTGTCCAATTAATTGTCTTACGAAAGTGACACGTATTTATTAGGGAATTAATTGAATAATGAGATTATTTAATTAATGAATAATGGTGATTAAATAAATTAAATAATTAGATTATTTAATTATGTTATTAATCACTAAATGGATGGTGTTATTTGATATTTGATTTTAAATAGAATAAGAAAATATGATTATTTTATTAAATTAAATATTTGAAATTGAATTTAAAATGTTTAAATTCAAAATAAATATTTAATTATCTTTTAAAATTAAAGATATGAGATATCATTTTAAAAGATTTAGTTTTAAAATTGAAAAGATATCAATTATAGTTTTCAGTTATTATAATATATATGTGATATATATTGAGATAACAAAATACAAGTGATATACAAACATTGTGTGCGTGAATGAATTTTCAAAAGAGAAAAACAAAAGAAAAATTAGGGTGTGCAAGGTGTGCGTGAGAAACAAAACAAGAAAAGTGATGTGCACTATTTTTTTTATTTTTTTTTGGTAACAAGGATCCCGAACTTCGTCTGAACACAAATTCGTCCGTCCTCCTTCAACTGCGTGACACACGTAGGGCCTGTATACCCTACTAATCTATATGTTGGATACATAGTAGGACAGATAACAAACCTCGGCCCGCACCACTGGCCCCACAACGATGCAAGCGGGTAAATCAGGACTCGCCCCCGTTTGGGTAGGATTCGAACCGCTAACGTTAGTCTCATGTCCGTCCTTCCACCAGCAAGGCTAAGCGCCTTGAAGGCTGGCCTCAAAGTAATTACCAAGAGAAAAAAAAAAAGCACATGGGTGCGTGAAAAAGAGAAAAACAAAAGAAAAATTAGGGTGTGCAAGATGTGCGTGAGAAACAAAAAAAGAAAAGTGATGTGCACTATTAACAAAACAAGAGAAAAAAAACGCACATGGGTGCGTGAAAAAGAAAAAAAATGATATTTATTATATTTTTCTTTTGAACAAATAGAATTGTTCTAGTTTGTGGTTTCTCTTGGAAGAAATTGGTTCTTCTTCTTTTCTCTACATCCTCCAAATTTCCTGAGTATGTGACGCGCCCACACGCAGTTACCAGTTCCGGGAATAGCTAGAAAAATCAGTGGTACAGATCAGGAGCATATCGTAAAGTGAAGGAGCATCCAAACGTTGGTAAGGTTCTAAATTTCTTTTTAATATATTGATTACAATTTCTTGTGTTTACATATTGTATGTATTAGTTCCGGAAAAAATAATTACAATCTCAAGTTCACTGGTTCCAAAATTTTAAAACCTATTTCCGTTGCGTTACCAGTAAACGGGGATCCAACAATCCAAACCTTAAGATAGGTGTAAAAAATAGGGCAAGACAAATAAGGACTAACAGCATTTACGGTTTGAAGAGATAGCCGGAAAAATCCCTAGTTCGATAAAGTCTTTCTCCAACAACAGCGAGCGGTAATCCTTATCTTCCCAGGATCGAGTCGCCGAAAGAACCACCTGATTCACTTCCTCTATAGTTAGCGCAGGGGGAGACTTGGACCAGATGTCCGTGGTAAAAAAGTGCCTCGGGACGCGATTCCTAGTTAGATCTTGACGACTATAAGCAACTGCTACCTCACCCCAATCACCCGAGACGAAGAACCATCTATCCTTCCAATATTTGTTTGATGAGGGGAACCCCCAAATGAAACCTTTGTGATCTTTTTGAGATGCTATAGGAGGTTTTTTTTTAAATCCTTTAGGGATCCATTGATTCAAGGAGACAAACTGGAGATGGAAAGTACCTCAATCATTTGACCGGCAGAGGGCATAAAAGTGATGAATTTCTCGGGGGGTCGACAGGTTCTTCTCACTGTTCTTCTTCCATAAGTTCCATAACTCGATCAGAATCCTGTAAGAGTTGGGGGTCAATTGAGCAGGAGCAATTCTAGCCTCCGCCAAGAACCTGGCGATAAAAGGCTGGATGGATAGTGTCACTCAAGAAGAGAGCATAACCCAATAGATGGCGACGGCTCTCGGGGCTGATTCCAGATGGCTCACCGATTGTCGAGAAAGAGTCTAACAGAGTGTGGAAGGTCAAACCTCTTGACATAATCATCAATCTCTCGAATGGTAACCACATTTGCCTCAGTATCAAAGGCGGAAGGCTGAATGGTGAAAAACTTTAGCAGATGGGCTCGACGCCTCTCATGGACATCTTCCACCTTAATGAGTTGAGAATAGATCTTTAGGTCAATCGGTGGAGGAGCTTTCATAGCAGGCTTGATACCTTGACCAGTGAGTGTCGGCCTCATCATTTCTAGACATGGATCAGCAAAAGAAATATTGGGGTTAGTATGAGAAGGTTGAAACTTATGACGTGCAATTGAATAATCGACGCTGAGAGCTATAGGTTGGGTTTGAGGAGTGAAAACTTGAGGGTAGCCTCTTAACAAAGACTCAATCCTATCAGCATTTTCTTTGTCATCCATCTCATTGGCACGAATCAATAATTCAACAAAACGATGGTGTAAGGACCTCTATTTTTTATTTGCTTATTTCATGACAAACATCATTGGGATTACTTTGTAATGGGTAGCTTAAGTCATCGATTGTGACGCATCTTCAACAAGCTTCTAAGATCCCAAAGTGCTTTAAGGTAGGTAGTTTACTTGACTTGACTCTTTTGAAGAGATTTAGTTGCACACACTCACTAGTTTGCATTAGATTCTATATCTTGCATTGTATCTAAATTGATAACATGTCTTGCATGTTAATTGTGCTTCATTTTGTGTGCATTTCACTCACATCACACTTGCACAACATTCATGTAAGATAGGCATTTTTCTTGAGTGTTAAAAAAGGATTTTTCCCTTTAGTGCAGCATAGACTGCTTGGCAAGCACCTGCTTGCACCGCGGCACACGGAGCGGTAAACTCAAGTATGCCATGCGTGAAGTATGCCACAATAGGTACACCTACCCAGCCAGCGGTCTCAACCAGGTCCATTCCAGAAGACTGATTCTTCTGCTACACGGTATGTACCGCGGACTGGACACTTGCCTGTACCGCGGTACAGACAGCAGTTTTGAGGGAATTTTGTTTTCCAAGTTCAAAACGACGTAGTTTTGACTAGGGTTTCTATATATATGTTCTCTTCTGTCCCATTTCATTTTTAGAGCTTCAAGAATCCATTTTTAGATAGAGAAAGTATCCTTTTAGAAAGAGAAGCTCTAAGACTTGTCCTTTAACTCTCAAGACCCAAACCCATCATTCATTCATGAATCAAACATCATCTAGCTTCATATTGGATGTGTTCTTACATGGGTCTTCATCAACATACATAACTTGGTAAGTAGAACACCATCCTCACTCATTCTAGTGTTCTTGCTTAACAAGAAATCTCATTTATGACTTGTTTGCATCAAGATTAGTTTTTTAATTGCAAGTTGAGATTTTTATGTTGATTGTTGAGTTTGTTTGTGATAGCTAGCATTTAAGACTATTTTTCCCTCTAGTTAAATCTTTATACCTTGCATTTAGATATTGTTGATCAGGACTTATTGATTGCATTCATTAATTGCATATTTATTGTCCTTGCCATTTTGTGTGACAACTTATGTTGATGTGGCTTTATTTGATGACTAGTTTTTAGACTTGCATGTCTTTATCTAGTTAGGTCTTTATGAGCATTCATATAGACATTAATATCTAGGATTGCATCTATTGCCATAACTTAATCTCTAGATAAGCATTTAGTGTTACCTAACATTAATTGCATTTAGAATATATTTATATATTCACATAGGTTGTAGATCTCTTCTTGAGATTTAAATCTTGTGACTACGGGTGTGTAGTGCACAAGTAAAGTGGTCAAGAATCACTATAAAGGTCTGTGGGTAGTAGTGGTGGGTTAGTAACCTAGAATGGTGTGACTAGAGGTCAACCTAGGTTGTAAACATCATTACAATAGTGGATTTGAGGACCAAGTGTGGCTAGAAGGATAGCCCGTGAGTTTTGCCCAGTTGGAGGGTTTCTCACGTAAATCAATCAATGTGTAATTTATTATTTTCCGTACCTTAATTACGTTGGTTGTATTTGATTGTGTTGGGTTATTTTTGTTAATATTGACTAATCCGAAAAATTGGTAATTAATTGGATTAACAACCCATTTACCCTCACAGGTTGTTTAGACACACGCTTGAGATGTATTTTCATATGGCGAGTGATGGGATCCATGAAGACTAACTTGGGATACTTCAATATGGTAAAAAAGAGTGAGCTTTAACTTTGGCGAATCTGAATTTAGACAGTAGCAGAAAGCGTTAAAGAAAGATTCAAGAGAGAAAGAAGCGGAAAGATTAGGGTTAAAGTTTTGAATGAGAATGATTGTAGAAGAAGTTTGCGATAGAGGGAAAACGAAAAGTTTTCAAATTTTATAGAAGGAGTTGACGTGATTCCATGCGTAGGAAAACTCACATGAGAGTGGGGGTTGTTGCACGAACCCCGAAAATTGCTGCCCACGTGCTCATTAACAATCAAATAGGTGTCGATTGAAAAGAGCAAACGGGTTGCCGCAAATCTAGTCATCACGTCACGTCAGTTAAGCAATTCGAATGTTGTGGTTGAGAGTAAATGCTTAGCTGTTAAATACAAAATTAACATTAATGGACAAAAGACGAAAATGAAGACCGAGTTAAATATATTTCAATGAGCGAATCTTTTTTGGAGATGAAACAAGATGCTTGGTTCAGATATTTAAGGAGTAATTGTTGATAGTGAAAATTAAAGAGCTTACAGATCAACATTGTTACCAAAAAACACTATAATTAGATATGCCACGTCATCGAAAGTCAGCCAGAAAAGACCAACCCAAGTTGACCAATAGATGATCCCAGGACCCGGTCAGGTTCACCCAAGCGATCATGTAAGGATAACTCGATCGGGGTAACTAGATTGATCGAGTAAATATGGCCCGATCGTGTTCAACCAGCCGACTGGACCAAAGAATCTGGTCAGGGTTAAGTAACTGACCAGGGTAAATGAGATTTGGTCGGGTTAGATAGCCGGTCAGTTGAGTTACACGTGGAAGATATTAGGTCTATGACAACCACGACTCAAGTACGCAGAGAAAGAGTCTTATTCAAATGAGGAACTGTGAAGTACACTCTGATAAGGGAACAAATTTCCTTAAAGATACTAGAGTCCAAATCTGGCGAAAGACCTAATTCATTTAATGTGTAAGATATATGGAACAAGAAAGAAGATAAAGACTACTCCAACAAGCTAGAGTCCTACTAAACCCTGCCAACTTTCCTTACTTGTACATCAAGAATTAGGGTTTTATACTTGTATAAATAGACCCTTACATATCATTATATAGGGTTACAAAAACTGACAATTGTGAGAACGTAAGAAAGATCGAGTGTGTACTTCTGATATTCATAGTGAATTCCTTTCTCGCCGTCCCCGACAACCGTGGTTTTTTTTCCCGTCTTAGGCTTTTCATGTAAAATTGAGTGTTTGCGTACTTTTCTCTCTGTTTATTTAGTAATTTGAATTGCCATCTCACACGAACTTGTTGGATGCGTGGTCGATTCTACGTAATCCAAAAATGACAGTCAACATTAATATTTAATAGTATTGATCCCATAACTACATTAAATCGATCTTGCTTTGTTTCGTAAATGTTTTATTATTTGTTAATTTTAGGCAATGAATTTGATGAATTACATGTTAGCTTGGAAGGAAAAAAAGTTCTTGTATTTCTCAAAAAATACTTGTATAGAGAAATATCCATGGTGACATCAACACATTTGCATGTTACAGATACCTTGCCAAATAAAATGGAAGATTCGTAAATCTATTCTTTCTATATCTTAGTGCAATATATGTTTTTTTTTTATTTTGCTTTTAATTCGTTTAATTCATTGTGTGTAGCTTTTGGTGGTAGTTCTCCTGACCTGTTTTGGTCTCTTCTATAAACTCTTGCCGTTAAAAAAAAGGTTTTATATATACAGTAACCAGCTGAATTGCACTCGAAAATTGAAATTGATCATTTTTTTATAGTGATCCATTTTCTGTAGTGAATTAAAAAAATTGTTAATGAACAATTATATGGGAGTATCATTATTCATTTATTCTTATATTTATTTATAAATTGACATATCGTTAAATTAAATTGTATTTTACTGCCAATAATCTCTTACTAATAACAAGTGTATTAAACGTTCATCATTCCTTATATAAATATTTATATTAATCTATATAAGGAATGATGAACCTTCAATACATCAGCTATAATTTTTTTTTAAACAACAATACACTAGTTATTAATAAGGGATTGCTGATTGTAAAACACAATTTTAGTATGACAATTGACACTATATATATAGTTGATAATGTGCCACATATACAGCTTATCTACCCTAACAATTTAATTCATTAATTAATCAAAATTAGCTATTAGACATTTATAAAATTTGTTGAGTTCTTCCTCGTCTAAAATATTTCTTAACTATTAATAATATCTCAACATCTAACTAAATCTTTCAACTTTACAAATACAAAGATATATAAAGTTAACCAATGGTTAATTCAAGTAGGTCATTATTTAATTTGAGTTTTGTCTAAAGCACAATCATGCTACCAATCGTTCCCATATTTTTTTCGAGTAATGCTAGGTTTTCCAAAAAAAATTTCTAAATTTCTTTCCAAATGGTGTTGGCACGTGAGGTGTCAACATCATATCACTCACCACATAATCTCATGATTTACTCATGATTTACAAGATGTTGACACTTCATATGCCAACACGAATTGGAAAGCCTAGTATTACTCTATTTGCTTTCCCTTTCATCTATACATAATTGTAATATAATTTATCTATTGGAGTTTTTATATGAATTAGCAATATTAGAGTGAGTGAAATATTATTAATGAATTAGATATTTATATTGAAAACCAACATTAAGGAAAAGAGAGAACGAATACATGCAATCTATAAAGACGCGCAACAACTAAATGTGTAGAATTGATCGATCTTATTGAAGCCATAATCGTACGGAAAGGAAGCTAAGGGTTACTTTGGTCTAGATTAGCAAGAAAGTAGCAACATATTTAGTTGATCGATCTTATCCTCCGGTGAATTCTTGTTAGTGGAGCTACTTTAAGATTTGCCGATGATATAACCTTGTATGGTAAAAACATAAATTTTAATGAATGGTCTATAATATTCAGGGTGGCCCATAATTTTTTTTTTTTTTTGGGTTTTTTTTATCAATAAAATAGCGCTAATGTATAAGCATGTTTGGATGATGTGTTATTTTGAAAACTGTGTTATTTTTTCATGTTTTTTGTTTGTGTTTTATATAATATTATGGGATGCTTGAATTACGTGAAGTTGTATGTAATTGATTTTTTTTTTCTTTTTTTGTGTTTTTTTTTACTAACCCAACCCAACAATATTGGGTTGGGTTGGATTGTGTTGAAATTTTCTAACCTTATATATGATTGGGTTGGAAAAATTTCATCCCAGCCCGAAAGCACCCTACCTTAATTCTGTCAACAATAGTTAATAATATATCTGCCACATGCATCATTCTTTCTATGTTTAATCATTTCTTATATAGAAAGAAATTAAATTAATCACTAATTATATATATAATCTTCTCTTATAAAGAAAGAAATTAAATTATTCATTAGCAGTGGGCTGTAAAAGAAAATGATGTTTAATGTGCCATGCCAAATTGATTATTCAAACATTAAATGTGTACAATATATGGTAAGATGACAACTTATGATAGATAAACTCATGATGTCACACTCGGTCACTGACTAGTTTCTTGAGTTTTTCCTCTTATATATAGATTTCAAATCTCACAATACGATATCATCAAAGCCATTTCTTCATCAAAAATTTGCGTCTTTTGCCAACATTCTTGGCCATGGTTGAATCGAGTAAGAAAACCAAGGGAAAACAAAAGATTGAGATCAAAAGGATTGAGGATGACAATGACAGGCTAGTAACCTTTACAAAACGAAGATCTGGGATCTTCAAAAAGGCGAGTGAGATTGTCACTTTAACCGGTGCTGAGATAGGTGTTATTGTGTTCTCTCCAACGGGAAAGACTTATTCTTTTGGCCACCCCTCCATCGACGCCATTTCAAACTGCTTCCTCGGGGTGAACCCAGAACCAAACAATAACGTCAACCCTTTTTATAAAGCTCGCCGCCAAGCGAGAATCAATGAACTTAACGAACGCCACCAGAACCTACTTGGCCAACTAGACAACCTGAAGGTGCGTGGCAAGATGTTCAAGGAGATCACAAAGGAGAAAAATACTCAAGATTGGTGGGAGGCCCCCATTCATGAAATGAACTTGAAGGAGGTACTTGAAATGGGTGTAAAGTTTGAAGAGCTGAGTAAGTTCTTGCTCAACAAACTAAATGAAAAGAGTCTTGGAGGCTTAGAGGGCCCGTCCTCTTCATTTCCTCCAATGAACTCAAGAAACTAATCAGTGTGACATTATGATTTTGTCTCTCATGAGTTTATCTCTTATAAGTTGTCATCTTACCATATATCGTACACATTTAATGTTTGAATAATGAATTTGGCTGGCACATTAAAGATCATTTTTCTTTTACAGCCCATTGCCAATGATTAATTTAATTTCTTTTTTTATAAGAGAAGATTATACAAAGAATTAGTGATTAATTTAATTTCTTTATATATAAGAAATGATTATACATAGAAAGAGTGATACATGTGGCGGATAGATTATTACCGATCGTTTTTTTTTGTTTTGAAAAGCAATTTATTAGATCAATAAAAATAGTCCACAAGCAAAACAACATCACCAGGGCAACAACAACAAAAACCGCAGTAAAGCGAAAGCCAAGTCCCCAAAACAGAGCAAACATAACAGGGGAGAGGCAAAAACTAACACAACAACAGGAAAAGACAAAGAACACGCAACATCAGACATCGCTCAAGTTAAGACCTATGTACCACCCCCTGACCCCTGTTTTGCCAGCGAATCTGAGAAAGAATTCGAAGCCCTCGAGCAATAAACAACACAAGCTTGACTAAAGGTAGAAAGGTGGCAACGGATATCATAAATAGCTTGGACATGCTTCATATATACTACCAATCCCGTAATCATTGACCCAAGAAGCAGCAACCTTAGAGTCAGTCACAAAGGCAATACTCTTGCCTCTTAACTCCGGTCTCGCTATACTAATCTCACAGGCCCTAGCTAAGGCTAGAATTTCTGCTGCAATCGTGTCTCGGACTCACAAATATGCCGAAAAAACGCATAAGACCTTCCCCTATGATCCCTTAAGACCCCGCCGATTCCAGCATGGCTTGACGAACCTTTTGCCAACCTGTCGACATTAAATTTATAGGAATCGAAGGGAGGGGGGACCCATACCTCACCCTTAACGCTCTTGTTATTACTGGATTCAGTGCAACCGTCCCTTACGTTCAAAGTGAGAGAGTTGATGGGGTCCGATGACCTTTGATCGACAGCAAATGTTTCCTCAATCAGAATTAAGGGTGGGCGTTTTCGGGTTAGGTTGGAATATTTTCAACCCGATCATATATCGGGTTGGAAAATTTAAACCCAACCAACCCAACTGATGTAGGACAATTGGCTTTGGACTTTGAAGAAGAGATGGATAGGAAATTGTCTAAAAGAGGTGCTACAAAGAAACAGGCATAACTTTTAGCTCAATTGTCAGATTTCCTATTATAATATGTTTCCGGAAAGGGTTTTCAAAGCGCCATTGTGGGACAACCGGGGCTTTCCCAGTTGATGTCATTTACTCCTTCAACGGAGATGTTTAAGTTAGGTTATCGGGCAACCGAAGATTTTCGTGTTTTTTTATTTGTTTTCCATTTTTTTTATTTAGATGAGGATATTTTAGTCTTTTCTGTTTTTAGGGTTTTATGAGCCTATTTAAGGCTTTTCTTATCAGTTTCGAGGTATTATAATATATTTTACAATTTGGTTTCAATTCTTTTTCTGGTGGATTCCAGTTTATGTTACTGTTAGGGTTATGCTGGTGATCCTAGAACTTCTGTTCTGTGTCAATTGGTATCAGAGCAGAGGAATTTGCCTTATGCGATGGCCAACAACGAAGCCGGAAGAGTTAACCCTGACGACGCTGGTCGAAGGGATACCGATTTATGGGCAGCGATTGACGAACAACGACAATCGATGGCGAGGTTGGAGACTATGATGCAGCAACTGATGGTGCAGCAGCCTAATCCCAACGCCCATGCCCCTGCTCCTACCTCTGCCAACATAGAAAGAGTCGTGGGAGTTGCCATTGGCCGCCCTGGAGGTAGACAACCGCCTAGAGCGGCGAGACATGAGCAGTTCGAAGAATGGAACGATGACGATTCTGAAGAGGATTTCGTGGGTTACCAAAGAGATCATCGATTGAACCCAAATCAACCTGGTTATCGGATCTGTGCAGATATACCACTGTTCTATGGAAAGTTGCAGATTAAAGAGTTCTTGGACTGGATTTCAAAGGTTGAGAGATTCTTCGAGTTTGCTGAGGTAACGGAAGAACGTCAACTCAAATTGGTAGCGTACAAGTTGAGAAACGAGGCTGCTGTTTGGTGGGAGAAATTACAGATGGATAGACGGCGACAAGGCAAAGTTCCTATACGATCCTGGAGGCGAATGAAGCAACTTATGATGAGCAAGTTTTTACCTCTTGACTATGAACAATTTATTTTTCAGAGTTATCATAATTGTGTTTAGGGTAACAAAACCGTTGCGGATTATACTGAGGAGTGGTCCAGACTTTCAGTTCGTAACAACCTCAATGAGACAGAGGGACAGCAGGTTTCGAGATATTTGGAGGGTTTAAAGTCGACCATTCCAGACAAAAATTGGGTTGCAAGTCGTGTGGACAGTAGATGAAGCGCACAACATGGCCTTGAAAGCAGAGTTAATGGAAAATCCATCCAATCGTTTTTCTCATTACAAGAAGAACATGTGTGAGTCATCCAACACAGCCGCGAACATGAGTATATTTTCACCAAGTGATGGACAGGGTCAGGCTAAAAATATTGCAGATCAAGCTCAAAGGGGTTTGGGTCTAAGTAACAATTTTGGCAGGTCACGACCAACTGCAGCAGCAGCAATGGGTACAAAAGAAACCCCACGAGGAGCACCAAACCCATACAGTAGACTAGGCGGTATAAAGTGTTACATGTGCGGCCAACCGGGCCACTGTTCGAATGAATGCCCAGCCCGAAAACCGGTGAATTTCGTAGATACTGAACAAGAAGAAGAACAGAATTTTGAAAATGAGGGAAACATAGACGAGTTCTTAGAAGGTGCAGAAATTGCGGACGAGTTTTAGTGTATCGACAACCTCCTAAGCACACGTTGGACTTGGTAAAGCTTCCCAAGGTCACTGGTATGAGTGTTGCTGCTGAGACTATGGCTGAGCAGGTTCGTGATGTACAGGCTGAAGTGAAGGCGAGGTTAGAGGAGAAGAATCCAAAGTATGTTAGGATTATGCTTAATAGCAAGAGTGTAATATTGTAATTGACAATCTTTTCATATTAATAAAGTGTTTTCTGATTCTTACAAATACTTATAGCATTTATTATTATATTTGTCAAGGTAAATAATCATAAGGTCAAAAGACTATGAGATATGAAGAATTGTTCATACATCCGGATATGTGTGAGGTAGACACAATTCTTTGGTTAGTCTTGAATAACGTCCACAACTTAAGTTAAAGGTTAGGCACCTCTATCTTGATAAAGTTGTAGAATTCTTTTACTAGCATTTGAGTGGGATCAAATGAGTTATGATGAGTCTAAAATCATCGAAAGGTTTTTGAGTAAAAGAATCTAGTGCACTGGGTGCATTGAACAAGATCACAATGAAATACTTTATCTAGAACCGTCACTAGATATAAGTCTTTTCATTATTAGCACAATCGGAGAGTCGATCTTAATCCTGAGATAAATGATGGACTTATGGTTGCAAGTGTTATCATTTGAGCTATCAATGAGTATGATTATATAGCATAGTCTATCCTCGATAGTTTAGTGGTATTCATTTGTTAATCGATAGAGGACTTCATTTATAGATATGGACATCGTGGCTCCATTTATTAAATGAGAATATAACATCATCATATGGATGTTTTGAGGTATTGGATATTAAATCTCAACGTTGAGTTTTCAATAAGGATTATTGAAGACATGGTTTCTGGACAAGTCAAAATATCCAAGTTCAAAATGTGGTCATATGAGGAAATATGGTAACTTGGAGAGCTATAGGCGGTCTATGAGCTCTTGGCGATTACTGATATTATTCACGAGGATACACCATCTCCTATAAGATTGTCTAGGGTATGAATGAGAAACATCTCCTTATTCTATCTTTATTTAAGAGTTCAATTTTAACTCTTTAGTGGAATGAGTTAAAATTAATAGATCGGACCTAAGTGAATCATTTGTTGATTGTGATTAGGTTATGTCTATTGAAGCTTAAATTTAGATAGCCCGCCAAGATCCACAATCCACACGTACTTGCATGGATCACTTGATATATTCTACCGGACCAATTTATGGGTCCATCTAGAATTGCATTTAATATATTAAGAATATAATATGTCTATTATTTATTTAACGGGCTACTCTATTATATTAATATATTAAAAGGAGACATGTGGGCTTGTTTCTTTTAGTAAGAATAAGTCTGGTTCACATGTGGGCTTTTATTTAAAGTCTAATGGATTAAATAAAATAAGAAAAATAATATTAGGCCCATATATATATATGGTGTGGGCGGCAAGGCTAATAAAATAGCCCAAGATATTATTTTATTTTATTGTTTTGATTAAATGGAAATTAATTAATTATTTAATTAATTAATAGTTTAAATCAAAATCATTTTCCCGATCAGTAAATAAAATACTATGTGTTGGATTAGGGTTAGAATTCTTTTAAGTGATAGGAGTCCTAATGTGGTAAGGATTAAGTCCACATATACTCCATACCATACAAAGAATTCGGCCACCCTAGTCCTATAAGGGTTAGGATTCTTAAATTGATAGGAATTAGGGAAAAGCACAATTCCTTTTCAAGTAAGGAAATTGGCCAACCCTAGATTTCCTACACAAAGAATTCGGCCAACCCTATTTTGAGAAGGAGAAATTTCGGTCACCTTATAAATATAAGGTGATAAATTTCGGCCACTAAGAAGCTTGAGTGAGAGAGATTTTTGTTTGCTTTGAAAAATAAAAATCTTACTCAATACACATAGAATTTCAGCCAAGAGAGAAAAACAAAAATAAGTTCTCATTCGATAGTGCACTTGCAAGCCTTTAACATCAAAAGGTTTTGTGCACACTTTCGATTTAGGGTTACGTGAGTTCCAATCATTTCGATTGTAAATTCAAAAGTAACCGGAACTATTTTTCAAGGCTCTTCGTGTTTTGGGATTGAAGATCAGGATTAGAAGTTCCATACATCCATTCTCAGGTAAGCAATTCAAAGAAAAAAGGGAGACCACGCTCCTAGGTGATTCACGTACGTGCTAGGATTGAAGATCTTGCGGATTACCATCGACGTAAGTCAATCGGATCACGCGACAAGAGGTATTTAACTCTAACCGTATATTTGTGTTTAATTAATTAAAGGGTTAAGGTTCAAATCTTTAGAAAAATTTTAAACTATACGAAAATCTAATTTTCGCCTTCCGCTGCGGTTTTAGTTAATTTTTCCCTACAATTGGTATCAGAGCCTTGGTTGTACCCTTTAATTAATTAACTTATATATACGTGAATCTATTTCTTTTTATTGTGATTATGCATGTTTTAGAAAGAGATGGCACTCTAGGTATTCGCATATATAATTACATGTCGAATGTATGGATTTATATATGTTGTTATAAAGTGAATTGTTATTGCTCAATTTTGGTCCTAGATTTTCCATGTAATTTTTGTTTCGGAATTGTAAGAAGAAGGGTGGCCTATTATCGTCACAAGTTCCTTCTTGATAGTTGCTTAATTTTTTTTTATGTTGTATAAAATAGTGCAGTTTTTTTTAATTAAAAAAAAATTACTGCAGTGGTTAATAAAAAACAATTACTGCAGTATTTTATTGTATAAAATCAGCTGTAATATATTCAAGATTCGAAGACTCGAAGATTTGAAGAAATTGGAGCATCCGGAACCCGTCTTGGCACCCGCGCACACCGAGACAACAAGCGCGCACGCAACCAAGCGTGCAGCTGCGCTTGTTGCGGTGCAGCAGCGCTGCGACCCATGCATAGGCTGGCCGTGCGGCAGCTCATGCCCTTGCATGGGCTAGGCGTGCGCATGGGCTGCTATGGTGATCTTTGGGCGAGCGAGTTTCGTGCGCGAGATGGTCGCTTGAAGTCTTGTCCGCCAAGAAAGGAGTTTTTGTATTCCGTACAATTGTAATTTACATACTTTTCTAGGATGGACCAAAATTGTGGCTATTTATTTTTTATGTATAAATATTACAATATTTGTTATTGTATGAAAACATATCATATTGAATAGGAGTGCCACTCATATATCTCTTTTTGTATGAACATGCATTGAATGATTTAGGTATCTAATTGGCATCTAGATAACTTGGTAAAATCATTTTTTGGAATTTAATCACACGCCTTAAATAATTGAGTGGGAGAAGATGTGTTAGAACGCCTATGGCCTCAAGGTTAGTTGAGTTTTATTATTTTTGGTAATCCCCCAAGGGGCGTCCATAAATGGAATTTAACAAAATACTTCCTTACAAGGATAGACTAGACAATTGACTTAAACGAAATCTACTCCCCAAGGAGGGATTCTCGTGAGAAAAAATTGAGGGTCGATATCTTGGTAACACACTCAATGTAATTTTATTAATATCCTCCCAAGAGTACTTGTTAAAAAAATTGCAAGGCTAAAATTGAAAACGCTGGTTGTTATGTTAACAATTAGGTGGGACCTAGTCCAACTAGTAAATAGTACGAACTCCTAAAGGAGGCGTAAGATTTATGGGTGTTGGATCACCGTTGAATTTTTACGATTGAATTATTTATTTAATTCAAGATAAATATTTAAAAGTGCTTTATCATGATTATTTACTTATATATGTTTTTGTTTTAATCAGAAATCATGACCCCATCACTTATGAACATCCTGAAAGATAACACCTTAACTGAGATAATTATGTCACATGGAAAAGGAAAATTGAGTTGTTGCTGCAAAGTGAAAAACATAAATTTGTTCTGACTACTCCTAAACCACCCCTTCATAATAATGAATCTAGTGTGATGCAAAGAGATGAGTATGAGCAGTGGAAGACTTCTGATGATATGGCAAAATGTTATATTATAGCCACTATCTCCGACGTGTTGCAACAGCAACATGAAGGAATGGAGTCCGCTGCTGATATAATGATGTCTCTAGAGGAAATGTTTGCTATGAGGTCTAGGACGACTAAGAGAGAGGCAGTGACTACTTTTATGAATCTTAGGATGAAACCTGGACAATCTGTGAAAGATCACATGATGAAAGTCATAGCACATCTCAATATGGCTGAACTAAATGGTGCTGAGATTGATGGTAAGACCAAAATTGATATGGTAGTTAACTCACTGTCAGATTCCTTTGATCAGTTCAAGTTGGACTACACCTTGAACAAAAAGAAATACACCTTGCAGGGCCTGATGCAAGATGTTCAAAGCGCTGAAAAGATCCTTGTCAAAAACAAAGGTCAAGAGATTCATTTAGTTAGTAAAGTTGCTACTGTTAAGACCCGTAAGAAGGTCAAGAAACAACAGAAGAAAAAGCAACTTGGGCCTACCAAGAAGGAAACCAAGAAAGTAACCAAGATCAAAGGGAAATGCTTCCTTTGTGGTGAAAAGGGACATTGGAAAAGAGATTGCCCAAAGTCCCAGAATAAGAAGGAAAAGGTAATATTAATTATCTTGAAACATGTTTTCTGGCAGATTCTACTGATTCTTGGATCATAGACTCTGGAGCCACTAATCATGTTTGTTATTCCTTGCAGGGGTTCCAAGAAAGGAGAAGGCTGAATGAAGATGAAGTCAATTTGCGCTTGGGAAACGGAACGTTAGTGTCTGCAAGTGCAGTGGGAGATATTAGAGTTATTTTAGATTATAGTAGGCATTTAGATTTAATAGACGTTTATTATGTATCTCAATTCAAGAGGAATTTAATTTCAGTTTCTTGTTTAAATAAATTTGGATATTCGGTTACTTTTAATAAAGCTTTTATTATTAGTAAGAATGACAAAATTGGTTGCAAAGGTACATTGGAAAACGATCTATTCTTTTTGCATAGAAATATCTCTCACTCATTAGACACAGAAATAACGGAACCTAATTAGAAAAGAGTAAAATTATCAAAAGATGAAACCTACCTTTGGCATTTACGCCTAGGTCACATTAACCTTAATAGGATTAAAAGATTGGTATGTGACGGACCTTTAAGTGACTTAAAGGTTGATGATCTACCAACTTGTGAATCTTGTTTGGAAGGTAAAATGACCAAAAGACCGTTCAATACCAAAGGTGCAAGAGCCACTGGATGTTTAGGACTAATACACAGTGATGTATGTGGTCCTATGAGCATTCAAGCTAGAGGTGGATATGAGTACTTCATCACCTTCACAGATGATTACTCAAGATTTGGTTATGTGTATCTCATGAGACATAAGTCGGATGCTTTTGACATGTTCAAAGCATTCAAAGCTGAAGTAGAAAATCAGCTTGAGAAACATATAAAAATCTTGAGATCTGATCGTGGTGGAGAATATCTATCTGGAGAGTTTCAGCAATATCTTATTGATAATGGGATAGTTTCTCAGTTTTCTGCACCAGGTACACCTCAACAAAATGGGGTAGCAGAAAGGAGAAATAGAACTCTTTTAGAGATGGTTAGGTCAATGTTGAGTTATTCAACACTTCCTATTTCTTTTTAGGGATATGCTCTACAAACAGCAATATACATTCTAAACGATGTACCATCTAAATATGTCCCTAAAACCCCACATGAATTGTGGACTGGGCGAAAACCTAGTTTACAACACATTAGGATATTTGGTTGTCCTGCACATGTGTTGAAAGGAAAGACAGAAAAGATGGAGTTCCGTTCATGTATATTTGTGGGGTATCCAAAAGGAACTAAAGGATATTATTTCTATAGTCCTAATGATCTAAAAGTATTTGTTTCAACAAATGCTTCATTTCTAGAAAAGGACTATATGAATAATTTTGTGCCCAAAAGTAGAATTGTCCTGAATGAAATGTCAGGAGATACAATTCCACAAGAGGTTTCACAACCTAGCCCAATTATAAGTTCCACTCCAACACAAAATCAACAACCTACCATTCCTCGTCGTAGTGGGAGGGTTATAACACAACCTGAAAGATACATCGGTCTAGGAGAATCTGTGAAGAATCTCCCGGACGACGATGATCCCTACACGTACAAGGAAGCAATGGAGGATGTTGATTGTCGTCATTGGCAAAAGGCAATGCAATCTGAGATTGAATCGATGTTCAATAACAAAGTCTGGTCCCTTATAGACTTGCCTAAAGGGATAAAACCCATTGGGTGTAAGTGGGTATACAAGAGGAAAAGATGTATGGATGGTAAGGTGGAAACCTTTAAAGCTAGACTGGTAGCTAAGGGTTATACACAGAAAGAAGGTATCGATTATGAGGAAACCTTCTCTCCTGTGGCCATGCTTAAATCCATTAGGATACTCTTATCCATTGCAGCATCTCTAGACCTAGAGATTTGGCAAATGGACGTCAAGACAGCTTTCCTTAATCGGAAGTCTTGACGAGAGCATCTACATGATGCAACCAGAAGGATTCATTGAAAAGGGCCAGGAGGAAAGAGTATGCAAATTACAAAAGTCCATATATGGACTGAAGCAACATCCAGATCCTGGAACATAAGGTTCGATCAAGCTATAAAAGGTTTTGGATTTAATCAAAACCCTGACGAACCTTGTGTATACAAAAGGATTAAAGGTGACAAGTTGGTTTTCCTCATTCTTTATGTTGATGATATACTACTCATTGGAAACGATGTAGGTGTATTGACATTAGTAAAAGAATGGTTAGCAAAATAATTTGATATGAAGGACTTAGAAGAAGCAAGTTATATTCTTAGTATCCAAGTAATAAGGGATAGAAAGAATAGAACGATTGCATTATCCCAAGCTTCATACATTGATAAAATCTTGTCTAGATTTTCCATGCAAGATTCCAAGAAAGGTATGTTACCTATTAGACATGGAATCAAACTTTCTAAGGAACAGGTTCCTAAGAATGAGCATGAAGAGCAATTCATGAGTAGAGTTCCATATGCCTCGGCAGTTGGAAGTCTCATGTATGCAATGCTCTGTACTATACCAGATATTTGTTTTGCTGTTGGCATAGTTAGCAGGTTTCAATCGAAACCTAGTCCTGATCATTGGACGGCAGTCAAGCATATTTTCAAGTATCTTAAAAGAACTAGAGATTATATGCTTGTATACTCTGGAGGGGATTTAATTCCCGTTGGGTATACAGATTATGATTTCCAGTCGAATTCTGACTCCAGAAAATCCACATCAGGATCTGTGTTTACCATTGGAGGAGGAGCAGTCATATGGAGGAGTATCAAGCAATCTTGTATTGCTGATTCCACCATGGAAGCTGAGTATGTTGCTGCATGCGAAGCTGCAAAAGAGGCTGTTTGGCTCCGCCAATTCTTGATTGACTTGGAAGTGGTTCCTAATGCGAATAAGCAGATCACTATACACTGTGACAACAGTGGAGCAGTGGCTAATTCGAGAGAACCAAGAAGTCATAAGAGAGGTAAACACATAGAAAGGAAATATCACCTTTTAAGGGAAATTGTTCATAGGGGAGACGTGACGATCACCAAAATCGCGTCAGCAGAAAATCTAGCGGATCCTTTCACAAAGGCTCTACCTCAAAAGAGTTTTGATGGGCACCTAGAGAATACAGGAATGAGAGATATGACACACTTGCTATAGCGCAAGTGGGAGATTGTTAGGATTATGCTCAACAGCAAGAGTGTAATATTGTAATTGACAATCTTTTCATATTAATATAGTGTTTTCTGATTCTTACAAATACTTACAGCATTTATTATTATATTTGTCAAGGTAAATAATCATAAGGTCAAAAGACTATGAGATATGAAGAATTGTTCATACATCCGGATATGTGTGAGGTAGACACAATTCTTTAGTTAGTCTTGAATAACGTTCACAACTTAAGTTAAAGGTTGGGCACCTCTATCTTGATAAAGTTGTAGAATTCTTTTACTAGCATTTGAGTGGGATCAAATGAGTTATGATGAGTCTAAAATCATTGAAAGGTTTTCGAGTAAAAGAATCTAGTGCACTTGGTGCATTGAACAGGATCACAATGAAATACTTTATCTAGAACCGTCACTAGATATAAGTCTTTTCATTATTAGCACAATCGGAGAGTCGATCTTAATCCTGAGATAAATGATGAACTTATGGTTGCAAGTGTTATCATTTGAGCTATCAATGAGTACGATTATATAGCATAGTCTATCCTTGATAGTTTGGTGGTATTCATTTGTTAATCGATAGAGGACTTCATTTATAGATATGGACATCGTGGCTCCATTTATTAAATGAGAGTATAATATCATCATATGGATGTTTTGAGGTATTGGATATTAAATCTCAACGTTGAGTTTTCAATAATAATTATTGAAGACATGGCTTCTGGATAAGTCAAAATATCCAAGTTCAAAATGTGGTCATAAGAGGAAATATGGTAACTTGGAGAGCTATAGGTGGTCTATAAGCTCTTGGCGATTACTGATATTATTCATGAGGATACACCATCTCCTATAAGATTGTCTAGGGTATGAATGAGAAACATCTCTTTATTCTATCTTTATTTAAGAGTTCAATTTTAACTCTTTAGTGGAATGAGTTAAAATTAATAGATCGGACATAAGTGAATCATTTGTTGATTGTGATTAGGCTTATGTCTATTGAAGCTTAAATTTAGATAGCCCGCCAAGATCCACAATCCACACGTACTTGCATGGATCACTTGATATATTCTACCGGACCAATTTATGGGTCCATCTAGAATTGCATTTAATATATTAAGAATATAATATGTCTATTATTTATTTAATGGGCTGCTCTATTATATTAATATGTTAAAAGGAGACATGTGGGCTTGTTTCTTTTAGTAAGAATAAGTCTGGTTCACATGTGAGCTTTTATTTAAAGTCTAATGGATTAAATAAATAAGAAAAATAATATTAGGCCCATATATATATATGGTGTGGGCGGCAAGGCTAATAAAATAACCCAAGATATTATTTTATTTTATTGTTTTGATTAAATGGAAATTAATTAATTATTTAATTAATTAATAGTTTAAATCAAAATCTTTTCCCGATCAGTAAATAAAATACTATGTGTTGGATTAGGGTTAGAATTCTTTTAAATGATAGGAGTCCTAATGTGGTAAGGATTAAGTCCACATATACTCCATACCACACAAAGAATTCGGCCACCCTAGTCCTATAAGGGTTAGGATTCTTAAATTGATAGAAATTAGGGAAAAGCACAATTCCTTTTCAAGTATGGAAATTGGCCAACCCTAGATTTCCTACACAAAGAATTCGGCCAACCTTATCTTGAGAAGGAGAAATTTCGGTCACCTTATAAATATAAGGTGATAAATTTCGGCCACTAAGAAGCTTGAGTGAGAGAGATTTTTGTTTGCTTTGAAAAATAAAAATTTACTCAATACACATAGAATTTCGGCCAAGAGAGAAAAAGAAAAATAAGTTCTCATTCGATAGTGCACTTGCAAGCCTTTAACATCAAAAGGTTTTGTGCACACTTTCGATTTAGGGTTACGCGAGTTCCAATCATATCGATTGTGAATTCAAAAGTAACCGGAACTATCTTTCTAGGCTCTTCGTGTTTTGGGATTGAAGATCAGGATCAGAAGTTCCATACATCCATTCTCAGGTAAGCAATTCAAAGAAAAAAGGGAGACCACGCTCCTAGGTGATTCACGTACGTGCTATGATTGAAGATCTTGCGGATTACCATCGACGTAGGTCAATCGAATCACGCGACAAGAGGTATTTAACTCTAACCGTATATTTTGTTTAATTAATTAAAGGGTTAAGGTTCAATCTTTTGAAAAAAATTTAAACTATACGAAAATCTACTTTTCGCCTTCCGCTGCGGTTTTAGTTAATTTTTCCTTACAAAGTATATGGCTGCAACAGATGTTAAAAGGCGTGAGAAGTTGTTTGCTGAGGGAGACCAGGTTATGGTATTTTTGCGCAAAGAGAGGTTCCCAGTTGGTACCTATAATAAGTTGAAGCCAAGGAAGTATGGACCGTACAAGGTGGTCAAGAAGATCAACAACAATGCCTATGTGATCGACTTGCATGCTGATATGAACATTTCCCGAACTTTCAACGTAGCTGACCTTTATGAGTTTTGTGATGATGTTCCGCTTTATCCAGATTATAACTAGAGGTCGAGTTCTTCACAGGTGGGAGAGACTGATGTAGGACAATTGACTTTGGACTTTGAAGAAGAGATGGATAGGAAATTGTCCAAAAGAGGTGCTTCAAAGAAATGGGCATAACGTTTAGCTCGGTTGTCAGATTTCCTATTATAATATGTTTTCAGAAAGGGTTTTAAGATCTCCATAGCTGGACAATTGGGGATTTCCCGGTTGACGTCATTTACTCCCTCAACCGAGCTGTTTAAGTTAGGTTATCGGGTAACCAAAGATTTTCGTGTTTTTGTATTTGTTTTCTGTTTTTTTTATTTAGATGAGGATATTTTAGTCTTTTCTGTTTTTAGGGTTTTCTGAGCCTATTTAAGGCTTTTGTTATCAGTTTTGAGGTATGATAATATATTTTACAATTTGGTTTCAATTCGTTTTCTGGTGGATTCCAGTTTATGTTACTGTTAGGGTTACGCTGGTGATCCTAGAACTTCCGTTCTGCGTCACCAACCCAAAAAATAAAATTGGACCATCATTATATTTATGAATTTATATATATATATATATATAAATTGGGTGTGTTAATAGTTTAAGAAATTTATAAATAAAATTATAAATTCATTTTAGTGAAGGTACTATTGGCAATAAGATTGGTGCTTATAGTAATGATTTTTTTTTTTTAAATTAAAACATGGGTGTACTTATTAAAATGAGTGTACTATTTAGTTTTATGTGTGGCAATATGGTAATATCCACACCCTAAAAAAATTAAAATGAAGTGTAAAAATATATTTAGTAGATTTTGAATAGCAACACTGAGCCTCTACTTATGATTTAATAGTTTTATAATGAGTTTGTTAACTGAGGGTCATTTGTTTTTTTGTCTGAAGATTGAACAGTACTGAATTTTTCTGAAGACTGAATAGGGACTGAAATCTGAACTTAAATAACATGTTTGTTTTTTTTTTCTCATATCTGAATGTATTGTCAACATGTTTGTTTTTTAAAAGTTAAATTGTCTGAAACTAAGTAATTTTACATTTATATCCATGTTAAACAATTATACATATAATATAGAATAAAAATAAATCCAAGAATGATAATTATATATGAACACATATGATTATGATCTTCTTCTTCGATTACAAATAAACTCCATTTTTATTAAGAAAAGAAAAGATTTTTTTTTTCAAAAAATAAAAGGGGATGTAAGAAAACCCACACAAAACAATCTAAAAAAATAATATATAAATACATCACCCTAATATCATAATAGAGTATTGATATTAAACATCAATATGAGAAGTAATAGGGTTCATTTTTTATTTTTAAAGCTATTTAAAATAAGCAATATATTAAAATAAATATTTATATACCATATCTAATTATGATGAAATTGGAAATATGTTATATATAGGGGATAGTATCGGAAGAAAAGATTTTCGATTGTATTTAATGTAATTCAGTGAATTGCAATTAAGTGAGAAGTCAAGATTTTTTACTTTTTATTTTAAGTTGTTTTTTGGTATTTTTAAGTTGTTTGACCACTTAAAAAATAAACAAAACAACTTAATAATTATGATTCATACCCATTAAGTTTTAAGTGGAAAACACAAACGACCCCTAAGTTAGATGTCAAATGTTTAGACCTAAGATTTGGTTGTTTTTTTTTTTTGTTGAATATTATAATAATTCAGGGTTTTATGGGGGTTGGGGGAGAGACTCGAACCCACAACCACGTGATATTAGTTAGAGGGGCATTATCACCGAACCAACCTCATACTTTCAAATTAAGATTTGGCTTTATGAAGAGCTATTGGACTGGTCAGAAGCTGAATTAAACTTTATAATTTAATATATATATATATATATATATATATATATATATATATATATATATATATAGTCATTCTCACCTACAAACCCTTTGACATAACAGTTTATACAAACCAATATTTTATGTCTTTGGTTCAAAATTCAAAAGTTGTCATGTATTCTCTCTTCTAGCCCACGTACCACTTACAAAGCAAGCCTTGGAAGTTGATCAAAATGTATAAAAAGTTGGTTTGTACATGTCTTATGTCACATAAGTCTCGAATTTATAAAAATAAATCTAAAATTTACAAAATAAGTCTCGAATTGCAAAATTAGTCTCGAATTTGTAAAAAAACAAATCTCCAAACTCATCACACACATACCCAGTAACAATATATCAATTCCAGTTTTTACATCGCTACAAATTCACCACAGAGATTTCAAATCCCTCTAGTTCTAATAGAAATGTAACAGTAAACACATTCACAACACAAAGACTTATAAAAAAAATCTCCAAACTCATCACACACATACCCAGTAACAATATATCAATTCAAGTTTTTACATCACTACAAATTCACCACAGAGATTTCAAATCCCCCTATTGTAATAGAAATGTAACCGTAAACACATTCACAGCACAAAGACTTATTATTTTTTTAGAGAGAGAGAGAGCATGTGTGAAGTGAGAGGAAACTAGAAATGAGAGAGAAGAGTGAAGAGAAGAAGAAGGCGTTGAAGAAGTTGAAGTAAGAGAAAAAAAAAACAAAATAAATAAGTAAAGAATGTCACAATGAGAGCATTTTTGTTACTACTTTGGTGCTATATAAACTTAGGGAGCGGATATTGCCACCCATAAAACTAATTAGTACATCCATTTGTATAAGTACACCCATGTCTAAAATTTTAAAAATAAATATTACTATAAGCATCCATCATAATACCAAAATACCTTTATTTAAATGAATATATTCATTTTATTTATAAACCCTCTTAAATTATTAACACACCAAATTTATAAAAAAATCATATTATTTTTGGAAACAAATCATCTTCTAATGACAGTCCAATTTACTTTTGAAAATGTCTCGAATGTATGAGCTTTGTGAAAGGGAATATGTAGAACTGGATTGTATGGGGTCAAGAGATTTTTATGATTTTCAATATGAAATTCTCTTATATATACAGTCATCTTACAAAAAAAAACTCATTAATATCTACAGCTATCTTAAAGAAAAATATATTTTGTTTATAGATATAGTTCATAACTAGACATAAAAAAAATATAAATTAAAAGTAAAATAATATCTGCCTCTGTATGATCAGAGTCCTTTGAAAATTCTTTTTTCATTACTGTTTTATGATAATTATGTGATGATGCGAAAGTTTAATACTTGAAAATAAGTTAGAGTTTAATTAGGGTTTATCATAATTAGGGTTTATCATAAGTTTATTTATTTATATTAAAGGGATATAGTTAAAGATATGGGTGTAATTAGTTAGTGTACTTAGTATTTGGTTTATTTTTAATTAAAGTAATTTGTCTTTATTGGTAATTTTTTATTGGGATATTTTTATAATTAATTTTTTTAGTAAAGAGTGGTGCTATTTTTTTTTACTGTATCTAGAGTGGTGCTGTTATCAATTCACTAAATATCTTTCAACACTCCATTTTAACTTTTTTTTATTATATAACAATTTTATATTAATTAAAATTATTAACAAGTATAAAGAAATTCTAAATATACTGCAGAACACTTTTCTATACTCTAATGTTACTTTTATTTTATTTTATTTTATTTTTATCTTATTGTGTTTTACCAATCCTAGAACAGTTTTTTCAATATCATTAAAATTTTATATATTTGTACATTAAAAAAATTATATTTAAGATATGACAGAGGATCTGTAACAATAATTTATGGGAAGACCCTGGAATTCGTGAGTGAGTAGAGCACCCCACTTGTTGTATCGAATGGGTTTGTTGCGTGGAACTGCAATATCATTACAAACAGAAAAAAAAAAATTTGTTAATTGAAGTGTACGGTATATGCAGTACCATATGGCCACCCGACTTCTTCACAGTTTAAACTCCTATAACACTTTTCAGAATATGGCCACTAGATCTTCAATTTCGGGAATATGATGATCCCACCTTTGAAAGTCTCACCTCCTCGCGAAATCACATTTTCCTTAAGCCTTATCACGCCTCTGATTCCTACAATTTCAGTTTACCTAAATACTCAAGGCCATTGACTAAAGTGAGTCATTTGCCTCTTTTTTTTTTGTAATTTCAGTTCACATAAACACTCAATTTTTGCACCAAATTCCAGTATTCAATTTTAAAAAGAAGTTAATTTCACTATTCAATTTTAAAATATATTATTTTAAGACAAATTGATTTTTATAAATAAAATTTGTTGAGGTTCTTATAATGAAGTGTTTTCAAAAAAGGAGTGTTAAAAGTAAAAAAAGATAATATTGAAAAAATATATTGTTTTTAGAATTTTTTAAATTGAAGTCTTTAGAATGGAGTGCATTTAGAGAAGGAGTGTGAAAAGAAAAAAAATGGATTGTAAGGAAAAAATCTCTTTAATAAAATATGAATGTACTAATTAGTTTTATGGGTGATAATATTAACACCCATAAACTTAACTTATTAACTTGGTGTTATTCTGAAATGTTAAGTTGGATTTTGTGCCATTTAGGCTCATTTACTTTAATTGGGAAACATTATTCTAGGAAAAACAATGTATAAATATTAAGTAACAATATTACCATACGCATTCAATACAATTTTTTTTAAGAATTTAAGTTTAATATTGTAATAGTAAAAGCAATATTATGTGTAGTTAAATTAATTTTATTAATAAAAGAGTAATGCTAGACTTTCTAATTTTTTTTCCAAATTTCTTCCTAAATGGTGTTGGCACGTGAGGTGTCAACATCTTATGAGATTAAGTGGTGATTGATATAGTGTTGACATTTCACGTACCAACACCATTTGGGAAGAAATTTCAAAAAAAAATTTAGGAAGCCTAGCATTACTCTTAATAAAAATATTCTTTATATATTTTTAGTTTAAATTGATTGGGTCTTTTCACTTTTTATTTTTATTTTTGAAGTATTGCAAGAATATTACAATAGGACTGCAGATTTGAACCCCTCACCACTTATGTGGAAGGGAGGTGCACTACCCGCTCTTTTAAGAGGTGTACACTTTTTTAACTGTGATAAAAATATATTTTATTAAATTTGAGCAAAATATATTTAATATATTAGCTTAAACTCTCAAAACTTTAATAACTTTGCTTTTTTAATAAATAGAACATATTTATTTAATACGTTTTATATGCCACTTACCTGACTGGGGAAAAGAAACTATAAAACATGCAGTAAATATGTCACAATGAAATTTCCGGTTTTAATTTTTTTTGAAAAGAAAAATATGTTTTTTGTTTTTATTTTATTTTTTTCAAAAAAAATAGCTAACGAACTCGTTTCATTGTTTTTGTTTCAAAAACCAGAAAACGTATTTGCAAAACGTTAACGAACAAATTTATATATATATATATATATATATAAACATAATCTATAGAAAACCGGTATATGGTACACTGAAATGTTATTGTATATGATCATATGTGAATAGCATGTGATTGTATGTATATAATGATATCGCATGAGTTACATACGATCACGAAAAAAAAAAAATATAAATTTTATTGTGGTCGTATATAAGTTGTATGTGATCACATATGAATTGATGTGATCATATCCAAAAAGTCATGATTATATATATAGTTTTTAAAGGTGTATGATACACCGGTGGTTATAGACCAGTCCACATATATATATATATATATATATATATATATATATATATATATTATGGTTATTTTATCCCTAATGCGCACCGATGAAAAGAAATCATAGAATATCTAAATCTAACATTTGGTTTCATCCAACAATTATATTTGAATGTTGAAAAAATATATTAAATATTAGATATATTATAAATATATTAAAGAAAAAAATATATATATATATATAAGATTCTCTCTCTCTATATATATATATACAAGATTCTCTGTCTCTCTCTCTCTATATATATATACTTTTTTTTCTTCCCTTCCAACAAAAAACTTATTTTCTTCTCAAAAATAAACCAACGCATTTTCTTCTTCCAATGTATAATTGTAAGAGTATCTCTAATACTACAATGGATTGTGAAAATTTTATATGTCGCATAGGATAAATAAACATCGTGTTAAAATATATCTCTCTAATGCAATCATTCTAGTTCAATGTCAAGGTGATATGGCAAAAAAATATATAGACACCGTCAACATGAATGTCTACTTTCAGAGGATATGTTGAAGATTTCATTTTTGATCACCTCTCTTTCAAGGGGGGTGAGCATTACTACCTCGTCCCCCCTTATGTTGACATGTGTCCATTTGTTAACCAGGGTTAAAAAAATTAGCAATTATATATTTTAGGGTTTGTTCTACCAATTTTACCTCTGTTTCTATTTTTTATTTTCTTGACAATGCCGGAATTCCAAAAAACAAAACAGCATAATCTAAACCAAAAATAGAAAATCAATTGGAAAAAAATAGATAACCAACTGAAAAAAAAACAAAAAATGGAAACGGTGTTCCAGAATCAGATGAACACCAGAAACCACCATCTTTTAAACCAAAACCCACCACCATCCATCTAAATCGCCAAACCCTGACTATCATAATTAAAAAAAAATACCCAAACCCTAAAATCATTCAATCAACACCCACACCCATCGTTTTCAGAAATCAACAACCACAACCACAACCACACACAAATCAACATCCACACTATCATCTAATAACAAATTTGAAATTGAAACAAACAAAAAATATATATATATATATTTTTAAAATTGGAATCACTATAGACACCCACACCATCTTCAGATATCATCACCCATACCATCTCCGAAAATCAAAGAGAAGATCTCAACATGCCTATACCCTCACCTCGCGGCCGTGACCACCCTTTTTTTATAGGAAAGAAGAGGGAGAGAAGAGAGATGGTAAGAGAAAGAGAAGGGGGATCTATGGCGAGAAGGAAGAAATTGGTGTTCGTAGGGTGTAGTGGCTAGTATGATTTCAATGGGTTTGGAGTGGCTGTGGTGGCTAGGGTTTTGTGTTAGAGAAGATGATATGATTGAAGATGGGATTTGGGTTTTTTGAGTTTAGAATAGTTTTTTTTTACTATTATTATTATTAAATCTGAAATTTTTATTGTAATATTTGTTAAATAATTTTATATTTAATTCTTTTTATTTATTTACCTGTTTGCCATTGTCAAAGTTAATTTTGTTTACCCCTGATTAACAAACGGACATATGTCAACATGTGGGGAGGGGGCAGTGCTCACCCCTTCTCAAAGGGTGAACAAACATGAACTCTCTGATGAACAGCTTGTAAGGTCCTCTATTTTATGATTGACTTATTTCATAACAAACCATATTGAGATTATTTGTAACGGGTAGCTTAGGTCTCTTATCGTAATTCTTCATCAACAAGCTTCCAGGATCCCAAAGAGCTTCGAGAAAGGCAGTTCACTTGTCTTTGACTTCTTAAAGAAATTAGTTGTACACACACTCTTTCATGCATTTGGTTTTCTCTTGTATTGTGCTCATTCATCTTTGTGTTGTGCATTCATTACACAAACACACTTGCATGACATTCATATGTGTTCTTTATTGCCTTTTCTTGTGTGCATTGTCACCTCTCACACACTTGTACACATTGCATATGTGTTGGTGTATTAAACCACATGAGAAGGCCTCATTTCTCATTGTCGTGGTCATGAAGTCGTCTTGATCAACCGCGGATTGCCTTCCAGCAAGTGTCGTGGTCCAAGTGTCGTCTTGGGTCGCCTTGGCAATAGGCGAGTCACTTCCTCCAGCGCTTTCCGCGATCCTAGTGATGTTGTGGCCAATCGCGACATTGTCGCGAACACTTGTCTTCAGCGGTTTCAGCGGTCCACGTGATGTCATGGACCACCACGGAATAGGGACAGCGGCATATTTGCAACGTTTCGTTTGCCTTGCCGAGGCTGGCTACCATCTTGGGCAACCGCGACGGTCGGGACCGCGACAATCATTTATTACTCAAAACGAGGTTGTTTTGACTTCCCTATATATGGCCATTATGTTTTCTTGTTCATTATGAACTCTAAGCTTTCTGACTCCCTCATAAGAGATAGAGAGTTCTATTGAGAGAGAGGTTCCAAGACTTGATTTTTAACTCTCAAAATCCCAAACCCTCATGCATTCAAGCATCATCAAGATTTAATTAAGCATGGGTATTCATAGCATTTTGTCTTGGTAAGTTAGGTTCTTCATTACTCATCATCTAGTGTCTTATCTACCAAAATATCTCCTTGATTGCAAAGTTATTGTTTTTATTATATTTTGTGACAACATGTGTTGATTGGGATTTGTTTGGTGACTAGGTTTTAGATTTGCATTTCTTCATCTAGTTAGATTTTTATGAACATTCATATGTACATATTGATATCTATGATTTTTTTTATTGCCATCATAAATCTCTAGATAAGCATTTAGTGTTGCCTAGTGATGAAAGCATCATTGTACTCTCGTCAAAAGATTTTACCTTTTATAATTCAACCTCGCTAGTGCACGAGTCAAGAGACTAGTATAGCAACAAGTAAGGGTATCGTTCCGCGGGGAGGAGTTATCCGTCAACCGTCAACCGTCTCATGTTTTAGTATTTATTGAAAGCATGTAAATAGAATGCGGATAGGTGAGAATGGTGTGTGTAGGGTGTAAGCATAATGCGGTATGGTGTGTGCGTGGAAACGAGAAGAATGCAAATAAAATAAAAGGAATATAGAGAGGTGAGAATGGTGTTTAAAGAGACCAATAATAAAAGGTTGGATAGAAGAGATGCATGAGAATGATCACACAAGGGGCAACAAGCTCACCATACATAAGTGCACAAATAGTGGTTGTTAAGCATTAAGCACATTCAATTCTAGTTAAGGACTTGTTCTCTCTTGAGAGATTTGAGACACAAATCACTCCCCAAAGGTCATGGCTAGAGCAATTGTACCTCTTGTCTCAACTAAGGGATTCAGAAACACTTCTCACTCCCCAAAGGTCATGGATAAAGCAAGTGTGCCTCCAATCCCTACCATTAAGCATATGGACATATAGCTAAAACTTATTCAAGAACGATCATGCATAAAACAAGTTTCATCTATTCTTTAAGGCTAATTGATTACGGTTGTACCCGGATTAGCCCTCCATAGAGGCACAACCGAAACCCACAACACTAAAATCCATCCATACAATGCTTTTTGACCTTCCAAAGACATACACACACAAATGGGATATTTGATTAAAATTACTCCTACAATTAAGTTAATCTACTCATAATCTCATCCATAAGCACATATCAATTTCCAATCTCCACACACATGCATATCAAGATAAGTGATTATCAATAATATCAAGAACAAATCAAAACCCAAATGAATATAAAACAACTAATATATATATTGAGCACAAAATAGGTTTACAATATTTTCCAATTGGGGATTACACAATTAAGAAAACATGAAATACAAAAAGATGAGATAAAAGGAAACAAAACCCTTGAAGAGTCCCTCCAAGAGCTCCTTCCTTGGTTGGCTTGAATTTGATCTTGGACCACTCCTTGTATTTGCAATCAACTCTCAAATGTGGTGGAGGATGGGTAGAAATGGTGTGGAAGAGACATCCATGGAGGAAAACCTCCATGGAAGCTCTTGAAAGCTTTCTCTCTTATTTGGTAGAGAAACGAATAAGATGAAGAGAGGGTTTTGGGGAAGCGAAGGGTTATGAAAGAATGAAGAGAAAGTGGTGTATTTATAGTGAATGGAAGGTTTGGGGACGAATTGGGGTGAAATGAAGAGTTTGCCCCTCTAAAATTCATCAAAATTGGGCAATCTGGTGTAAATCGGCTGCTGAGAGTAGCAGAATTTTGGTAGCCGAATTACGTGTGTTTTCTGGTCGAAATCAGCTGCTGAAATCAATTGATGGGAGCCGCAGAATTTTGGCCGCCAATTGGTTTCCAGCCACGCACACGGTTACGAAAATGCGCATATCTCCCTCTAGAAAACCCGAATGGCAATTCATAAAAACCACTAGAAAGTAGACTTCTAGGGTTTTCTAAAAATACGTGGTTCGAAACCCAATTGAATATGAGGAGGGAGATATGACCCCCGAAAGTTGAGTGTTCTGTATGGGCATTTTATAATTTCAGCCCATCAACTCTTGGAAAATAGAGTTAACTTGTGCCGCGGTCTCTTTGTCGCATTCTAACTCAACGGTGAATCTACTACGAGACAATAGTTTTGCTTGCCACGGTTGACCACGAATCACGCAGCGGTTTGGGTCAACTGCGAGGCCACGACAACTCTGAATACTTCCAATTGTTCTATTTAAGCTCATATTTGCCTCCCAAGCTGATCTTTAAGCTCAAAACTTTATTGTAGGGAATATGTACATATACAAGGCTCAACAAACACTTATATATATAAATAAGTTCGAAAACAAGAACAAAAGCTAGGAAATGGGGACCTTAAATAGGTATATATATGGTCCGATCACATAGCATTAATTGCAATTTTTTTTTTGAAAAGCAACTATATTCACCAAGAAACAAAGTAACAACAACAGCAAAAAGGGGATCCTCAAAGCAACACCAAAGCACAACAAACCCAAAACAAGGAGAGGCAAGCGCAACAAACCAGACACAAACAGCCACGACTTAGAAAAAGAGAAAGGGACAAAACCAAAAAAACCAAAGAATCAAGCCAGACTCCAAATAAGCACGTCCATATCACCCCTATCACTCTTTTTTGCCAAGAAATCTGCAACTGAGTTGGTGTTTCTAGAACAATATTCCATTGACGCTTGACCCAAACTCCCCAACATGCAGCTGATGTCAAGGATCAAATGAAGATGACTCAGATTACCCAAGTTGGTGCTATCAATCCAAGAAACTGCCGACTTGGAATCACTAGTAAAAACGATTTTCGTACCACACAATTCTGCTATGTTGACACAAAGGCTGCATGCTTTAGCGATAACCTGAATTTCAACAGAAATGGCATCTTGAATGCTAATGTTTACTGAATATTTACACAACACTTTACCATTATGATTTCTCAGCACTCCCCCAATACCCGTTTGACCAGGAGAGCCCCTAGCCGATTTGTCCACGTTAAAGCGCGGGACATCAAGCGGAGGAGGAATCCAGTCCAACATCTTCAAGACCTTCACTTTGATACTTTCAGTGCAACAATCATTAATGTTCATCATGATATGGGTAACTGGATCATTGGAACCTTTTCCAAGAAACTTGAACCACCAAGCAACACGGAACCTGATCATATCTTGAACTTGGCCATTAGAAACTTCAACATTCCTGAACACCTTCCCATTCATCGCCTCCCAAATGGACCAAGTCACAACAAAAAACAAAGAGAACCAAGCTCTTTCTAATAAATTCTTGGTACAAATACCAATCCAACATTTCCACCATTCCAGCAAAGAGACCGGAACACAAAAGCTAACTCCCCACCACTTCATACAACTGATCCAAATATTCCAATACCATTTGCAATTAAGAAAAAGATGATCAATGGACTCATCTCCTTCATTGCATAGAGAACACTCCATATTTGAGCCAATCTGCAACCTGAAATTCTTCATGACTTCTTTGACCGTAACTCTGCCATTCAAAAGATTCTACACAAAGATTTCAATCTTTGGGGGGCAAAATCCTTGCCATATTCCCCTAAACACCGAAGGATCCCACCTAAGTCTACTTTCGAGTCTTAACCAAAAAGACTTCACTGTAAAAATACCGTCATAACAAAAAGACCATCATATGGTGTCAGGTATAAGGTTCTGAATTTTAATGTTGTCAAGGCATCTCCTGAAACTCTTCCATTGATCAATCTCCCAATTGAAGCAAGGTCTCCTTAGAGGGATGTCTCAAATCCAAACATTACCATCCTTATTGCCATAGTCAATAACACAATCATCTTCGACAGCAGCAAGAGAGAACACTCTGGGAAAAACCTCTTTCAGAGGCATTCCATCCACCACCAAATCGTACCATAATCTGGCTCTATCACCCCTGCCCACCACTACCCTCAAGCCTTCTTTAAGAATCTTCGCAGATTCCGACCCATGATCAAACAGCCCACTAACGGCCTTGACAAAAAAGGAACAAGATGAACTGTAACACCAGTTCCACCTCAAGAGACTCTTATTGACTCTATACTTGGCACAAATAACCCTTGACCGCCATTGCACTTACTTTTTCGAATCGTCTCCCACTTGACCAAATGCATTTTTCTCTTTTCTCTACCATCTCCCCAAAAGAAACTCCTCTGAAGACTCTCAATATTTTTGGCAATAGAGACCAGGATTTTAAAGACCGACATATAGTAAAATGGGATACTAGACATAATTGCTTTGATAAGGACAAGTCTACCACCCTTGTTGAGAAAAGACCGCTTCCACGGAGTGATACGGTTTTGAATTCGATGAAGTAATCCTTGCTAGAAAACTTTTGAGCAAGGACGACCCCCGAGCGGGAGCCCCAAATATGAGATAGGGAGCGTAGCACTAGTACATCTAAATTTTACAGCCTAGTTTACCTCACTTTCTTTACTTTTACAAACCTTCACCACACAAGATTTCTGAAAATTGATGCGCAACCCTGACGCCACCTCATAACACCGCAAGATACGTCTAGTGATCATGAGATATTCCTCATTGGATTGGAGGAATAAGATGGTATCGTCCACGAATTTCAAGTGAGAAACATGAACCGCACCCTCTCCAAAATACGCGCCTCTCATCAAACCCATAGCCTCCGCTTTTCTGAATAAGGCACTCAATCCTTCCACCGCCACATTGAATAAAAAAGGGGACAGAGGATCACCCTGGCAGAGACCCTTTTCAATCCTGAATTGTCTTGAAGAGCACACATTCACCAAAACAGACAGTATCGGAGTGGAGATACAATAGCCTATCCACTGTCTCCATTTCACTAAAAACCCATTTCGCTCATCTTGTTATTCAAAAAGGTGTGGTCCAAGCTGTCATATGCCTTTTCAAAGTCCAGTTTAACCATTAGCCCCTACTCTTTGCTCTTTCTCCAATGATGAATGATTTCTTCGGCTATAACAAATCTATCTAGAATCTGCCGGTTCTTTACGAAAGCTATTTAAGTCTCTCCCACCACCAAATTAAGGACCTTCCTCATACGATTAGATAGCACCTTGGCTAAAATTTTGTATAAGGATCCCACAAAAATTATTGATCTAAAATCCTTCATGGACGTTGGCTTGACAACTTTGGTGATTAACGCAATAAAAGTCTTATTTAGATCCTTGAAAACCAACCCGTTCTGATGAATATTTTCCAAAAATACCATAAAGTCTTCGCAGATAACGTTCTAAATTTCCTTAACAAAGTTGATATTGAAACCGTCTGGCCCCGGAGCTTTGTTTCCATCACAGCTAGACAAGGTCTCCCAAACCTCTGCCTTACAAAATTTCTTCTCCAAAGAATCGCATTCCGATTTCGACAATTTCTTCAAGGGTAAACCACTTATATTTGGACGATACCATAGAACATTCCTGTTATGATTTTCAAAAAAGTCGGTCACTCTCTCTCTTACCTCTTCCGGCTGTAAAATCACCACCCCATTAAAAGAAATATTTTCAATAAATTATTTCTCCTTCTCCCACTAGCTACATAGTGAAAGAATCTCGAGTTTTTGTCACCTCCAAGAGCCATTCCACCATTGATCTTTGTCTCCAATGTTGTTCCTCAAGTCTTAGGGCCTTCCATAGTTCAGTCAAAGTCTCTAATCTCTCCTTCCTTAAAGAATCTGACCACCCATTCCCAACTGCATGTCATCAATCTTATCCAATTTCTCCTCCAACGCCTTGGTAGTTGACACAACTCTAGCCTTAGACACTGGCCATCTCTTAATGTTACACTTGGAAGCTTTCATTTTAGAATGTAGGATGTAGCTGCAAGTCCCAGTCACCTTACTATCAACCCAATCATTTCTAACCTCTGCCATTAAACCTTTATCATCCAGGCATTTATTATCAAACCTTAAGGGTCTAGGGCCCCAATTAACCTTCGAAACACCCAAAATGATGGCACTGTGATTTGAGATTGTTTTTGGATATCTTGTTTGCACTATGTTGAGGAACCAAGAAAGAGTGATGGGGGACACCAGATCCTCCTACCATGTTGTTCGACCCCCCCTGGTAATGGAATATCCACCACCTTAGCCCGAAGAATGAAATCCTTAAACGCTCTAGTCGACCATTTGTTAAACTCGTAACCATTCCTTTCTGAGGCATCAATAACAGTGTTAAAGCCCCCTCATATGCACCAAGGCATAGAAAAAGACAGTTGAACATTAATGATGAATTCCCACAATTCCTTTTCTCTCGCTTTCCAAGTTAGACTAATAAATATTGCATAGTACCACTTCCTTCTCAATCTTATTCAGAACCCCCACCAAAATTATACACCACTTGTTCGAAATACAGTCCCTGATAGACACCATTTCCTCATTCCACAAAGTTAACAAGCCCCCAGCAGAGCCTACTGCGCCAACTTATATGCCTCTAGAAAGCAGCACACCATCAAGACTTCTAATGATACTACTGTTGAGGGCTCCAAGTTTAGTTTCTTGAATGAAAAAAACTGCAACACTTTGTTTCAACACCTAACTTCTGACCTTTCTTTTCTTCTCCACCTTACCCAACCCTTTCACATTCCAGGAAGACACTAATATAAAAAAAACACAAAACCTAATCCAGCATAAAAAAATCAACTGTAGAATCACGCTTCCTCTCTTGCCACATCCTCATTCACTCTAGATGTCACGTACTCCACTATGTCATCCTCATTCCAATTGAAATCAAACCCCAAAGTTGCCCCCATCTCCAAAACTCTAACAACCTCCTCATCCAGGTCCCAATCCGCCACCAAAACCTTCCCTTCCGTCACTTCGGCATCAACCTCATGGTTACTACTTTTAGTAGCCTCATCAGAGGCCTTATTCCTATTCTTCATGTCTACCCCCAGCGCCACCCATTTTTCAATAATTTTCACAATTTCCTCCTCCAAATTCCAGACAACCCTTCTATTTTTCAGCCTTAATAGCAATGTTGGCAATATCATGTTGGGCAAGATTAGACTTGAGATCTCTAGTTTTCATAGGATGAGTCTTGATATTGGATATAGAGTGCTTACCTCTAGGATTTTCCTAATTCGAGGTCAACTTCATTTCCTTTTGACCACGCTTGCTTTATTTTGCCATCGTCCGGTCGTTGTAAGGTTGAGCAGATACTGTATTTGCTACCTCTGCACTTCTTTATGAGGAAGGAAATTCATCTTCTGAGTTCCATATAAGCCTTTCAGGCTTTTCATTTCTATACTAGTATCAACTTCCTCTTAGGAGCCCATGACACCTGGGCCTGAAGCAAAGGAGCCCATGACACCTGGGCCTGAAGCAATGCCCCCCCCCCCCCCCCCCCCCCCCCCCCCCCCCCCATTTTTTTTGTTTGTCTTGTTTTCCTCATAACTCCCTTAGGGGGCCCATTGGCGCACAAACCTCTTGGCTCACTATCTACTAGTTTCTCCACCAGCCCAGCTTTGGAACACTCACCTTTAAGCCAGATCAATTCGACATGAACGTTACATTAAACTTATAATCTGACGAATTGGACTCTGATTCACCACTCTCCTCCAACACACGAGTGCACCTCTATTTCTCCAGTCTCAACTTACCATCACAGATAGGGTTCCTAGATCTAAACCTTGGGTTTTGAAACCACTATCCTATGCCCTTGTCCAAAGTGACCCTTTCCCCACCAACTTCCTTAAAAAGGTGATTGGGATTACTCTCCTGAAAGTTACTATCAGCCTTTAATCTCTCCCTCATGTCACTTCGATGAGATTGACATCCTTCTCTGCTCCCATACTGATGTAATCAGGCCTACTACCATCATCAAATGACCGCTCCCTCATATCTTTCGAATGGGTAAAGTCTGGTTGCCTATTCAAATTTGAATCTGAAGATTTCAAATCCAGCAACTTATCCACCCAGACACGGGTTACTGGAGTTCCCCTTTCCACCAAGCTCACCGAAAAAGAGCTGTAACCTGTTCGAACAGTAATTTAACCGATTAACTATTTTCCTACTGGTGCAAGAATCAGCACACATCCTCTATCCAGTCTTCGTTTGAACTCAGTATCCTCTTCTACCCATAAAGTCTCGCCCACCTGATCTCCAATTTTTTTTAAAAAGGTATTGCACCAGCAATTCAATGGTACACCATATATGTCAACCCATCTGATATTATTCATCGATAGAGATTTTGACGATTGAGAAGAAGCTTTCCATGCTGTCATTGAGAGGAAGCAATCTCTCCAAAGGAAGTCATTCTTAATGAAACCATCTCTGTCACATTTCGATTCAAAGGACCAGAGTATGCTTTTCCCTCATATGTAATTAGAATGGAACATATAACCCATATCTTCCAGTTTCCGATTAACTGGTTATGTACTAACAAAACTCTTCAACACTCCAATAGCACATCTAGATAGCCACTCTTCATCCTCTTTTGAGCCATTCCAAGACATTGTTAACGGCAACTTTCCCTATTCATGCTTTGGTGCAACAGCCCTAGGTATGGTATCTTTTACAACTTCTATGTAAGATTGTCCTTCAAATAACCTGAGTCCATGACCTTCATAGATATTATCCCCATCCTTACCACCCCCCACAATATTGTCGCTATTCAGTGGTCTAGCATTGAACCGGCGTCTATTCCAATCGTAGGTCGCCACTTTTGCCGCTATCGGCCAGCCATAAACATGCACTCCGTTCACCTTCTGAGCCATATTTTCAGCCTCATCCAACATCCCAAATTGAATGAAAGCGAAGCTGCTTCTGTTGGACATTCTTTTCGAAGATAGGAACACATCCCTAACCTTCCCAAATACCTTGAAGATGCCTCATAACCCTACCGAGTAAACTATGGGGTTGAGGTTTCCTATGAAAACTGACACCAAACTATCTCTGAAATCCTTACCTTCATCTCGATTTGAAGGTTTGGTTGACCTAAATCTACCTTGTTGTAGTGACAGAGAGTTTCAATCTCTAGAAAGCCCTCTCATTAGTTATTTTCAAACCATTTTGATGATGATCCATTATTTGCATATTTGAATATTGTTATATATTAACTTAGATTATGTATCTCTTCATTGAGTGTCAAGACTTGTGACTACGGGAGTGTAGTGCACAAGTAAGGTCTAGAATCACTATAAAAGGTCCGTGGGTAGTAGTGGTATGTTATGTTCCGAGAATGGTGTGACTAGACATCAACCTAGGTTGTAATTATCGTTACATATAGTGGATTTGAGAACTGGGGTGGCTAGGTGTCTTGCCCGTGAGTTTTTGCCCAGTTGGAGGGTTTTCTCACGTAAATCTAATCAACGTGTTTTTATTGTTTTCTGCACTTTAATTTCGTTGATTATTTAGTGTATTGTATTTGATTATGTTGGATTATTTTTGTAATATTGACTAATCCGAAACATTGGTAACTAATCGGATTTTAACAACTCATTCACCCTCCATCCAGGTTGTTTTATAGGATTACTCAACATTATAGATAAATATTTAAAAACTATTAAACAATTTGTGTGGTTAAAAATTACATAAAAATAAAATAGAATACAATAACTAGTTAAGTCATTAATAAGTTGTATTTTCAACAGAAGCGCGCATTAGTGACGTATTTTTCTTTTGGATGTCTATCAACTATATTTTTATACCACCTAGGAAGTAAGTCTTTTGACATTGATGACATGTTAATATTTATTGTGATGAAAGTCACCTTTACTTTGGAGATTCTCTAATACTTAATTAAAAAATCTATGTATAAATAAATCAAGAACCATTATCTATGTGTAAATAAATCGAGTTGGACGAGTTCGAACGGTGAGTGGTTGAACATATTTTTCTTTAATATGTTTATCTTATCTTTAATAAATCAAGAATCATTACCATTTTTTTAAATATATTTTTCTTATCTTTAATAATTTTTTTCAACATCCAAATCTACCGTTGGATGAAACCAAATGCTAGATTTGGAAGTCCTAAAATTTCTTCCATCTGTATGTGCTGAGGATATATATATATATATATATATATATATATATATATATATATATATATATCGTATTTATCAAGTGAGGTAACTCTACTTTAATTTCAGTAAGGACCTTAATGAAATCATATATATTTTTATGAACTTTGATCTGAATTTTATTTTTTTGTGGATGATAATTTCATTGAAATCTACCAATTGATAAAATTTGAGAATTTTTCAAGTATTAGAACTTTTTTTTTTGAATTTTCCTATATTTCTCTTATTTTTTGATGCCTTTATATTTAATAAAATCGGAATAAATAGTTCTAGTGCTTGAAAAATTCTCACCTTTTATTCATAGGTAGATTTCATTAAACTTATTATCCACAAAAAATTTAAATCAAAATTTATAAAAATCGATGTGATTTCATCAATGTCCTTACTAAAATTAAAGTAAGGTATACTTCAATTGATAATTACTATATATATATATATGAAACTTTTCTCCTCAGTGCGCATTGATAAATAAATAAATATATATATATATATGTGTGTGTTTGTGTCTTGCATGTAGACCATTAGATTCAATTGCTTTGACTCAGTCTATATGCACTTGTCGGTGTTTATCCATAGTCTATGACCCACATGCAATGTACTGATGTATTTTATATCAGTGCGCACTAAGAAGAAAATGTCTATAATGCTGCTTTGCCCAAATTTGGTGTCCAAATCTGGTGCCTAAATGATATGGCAATACTCTAATCCATTCATTTAGATTGTATTGGATGTGCATAATTTAAATGAATGGATTAGAGTGTTGCTATATCATTTGGGTACCAAATTTGGGTAGAGTAACATTACTCATATATATATATATATATATATATATATATATATGTTTTTGTGTGTGTGTGTGTGTGTTCGTGGGTGTCCTAATTCTAGGGTATTTTCGTCTTCTCAATGCAAGTTTAAGAACGCTTATGTAAAAAAATAAAATTTTACTTCCCAAAATCTGATATGGGCTTATCAAATTTAATTTATGACAACAAAGGATAGGAACAAAGGATAGAATTTACTTCATAAAGTAAGTTAATTAAAGCACTCCCATATTAGCAAATTAGAAATCCATATATGGACCATATGGTATATATATTAAAAAAAATCAATATATGGAAGTAATGAATTATTGTACATTTCAATATTGGAAACATTTAACCTAATTGAGGATTTATTCCATATATAGATTAAGGCAAGGTATTTACTTTTCCAAGTTTCTCCCCTTTATAAATAAGTAACCTTAATCAACATCAAGACCACCAAATCAGTCTTCTCTTATCTCTCACACAAGAGAAAAACCATGGGTCGCCGAAAGATTGAGATGAAGATGGTGAGAGACTGCAACTCAAGGCAAGTGACCTTCTCAAAACGCAGAAATGGATTGTTCAAGAAGGCAAGTGAGCTTGCCACCTTATGCGCAGCTCAGGTGGCCATTGTTGTCTTTTCTCCAGGAGGAAAGCCCTTCTCGTTTGGCCACCCAAGCGTGGAAGCTGTGTCACAACGCTTTCTAAATGAGGATTCGAAGCAGAATCCACATGTTGATGAGGAGGATGGAGTGCAGAACCTCAATGAGGAACTTACTCAACTCCTTAAGCAACTCGAAATAGAGAAGAAACGAGGCAAGGAGCTCGAGAAGGCTATAGCAGATCAGTCTACATGTAAATACAAAAAACCCATCTCCCAGCTCAACGAGGATGAGCTAATGGACATGAAGACAGCCTTAGAGGCGCTGCGTGAGAATTTGAAAAGCCATGTTAACGACATGGAGGCTTCCTCTTCCTTGCTCCTCCTCAACAAGGCTACCAAAGGATCCGATAATTAATTATGCTGCTCATAAAAAAAAAATCAAACTATTTTAGACTTGTACACTATTTATCTTTAGTATGAGCGCATGAATAAAAATGGATGGATACATTCAATATGTCCTGAACTCCTTTTGTCTGTTTACTTTTTCTCAAGTTTCCTCTCTTTTATTTTGAATTTTAGGTCAAAATTAAGTCTAAACCATGGCTTTTATTAGATATACTAGTAAATTCTTGCTTCAGAGGCTAATAAGAGATATTACAAGCACAACTTCAACGAAATCTCACTTACACCCTGACATGTAAACAACGAAGTTGTTTTTTATTAGGCTAAATTAAATTAATAATGAATGTAATTTAGCTTTAGTTAGTAATCTTTATAGAAATCGGTGGTGTTTAATTTCCATGTAGTATGCATGTACAAGCACACGCGCACACATATGCATATGCAAACACGCGTTAAGGAAACATTTTTTTTCCCTTTTTTATTGGGTTAAGGCTTAACATTACAATATAAAATGCTTAAATGCTCAAATGTGCTTGTTGGTTATTAAGTAGCACAGCTTTGGGAAATTATGCCATTAGAGTTTTCATTTCGATGGCAAATGCAATATGCATGGACGTAATTAGAAAATTTCAGTCAGTCTACTTAATATTCATACACATGCCCCATCAAACTGAATCGAGGTGAAACTAATAGATTCAGGCTCGTCTCTAATTAGAGGAACAGAGCTAGGTGCAGGCAAAGATTTAGTGAGAATGCATGATTGCCTTCTACTGAAGAGGGGGAATGTATTGAATAGATAAGAAACCTACGAATTATCTTTCAATATGTCCTCATGAACTCTTTTATGTTTACTCTTTCACAAATTTTCTCTCTTTTATGTTGAATTTAGGTCAAAATCAAATCTAAAACATGGCTTTTGTGGGATATATTTTTTAAATTCTTTCTTTCACAAACACAAAATCTCATTTATACAAACACAACCCTACCATGTAAAGAACAAAGTGTTTTCTTTATTTTTGATTAGGCCAAATTAAATTCATAGTGTAATGTAGCTTTAGTCGGTAATCTTTACAGAAATTTGTGGCGTTTCCATGTATGTATGCATATGTATATACAAGCAGACACATATACATGCAGGTGCAAACACGTGCTATAGAAGCTTTTTTTTTTTTTGCCTTCTTGATGGGTTCAGGCTTAACATTATAATTGGTCTATTTCTATAGGTCCCCATTTCCTATTATTTGTGCTTTGTTTTTGAGTGAAATTAGATATTTTATGTGTTTGTTGAGCATTTATAGGTCACATTCCGTGGAAGAGGTGTTAGAAGTTATTTTGGAGAAAATGAGCACAAAGATGAATTTCTGGCTGTGCAGATCACCCATATTACGGGGACCATATCTCTCAGTTCCGATTCAATTGTGTGTCCTACCACCTATGGATAGATAGCCCCCGAAGTGTTGTTTCTGGCGCACTTTTCGGATAGCAATTCCGATATTCATAGAAGAAGTTATGCCCAATTTAGTAACCGAAGGTCAGAGCTGGAGAAGTCAACCACGGGCTAGACAACGGTTTGTGCAAGCAACCTACGTAGCGGTAAAAAATAGTTTTTGGTGTTTCAGGCCACATGTGTATGCACGGTCGCCATTCGCTTGGAGGAAATTTGTTTCCGGCTTACGACAAGATCAACCTTGTAGGTCTAGGAGGTTTGAAGGTGTAGATATCTTTGTTGAATTGGAAGGTACTTCTATTCCGGAAATGGCCAAGCAAGAAGAGCATATGAGTCCACCGGTAGTGCTGGCAATTTGGGGAGGGCCCAAACGGGCCGCCCGGCTCGGCCCGCTTGAGAAACGGGCCAGGCCCAAGCCTCGTTTCGCTAGTGGGCCTGGCCGGGCCCCCTTTAGACAAATACCGGGCCGGGCCCGGTAAGGCCCGCAAAGCCCGCAGCCCCAAAAAAATTTTAAAAAGTTTTTTTCCTTTCGGGCGGCCCATCAAGGCTTGCTAGGAAAAAAATTTCAATTTTCTGGCAGGCTCTTATGGGCCGCTCGTGGGCCCGACCCATGGCCGTCAAGGCCCGCCAGAAAAAAAAATTCAAATTTTTTTCAAATTTGAATATTTTTAAAAAACAATTTGAATTAAGGGGTGGCTTTTATAATTAGCCAAGTGACCGTTAGGGGGGAAAAATATTCAAAACTTTTAAATATTACATTTTTTTTAAATCTTTTACAATTTTTTCCAATTATACCCTCACCTCATTCTCTACATTTTCTCTACTTCCCTACTCTCTTATTCTCTCTATTCTCTACAATCTCCAACATCTCTCACTCACTCTTTCAACCATATCTCACCACAAATTTATTACAAAATTACAAAAAATATTATTTATCGAAAACTAATTAAGTGTTGTATGAAATGAATAATATTATATTTCATATTAAAATTAGTACATTAATTACTCAAAATTATTACAATGTATAAAAAATAATATTGTATTAAAAAAAAATTCGAAGCCTGACGGGCCTGTAACGGGCCGGCCCGTTTAAGGCCCGGCCTAAGCACGGCCCGGTCTGTCCCTACACGGGCCTTGGAACCAGATCGGGCCCCCTTTTTTTCTAACGAGCCGGCCCGGCCCGGCCTGTTTTCCCTGACGGTCCGGGCCTAGCCCGGCCTGTTTCATAGACGGGCCGACCCGTATTGCCACCACTATCCACCGGGGTCACCAACACATGAGGTTGACAAGGGTATCATAGTTATGAGAGAGTTCGGGCAACCAATGATTGAGAGTCAACCATCACCAATTGTATTGAATTCGGCGGCTATGAGCTATGAGTTGAAAGGACTCCACGTCGCCATGCTTCCATCTTTCAATGGCCTCCCAAATGAAGATTGTTTGCAATTTATGAAGGACTACCATTCCATCTTGGAAGTTTCACCGAGGAGGATAATGAACCCTTTCATGAGGCATGGGGAAGATATAGGATACGTTTGCAACAATGCCCTCCTCATTTGGTAACCGAAGAGTACAAGGTCCTGCACTTTCTATGATGGATTGACGACATTCACACAAGCTTTGGTAGTTAATGCATGTGGAGGTGCACTCACAAAAAAATATGCTCTTGAGATTTTCGAGATATATGAGACATTGGCTCTCAACTCCCAACATAAAAGCTCAACTTTAAGAAGGGGAGGAAAACATGGTGTTAGTCAAGATACAGAGATAGCTAGGCTAACTAAGCAAGTAGAGGCAACGGCAAGAAATATGGGTCAACAACAAGGAGGAGTGAACTTGATATGTGAAAGGGAGAGTCACAATAGAGATTTGGTACCATGTGAGACCAAGGAGGTCCAAGCCTTGAACTACCAAAGAGGAATAAATGATTTGTATTCTAACTCCTACAATCCAGGATGGTGCAACTATCCAAACTTCTCATGGACCGACCCTAACAATGCTCTAAATAGCCAACCTAATCATTGGAACAATGCACCTAACCAACGAAATTCTTATCAGCCCAGAAAATCATCCTAGGATGACATGGTGACCAACCTTGCCCAAAGCTCTCAGACCACGGAAAATTCCTTGAACAATTTTATACAAGCAAGTGGGCAACGGTTTACACATATGGAAGCGTCTTTAAAGAAGTTAGAGACACATGTTGGACAGATTGCTGATACAGTGCACCAGAATGAGTCGGCTAGATTTCTGAGCCAATCCGAACAAGCCAAGGTAGTGACAGTTTTGAGAAGTGGCCGAGTGTTAGCTAACGAAGATGTTGGCCAACAAAGGAGAAATAAAGCCAAGGAGTCGGAAAATGTGAGTGAAAAGAAAGAAACCAAAGTTGACGCGGAAGAAAAAGTAGTTGATTCCGAGCCTAAGAAGACTTCACTGTTGCACAAGTCCCCCAACCCTTACATTCCACCAATTCCATTTCCAAGCAAGGTCCAAAAGGATAAGTTGAACAAGTCATTCAAGGATATTTTTGATGTGCTCTCCAAGGTGCATGTGAACCTTCCATTACTTGACATGATAGAGAAAATGCCTGCATATGAGAAGTTCTTCAAAAGTCTTCACGCCAATAGACAAAAGTTTGGACCGAACCATCAAGAGTACATAACGAGCAATGATAGTGCAGTACTTCAGAAGAAGCTCCTGCCAAAACTTAAAGATCCAGGTAGTTTTTGCATAAATATCACAGTTGGAGGTAACAAGCTCGAGAAAGGGATGTTAGACTTAGGTGCTAGTATCAACTTGATGCCTTTCTCCATTTATAAGCAACTTGGGTTGAATGAGCTTAAGCTAACAACAATGTCAATCCTTTTAGCGGATGGTCCAGTCCGATATCCGAGAGGAAATGTAGAAGATGTGTTGGTTCAAGTTGACAAGCTTATCATTCCGGCAGATTTGGTGGTTCTAGACTCGGATGATGTGAGTGAGGAAACGAACATAAGACCTATCATCTTAGGTAGACCATTCATGAAGACGGCAAGAACGATCATTAATATCTATGAAAGGAAACTTTCCATGACCGTCTTGGATGAAACAATAGAATTTAAGGTCTTCAAGTCCGATATGCAAGACACTAGCTCAGTTGGTTGTTTTGCAGTGGGTGCACTTCATTCAGAAGTGAAAATACAACTCAAGCGTGTGTCTAAACAACCTAGAGGGGGGGTGAATGAGTTGTTAATCGATTATTACCAACTTTTCGATTAGTCAATATTAAGCACAATTAACCCAAGCAATCAAACAATAAAAATCAAGTATAAAATGCGGAAATATAAATAACACTTGATTTTTACGTGGAAACCCTTCAACAAGGGAAAAACCACAGGATATCCTTCTAGCCACACACTATCACTGAAATCAACTATGTGAATAAAAGATTACACCCTCAAGTGATAATCGGACTCTCACTCTCAATAACCTTAGGCTATGGACACTACCGCTCGCCACTCTTGGTTCAATCCCAAGTGATAGCTTCTGATCCACTACTCTTGGCGTGAGCACCTCCTACTCTACCCCGCAGGCCTTTTACAGTGGCACTTGACCAATGTTTGCCAACCACACCTTAGTTGCAAGACTTGAATGCTTGTGCAACTTCACCCCAAAGCCACAAGACTTTGACTCAATGAAGAGTATAAAAGTCTAAGTGTATATATATATGACAATATACTCAATGCAATAATGTGCAAGACCAAACACAAAATGCTTAACTAGATGTTATAATGCAATTAAACAACCTAGTTATCAAACAATGCCCACATAACCATAAATAAGGACTCAATTAGATGCAAAGGGATTCTAGCAACCTAATTGTCAAATAAGTCCAACCAACACAAGTTGTCACAATAAATAACAAGGGCAATAAATATGCAATCAACAAATGCAATCAATGAGGCATAAAATCAAGGTCTAGATGCAAGGCATAAAGACTTAGCTAGAAGGGCATATGGTCCTAAATTCTAGCTATCACAATACAAACCCCAAATATGTCATAACTTCAAATGATATACAATAAACATGAAGATTTGCTAACCTAAGCAATAAATGACATGTCTTGATAAGCTAGAACAATAAATGAGCAAGAATGATAGTTCTACTTACCAAGTGAAGACATTAATGAAAACCCATGCTTGAATGATGTTAGAAATGCAAGATGAAGATGGTTTTTGGGGTTTTGAGAGTCGAGGAACAAAACTTGAAGCTTTCTCTCTCTAAGGGAGCTCTTTCTCTCATTATGAATATATATTTTAGAGCTCTAGGTCTGATTGGGGAAGAAGATGATGTATTTATATAATCAAAATGAAGCCACAGTCGTTTTGGATAAGGAAAAACTGATTTCTGGCCACAAAAAGCGACCTTAGGGCGACCTGGAGGTCAGGTCGCTTCAAGGTCGCTATTCTCTCGGGTAAAAAACGTGACAGCATAACAGCTCCAGTCTCGAGCGACCCAAAACATGACCAAACGACATCGAAACTTTTCGTATAATATACCGTTGGAAAGGTATAGAAGTCTTATTTCTACTCAAATCAACAAAACAAGATTTGGATGTTTGTAGAAATATTTATGGTCAAAAGAGTGACCAAAGGTCAGAATTGGTCAATAACAAAAAATCCCCAAACTCATGGTATAAGACCATGTAACCAAATACCAATCCAAGAGAGCACAAATGGAGCCTCTCTATGGTCACAAATGGTGCTAATACTCAAGCACACCAACGTGCAAGCGCGGACACAACACAAGCACACCATTGTGCGAGTGAGGACATTTCCGAACACATAAGGAGACCGTAAAACAAAACAACCACATGTAAAGACAAACAAAGACGTGCTCGTGTGAGTTGTGTAACGAATGCACATATATACACAATAAAGAACACAAAGGCAAGATTAATAAAGCATGCATGAAGTGTGTGTGTGCGCACCTAAACTCTTCAAGAGACAAAGTCAAGTGAGTATACATTTTGCTCTTGAAGTCATGGAGATGCTTGGAAGCTTGCCGACACAGACCTAAGCTACCCATTACACAATCATCCCCAATGTAGTGTGGTTTGTCATGAAATAAGCCAATCATAAAATCGAGGTCCTTACAATCTCCCCCTTTGGCTATTTCATGACAAAACAACCACTCACAAATAATTCCTCACAAAATCAAAAGAAATCTAGCTATTGACAATGAGAGTCCATTCTACTTTACAAAAAGAGATACCTAATATTGTAAGTCTTCAATCTCTTCATAGATTATCATACCTAAATACAATAGCAAGAAAGCAATTTCCAAGAACAAGTGCAAGTGAGGTGAACAAATATAAAAAGCAATTGCACTCAATAAAGCAATATAAAGAAAGCATGTGCAATGCTTCTCCTAAAAGGTTACTCTCTCTCATGATATCTCCCCCAAAGCATAACCAATGCTCCCTCTATATCTCTCAAGACTTCTCCCATTTTTTTCATGAGATAGGCAAAGGAGCTCCCCCTATCGGGTTGCTTTAGCAAAGAGAGCTATTAGCACAAAACGTTTTCATAATCATATACACTAATTTTATGCAACTCAAGTAATTGAGAGAGATTCAAGGAGTTTTATTTTAAAGAAAAATGTGTGAAATTGTTGATTTACATGCAAGACATATATCATTCAAGTTCAAGCAATTGTATTTGGCAAAGCAAACATCAAAAGGATTTCCATAAGAATTCAAACCAATTTGTACCATTTTGTCATAAGCAAACAAGATATAGTTTTTCAAAAGGATTTCAATTTAAATACCAACTATATCAATCTTTATAAGCGAAACAAGACATGAGCGACTTTTGCACCCTTTTTGATTTTTCCTGGTAAGATACCCTGTATGATAGTAGCCTTGTTCAACTAATAAAGAGAGAGAAGACTAAATTTGGATGAGACATCTTTATTTATTGAATGGACACAAGGTCCTTATTGATTTTAGTCTTCTCATTTGTTTCACACATAATTTTCATATAAGCAATCAAAAATATTTCATGCATATCATTTAAAGCATGTCATAAAAATCAAGTTCACATGTCATGGAGATAAATTATAGGCCATTCAAATGTACTTTCCCAATCTCATCTCCTAGTCCAAAAATGCATTGTTGAACTAAAATATGACATGGATTGCAAGTAAAACAACGATGTACACTTATTAAAAAAAATACCATATAAGCAAATATGTGCAACCAAGAATCTCAAGCAATTAACAAAAGAGCATAAAATTAATCAACTTTTTGCATATAGCAAATCTTGCAAGTTTGCTCTCTTTGCTTGAGCTCCCCACATGGGGTCAAAATTGTACCGTATCAGGACGAGGGGCAAGTTCCTATAGATATACTAAGTCCATTTGACTCAATAGTATCTATTGGTGATATTTTAGCACAAAGGAAAGGATGCACATTTTCCTTATCCAACCTAGGTTCCACTACATCATTTTTAGTGATCAAAATATTCAATTCACTAGGTTTCCTAGGATCATTCAATTTAGCCCTACAGTTCATTCTCTTTTCTTTCATGCTCTCAATTCTACATAAATTGATGTAGTTAAAACAATTTTGTCTAATGTGACCAATCATACCACAATAATGACAAGTAGGTATAAAAGCGGAATTCATACCATTGCATTTAGCTCTCATTAAGGCATCGCCATGTTGATGAGTTTGTCTTTGATGTTGCACCGGTTGGCTTTTCCTTTGAACATTAGCCGGATGTTGGTGCCTTTGTGGTTGAGCATGAACAACTTGAGGTACTTGCCTCAAAGGTTGATTGAGCTTTGATTGAGGCTTCCTCAAGGCTTGAGGTTGAGCTTGAGCTTGTTTCCTTGGAAGCATCTTCTAGGAAGCACTCTTGGAGGACTCACCCACAACAAGACATTTCTTGGGTGATGGAGGCGGACATTTAGGAGAAATCTCCTTCACAAATGTAGTCTTGCCCGTGGATAGAGTGGACTCATCATCAATGAAACCAAGCCCTCGCTTGTCACATGTAATCTTGCTAATACTTAACATCTTGTCAAGCATCTTCGAACCCAAAGTCATCTTAGCAAGAGACAATCTTGCTTCATCAAGTTCCATCTTCAACTTGCCTTCATTTTCTTTTAAACATCTCACTTCATCATCCAAGTGAGTCACATTGGCTTTTAGTTGAATATTATCCTTTTCCAATCTAAGGATATCATTTTCCTTCTCCTTCAAAGACTTTTGAAGAGAATCAATCAACTCTTGATAATCCAGAACATTATCACAAGAGTTCCAGGAGCATGAGTCATTACTATCAAAGCTTCTCCCACTTGTGCTTGTGAGAGTCATATCATCAATGCTTGCTTCTCTCAAGCTTGCTCCCATTCGGTTTCCACATTCAAGGTCACCCATCTTGAAATCTTCAAGTGATAAACATTTGGTGATGGCTTGAGTTTCTTCGTGGTAGGAAACCGGAAATGCAAAGTAGTTGTTCACACACTCACCCGAGCTTGTGGAACAACTTTCAACAACTTCAATTTCGCTATCACGTCAACTCCTCCATTCTTGTACTTCAAGTTACCACACTTGGAGGCAATATGGCCAAGTCCACCACACTCAAGGCAAGGGTCATCTTTCCTTGACAATTTCTTTTTCCCCTTAAATTTGGAGGTCATACCCTTCTTTTGAGATTTTGTAAATCTCCTAAATCTCTCAATCATGAGAGTCATCTCCTCATCAGAGTCATATATCTCCCTCTTAACTTTGGAGGTCAAATCACCCTCTAACATCTCAATGCCACTCATAGTGTTTAATGAATAAGATGAATGCAAATGAATGCAACAAATAAGATGCACATAAATGCAAGACACACAAACAAGAGCAAGGATCACCTAAGTATGTATAGGAACCTGCTCTGATACTAATTGAAAATACAACTCAAGCATGTGTCTAAACAACCTAGAGGGGGGGTGAATGGGTTGTTAATCGATTATTACCAACTTTTCGATTAGTCAATATTAAGCACAATTAACCCAAGCAATCAAACAATAAAAATCAAGTATAAAGTGCGGAAATATAAAGAACACTTGATTTTTACGTGGAAACCCTTCCATAAGGGAAAAACCACGGGATATCCTTCTAGCCACACACGATCACTGAAATCCCTTATATGAATAAAAGATTACACCATCAAGTGATACTCAGACTCTCACTCTCGATAACCTCAGGCTATGGACACTACCACTCGCCACTCTTGGTTCAATCCCTAGTGATATCCCCTGATCCACTACTCTTGGCGTGAGCACCTCCTACTCTACTCCGCAGGCCTTTTACAGTGGCACTTGACCAATGCTTGCCAACCACACCTTGGAATGCAAGACTTGAATGTTTGTGCAACTTCACTCCAAAGCCACAAGACTTTGACTCAATGAAGAGTATAAAAGTCTAAGTGTATATATGACAATATACTCAATGCAATAATGTGCAAGACCAAACACAAAATGCTTAACTAGATGTTATAATGCAATTTTTTTTTGAATAATGTTAACTTTCATTAAAGCCAACAGGCAATTCTGGGCTGACCCAGACCAACAAGAAACAAAACAAAAGCCTCAACAAGAAAAGAACAACATAGTCTAACAGCATTCTGCTCCAAGACCAAACGCCCAAAAAAAAAAGAGCAACCCATGAACAAAGCATTTACCCGCAAAATAGAGGACAACAATATTATCGTCCTAGGAACGACAAAGAAAATACAAGGAATTCGCATTCGAATGGAAACCGATCTTGATGATGTCCGTGATCTTATCTACCCAAAACCACCCACAAATCACTCACTCCAGCGCAGCACATCCTCACAACCGTCAAAGCCTTTCGAACCGTTCTTAGCAAGATTATCTGTAAAAGAATTGGATGCTCGATGACAGTAGACCACAGAAGCTTGACCGAAACTCTTTAGACTATCCCTGATGTGAAGAATCAGCTGCTTATGAATACTACCTTCAATCTCCCTGCTTGTCACCCACTCCACAGCAGTTTTAGAATCACAGGCAATTGTAAGACTCCAACTCAGCAAGTCTAGTCTTGACCCATACAAATCGCAAGCTCTTGCGATGGCAAGAATTTTTGCTGAAATAACATCCTGCATCCTTACATAATATGAGAAAAAACATAAAACCTTGCCAAGGTGATTCCGAAGCACTCCCCCAATACTAGCGCATCTGAGAGATCCCCTAACCGATCTGTCAACATTAAACTTTAGATAATTATTTGCCGGGGGATTCCATTTCTCCAGCCTAGAGAATTTAATTTTGGAGGCCTCCGAAAAGCACTCAACGATATTCAGCAGAATCAGGGTTATAGGCACCAAGGAACCTCCACCAAAATGCATAAACCACCACCCAACTCTGAATTTCACCACGTCCTCCACCCGAGTGAAGTCCACCTGAATTTCCTTGAAAACCAACTGATTTTAAGCTTCCCATATAGACCACACCACCGCGATAAACAAAGACTTCCAAGCTCTACTCGAGTTTGTCCTAGTGCACAGGTTTTGCCACCCCTTCCACCAATCTAAAAGAGTTGGGGAAGCACAGTAAGAAAACCCCCACCAGCTAATACAAGTCTGCCACAGTCTCCATATCCGGTTACATTGTAAGAAAAGGTGATCAATGGACTCGACATTGTCCTGGCAAAAGGGACACTCCATATTATCTCATGTTTGAATCCCAAATCTAACAGCACCTCCCTAACCAAAACCCTCCCGTGAAGTAATTGCCAAACGAAAAGCTCAATCTTAGGTAGGCATATGCCCAGCCAAACCTCCTTGAAAACCTTCCCTCCCTAATCATGGCCATCCTCCAAACATTTTCGGAAAGATTTAACAGTAAATTCGCCAGCCGAATCATGGATCCAACTCATAGAGTCTTCAACTGTGTCCATGATTTTTATGATCATAAGGCCATCTGAAAAGCAGCTCCATTGTTCATTCTCCCTAATCAAATAAATTCCTTCTTAAAGATATCTCTCATTTCCATCCCGACCCCTCCCTACGCCCAAACTTTCGAATACATCCGAATTTATCCGTAGCAAGAGCGAAAATCCTTGGGAAAGCCTCTCTAAGCGGTGAACCTTCCACCATAATGTCAGTCCAGAGCCTGACTCTGTCCCTTTTTCCCACTGTCACTCGCATGCCCCTCATTCAAAATCTTAGCAGAGGTCGTTCCGTTTTTTAACAGCTTGCCAATCGATTTGGTAAACACCGAACTACTAGCACCACACACCCAGTCCCACCGTAATAAGTCCCTTTGAATCCCATATTTTGCACAAACTACACGCTTCCATAATGTCGAATTCTCAACACCGAACCTCCACACCCACTTGGCCAATAAGCTTTTATTCATACCTAGAACCGATCCTACACCTAGGCCACCTTCCTTTTTGCTCTTGTATAGCATTGCCCATTTGATGGCATGAATTTTCTTTAATGAATCCCGTCACCCCAGAAAAAATCCCTTTTCAATCTTTCAATTTTTTGAGCAATACTAACCGGCATTGAAAAAACAGACATAAAATAGATTGGAAGGCTGGACAACACAGATTTAATAAGCACCAACCGACCCCTTTTATTGAGGAATAATTTCTTCCAGGCGCAAGGCGGCGTTCCACACGTCTAACCAAATCTGCCCAAAAGTTCTTCGATCCCGGCCGACCTCCAAGAGTCAAACCCAAGTACGAGATAGGTAAAGTGGCCTTTGCACACCTAAAGATTGCTGCCCAGCAGCCTGCTTGATCACAAACCTTTCCTACCTCGACAATGGATGTTTTCTGAAAATTCAAACGCAGACCCGACACCAACTCATAACACCTCAGAATCCTTCTTGCGTTCCGAAGATACTGCTCCTTAGGTTGCAAAAAAAATATAGTGTCGTCTGCAAATTGTAAGTAAGAAATATGCTCCTCCTCATTGCCAATAACAGACCCTTTAATCATTTCCAAATCTATTGCTTTTCTAAGCAATGCGTTTAATCCTTCCGCTACCACATTAAAAAGAAACGGAGAGAGGGGATCACCTTGCCAAAGACCCCTTTCCAAGCCAAATTCTCTTGATGGTTTCCCATTAACCAGGACGGAAAGTTTAGGAGACGAAATACAATTCCACACCCAGTGCCTCCATTTCGAGCCAAACCACATTTCTTTCAATATGTCATCAAGAAAGGTGTGATCCACTATGTCATAGGCCTTTTCAAAGTCGAGCTTCACCAACAATCCCCCCCCCCCCCCCCTTTGGTTGTCTTCCATTGATGAATTATTTCCTCCGCAATCACAAAACTTTCGGTAATTTGCCTATTCCGAACAAAGGCCATCTGCGACTCCCCTATCATTGAGTTAACAACTCTCCTCATACGGTTTGCTAAAATTTTTGCAAGGATTTTATATAAACATCCGACCAGACTAATAGGTCTGAAGCCCGCCATAGACTCCGGTTTATCACATTTGGGTATCAAAGCGATAAAAGTTTTATTTAAATTTTTCACAACTGTACCGTCCCGATAGAATTCCTCTAAGAACTTCATAAAATCCCCTTCAATGACATCCCAGTTCGCCTTTACAAAACCCAAATTAAAACCATCTAGACCCGGAGCTTTATTGCCATCACAACTCGCTAAAGCTTCCACCGACCTCCTCTGTTCTGAATCTTTCTTCCAACCATTCCTTGTCAACATCTGAAATTTTCTTGAAAGATAGGCCAGTAACCGACGGCCTCTTCCATGTAACATTCCTGTATTGCTTCTCAAAATAATTAGCCACCCTTGTAACTGATCTCCTCTCTAGAGGAAACCCACACTCCATCAAAAGCAATTCGATCAATGAAATTCCTTCGTCGTCGACAACTAGCCACACAGTGGAAATACTTAGAGTTCCTATCCCCTTCAAGCAACCATTTACTCCTAGACTTTTGTTTCCATTCTCGTTCCTCCAGATGGATCGCCTTCCATAATTCTGTCAAAATCTGCATCCTTTCTTGCCTTGAAGACTCTGTCCCTCCATCAGAAATCGCAGAATCATCAATCCTGGCCAATTTTTTTTCAAGAATCTTTGTGGTGGACTTATCTTTAGAACACATCATAGCCCATCTCTTAATGCATATTTTAGAAGCTCTCAATTTTGTTTGCAATTTCTGACTGCTAGACCCTCTAGGTTTGCAAGTAACCCAACCCCTCTTTACCTCCTTCATCAAACACATATCCTCTAGCCATTTGTTATTAAGCCGAAAAAGACATGGTCCCCACTTATCCTCTGTTGCACCTAAAGTGATGGCACTATGATCCAAAATCGATCTTGGGAGGCCTCCCTGAACCAAATTCGGCATCCAGGATAGGATAATCGAGGAAACTAAAAAATGATCAAGCCTAGCCCATACCCCTTCTTTCCTATTGTTGGACCAAGTAAAAGAGATTCCTCTCAATGGTAAGTCCACCACTTTAGCTTGGAAAGTAAATTGGGTGAAGTTTCTGGCCGACCATTTATCGAATACACCACCTTTTCTTTCCGCAGCAGTAAGAACTGTGTTGAAATCTCCACCTAGTCACCAAGGTGAAGAGAACGACTGCTGGATATTGAGAAGGAAGCCCCGGAGCTTTTTCCTGTCAGCCTCTATATTCGGAGCATAAACATTACACAAGATCACCTTCTTCTCAATCTTGGACAACACTCTAATTAACACAATACACCATTTATTAGATATGCAATGTGTAACAAATAGTAAATCCTCATTCCACAAAGTGATCAACCCACATGCTGAGCCTTCGGCTTCCACTCCAACTCCTCTTGTGAGAAGGACCCCTCTAATACTCCTAATAATACTGCCATCAAACACGGCCAATTTCGTTTCCTGTAAAAAAAGCACCGCTGGTTTTTACAACAACACCATACTCTTTACTTTCCTTCTCTTTACGACCTTCCACAAGCCTCTTACATTCCATGACATAGCTAACATGGACAAGACAAAAAAAACCCCACAAGCACATGAGCAATAATGAGAGACTTACGAATTAAATCTTGCTTCATCCTCACGTTCCATGGAGCTCACAATTCCAGAAATTTCCACCTCATTACAGTTAAAATCAAGACCTAAAGCTGCTTCAATCTCGATAACTCTCGTTACCTCCTCCTTCAAGTCCCATTCACCATTCCCTCTATTGCGTGCATCCACTCCTTTCTCAATTGATTATAATGCAATTAAACAACCTAGTTATTAAACAATGCCTACATGCCCATAAATAAGGACTCAATTAGATGCAAAGGGATTCTAGCAACTTAATTGTCAAATAAGTCCAACCAACACAAGTTATCACAATAAATAACAAGGGCAATAAATATACAATCAACAAATGCAATCAATGAGGCATAAAATCAAGGTCTAGATGCAAGGCATAAAGACTTAGCTAGAAGGGCAATATGGTCCTAAATTCTAGCTATCACAATACAAACCCCAAACATGTCATAACTTCAAATGATATACAATAAACATGAAGATTTGCTAACCTAAGTAATAAATGACATGTCTTGATAAGCTAGAACAATAAATGAGCAAGAATGATAGTTCTACTTACCAAGTGAAGACATTAATGAAAACCCATGCTTGAATGATGTTAGAAATGCAAGATGAAGATGGGTTTTGGGGTTTTGAGAGTCAAGGAACAAAGCTTAAAGCTTTCTCTCTCTAGGGGAGCTCTTTCTCTTACTAGGAATGAATATTTCAGAGCTTTAGGTATGATTGGGGAAGAAGATGATGTATTTATATAATCTAAGTGAAGCCACGTCATTTTGGATAAGGAAAAACTAATTTCTAGCGACAAAAAGCGACCTTAGGGCGACCGGAGGTCAGGTCACTTCAAGGTTGCTATTCTCTCGGGTAAAAAACATGACAGCACAACAGCTCCAGTTTCGAGCGACCCAAAACGTGACCGAGCGACCCAAAACGTGACCAAACGACATCGAAACCTTTCGTATAATATACCGTTGGAAAGGTATGGAAGTCTACTTTCTACTCAAATTGACAAAACAAGATTTGGATATCTGTAGAAATATGACTGGCAGAAAAGACAGATTCACTGAACTTGATGAGAAAGTTCATGGAGAAATCTCATTTGGCGACCTCTCAAAAATCCATGTCGAAGGAAGAGGGGATGTCATGATCAAGCAGAAGAATGGAGATCATGCTTTCATCTCTAATGTCTGTTATGTTTCCAGACTTGAAGACAAATATCCTAAGTCTTGGATAACACTTGGAGAAAGGCTATCATATTAGCCTTCAAAATATGCAACTCACCATCATAGATACTCGAGGAAAGTTGGTTACTCAAGTCTAGATGATGAAGAACAGGATGTTTCCTCTCGCAATTCATCATGATACACCAAGGTGTTTGACAGCCATCATCGATGACAAAGATTGGTTGTGGCATCTTAGGTATGGACATCTCAATTTTGAAAGTTTAAAGCAACTGGGAAGTAAGAAGATGGTGAAAGGATTGCCAAACATCCATTACCCAAATGAGACGTGTGAAAGATATGTTCTTACTAAACAACACAGAAATAGTTTCAGAAAGAAGGCAAATTAGAAAGTAACCATGCCACTTGAGCTCATTCACACATATGTGTGTGGTCCATTGACGCCGGTATCAAATGGACATAATCAATACTTCCTTACCTTTATTGATGATTATAGCAGGAAGACTTGGGTCTATGTCCTAAAGAGGAAGTTTGAAGTATTTGGTTACTTCAAAGAGTTCAAAACTCTTGTGGAGAAGCAAAGTGGCTATTATATCATAACACTGAGATCAGATCAAGGTAGGAGAATACACTACAGGTGCTTTGCCAGGAATTTCAAGCGGAGAATAGTGAAAGAATTTGAGATGACTGACATTGGTCTAATGGCTCATTTTCTCGGCATTAAAGTTGTGCAAAGAGAAAAATGTATCTTCATCTCTCAAAGTATCTATGCAAAAGAAATTCTGAAAAGATTTGGTATGGAAAAATGCAATCCTAGTCAGAACTCCTATAGAAACAAGAATAGAGTTAAGAAAGAATGAAAGAGGAGATGTTGATCCAACCTATTTCAAGAGCTTGGTTGGAATCCTGAGATACTTGACTTGTACCAGGCCAGATATACTCTATGGAGTTGGACTAGTCAGCAGATACATGGAGACTCCTCACCTGTCTCACTTGAATGCAGTAAAGAGGATACTCCGTTACAGAAAAGGTACTATTAATGATGGTATATTGTATACCAAAAGTGAAGATTGCAGGTTGATTGGCTATTCAGATAGTAATTGGGGGAAGAGGTCTGGATGAACGTAAAAACACGACAGGTTTTACGTTTTTTTATGGGAGATACATCGTTCACATTGTCATCAAAAAAGCAAGCCATTGTGACATTGTCATCATGTGAAGCTGAGTATGTTGCTGCTTGCTCAGCTGTTTGTCATGGTATCAGAATCAGAAATGTGTTGCAATACTTGGAATTTCCACAAGTTAATCCCACAGAGGTTTACATTGACAATCGGTCAGCAATTGCGCTGGCAAAGAATCTAGTATTCCATGAAAGAAGCAAACATATTGATACGAGGTATCATTTCATCATAGAGTATGTGAAGGATATAGAGGTGGAACGAGTCTCTTGCAGAACATATGATAAAGCTGTTAATATTTTCACCAAACCTCTCAAACATGACATGTTTTCAAGACTAAAGACAATGCTCGGTATGGCGAAGTACGGAGAGTCAAGTTTAAGGGGGGATGTTGAAAGTTAAACTTGGTCTCCAGCTTCCACCTCCAGCCAACCAGCAACCTCTAACCTCCAACCACCTTCCAGAAGCTCTCAAACCAGCCATCTCCCAACCTCCCAACCACTACCAAACAATTGAAGCTTAGCTTTGATTTCGTTTCAATGTTTTGCATTTATTTAGTTTGTTTTTATCTCATCTTATTTCCCTATATAAAGGGATTAAGATTGTGTTGTAAAATGTGTAGAGTGGTGTAATGAAATATAGAGAGAAATAAGAAGTTTGTAGTTTCTTCTTGTTTCAATGTTCGAAATTTCTCTCAGAGGTGCATCACAAGTAACCTCAAGCTTACCATCCCACCAACAATTGTTCCCAATCCCCTCTCTTTCCCTTCCATTATCATTCTAGGGCTAGTTTGGGCGATTTTGGTGGAATTATTTGTGTGGGAAGGAATTTTGTGCTCATTGTTCAAAATTGGTGTGTGGATTTCTGTTTGATAGTATATTGGAGTGTAGTTGCATGCCTATTTCATGATTTTGGGTGATTTTTGGATGAATTGATTATTTGGTGTTCAAGGGTGATTCTAGTAGACCCATACGGCTAAGGCGAGGGGCAGTTAGAGAGAGACTATATTTATAGTTGACAGTGTGCCACATATACCGCTTATCAACCCTAACAATTTAATTAATTAATTAATCAAAATTATATATTAAACATTTATAAATTTTCTTGAGTTCTTAATCGTTTAAAATATTTCTTTATTATTATATTTTCTTTACATTTTTTTTATGGACTTTTAATAATATCACAACATCTAACCAAATCTTTCAATTTTACTAATAAAAAGATGTGTAAAGTTAACCAATGGTTAATTCAAGTAGGTCATTATTTAATTTGAGCTTTGTCTATAGCACAATCATGCTACCAATCGTACCCATATTTTTTTTTTCCTTTTCTTTATCGATAAATAATTGTAATATAATTTAACCATAGGATTTTTTTTATATGAATTAGCAATGTTATTAGAGTGAGTGAAATATTATTAATGAATTAGATATTTTTATTGAAAACCAACATAAGGGAAAAAAAGAGATCGAATACATGCAATCTATAGAAACGCGCAACAACTAAATGTGTTGAATTGATCGATCTTATGTGTAGAATTGATCGATATTATTGAAGTCATAATCATAGGGAAAGGAAGCTAGGGTTACTTTTGTCCAGATTAGCAGGAAATAGCAATATATTTAGTCGATCAATCTTATCTTCCGGTGAATTCTTTTTAGTGGTGCCACTTTAAGATTTGCCTATGATATAATCTTGTATGGTAAAAACATAAATTTTAATGAATGGTCTATAGTATTCAGGGTGGCCCATAATTTTTTTTGGTTTTTTTATCAATAGGAAATAGCGCTAATGTATGAGCATGTTTGGATGATATGTATTATTTTGAAAACTATATGTTGTTTTTCCATGTTTTTTGTTTGTGTTTTATGTAATACTATGGGATGCTTGAATTATGTGAAGTTGTTTGTAAGTGATTTTTTTTTTTTTTATGTTTTCTGACTAACCATGCCCAACTCAACAATATTAGGTTGGGTTGAAATTTTCCAACCCGATAAATTCCAACCCAACCCGAAAATGCCCACCCCTAAATTTATGGTTTACAAAAAATTTGCTGTCAACAGTAGGTAATAATCTATCTGCCACATGTATTACTCTTTCTATGTATAATTTTTTTTTATAAAGAAAGAAATTAAATTAGTCAATAATTCTATGTATAATCTTCTCTTATAAAGAAAGAAATTAAATTAATCATTTGCAGTGGGCTGTAAAAGAAAAATGATATTTAAATTGCCAGCCAAATTGATTATTCAAACATTAAATGTGTACAATATATGGTAAGATGACAACTTATATGAGATGAACTCATGAGAGATAAAAATCATAAAATCATGACATCACAATGACTAGTTTCTTGAGTTTTTCCTCTAATATATACATTTCAAATCTCACAATACCATATCATCAAAGCCATTTCTTCATCAAAAATTTGTGTCTTTTGCCAACGTTCTTGGTCATGGCTGAATCAAGTAAGAAAACCAAGGGCAAACAAAAGATTGAGATCAAAAGGATTGAGGATGACAATGACAGGCTAGTAACCTTTTCAAAACGAAGATCCGGGATCTTCAAAAAGGCGAGTGAGATTGTCACTTTAACTGGTGCTGAGATATGTGTTATTGTGTTCTCTCCAAGAGGAAAGCCTTATTCCTTTGGCCACCCCTCCATCGAAGCCATTTCAAACCGCTTCCTTAGGGTGAACCCAGAACCAAACAATAACGCCAACCCTTTTTATGAAGTTCGCCGCCAGGCGAGGATCAATAAACTTAACGAACTCCACAAGAACCTACTCGGCCAACTAGACAACCTAAAGAAGCATGGCAAGATGTTCAAAGAGATGACGAAGGAGGAAAATATTCAAGATTGGTGGGAGGCCCCCATTGATGAAATGAACTTGAAGGAGGCACTTGAAATGGGTGCAAAGTTTGAAGCGCTGAGCATGTTCTTGCTCAACAAACTAAATGAAAAGAGTTTTGGAGGCTTAGGGGCCTCGTCTTCTTCATTTCATCCAACAAACTAAAGAAACTAGTCAGTGTGTGATATGTGCACTAAGCCATGTTCTCGAGCCGATCCATGAGGTCAGGCATGTATGTGGCATGTGCTTGTCGACCAAGTCAGGAGTAGTTAAGTTATTTAGTTATCAAAATAAGTGGGGGCTTATGTGCCCTGTTTTCTAGTTCATTATGCAGATAGTGCATGGGATCATGCACAATAGTTTTCTGCCCATTATTCCTGTTTTCTTCTTGTTGTTTTGTTTTCTGAATTGGCCTATAAAAGGGTCAAGTTTATTTGTAATGAAGTTAAGCAATTATAATACAATTTGTCTTCTACTATATCTTTCCTTCTTACTTCTTCTCATAAAGTCTCCCATATTGAGGATGTTTATATGTGGAATATATGTATTTTGATTATAACTTAATTTTTGAACAATATGAAGCGTTGAAATTTACAAGATAGAGTGTAATATTAACAAGAAGACATAGAAGTATAGGCAGAGAGTTTCTGTATTTAAGTATCAACAAACAACGATCACTATGAGAGAGTACGGTAGAGAGAGAGGGTGTGAAGGTAAGAGGGAGTATGTTCGAAGAGACTTTAGGGATAATATAGTATTTGTGTTCGTGGACAATCTTAATCCAATTGTGGATGTCAAAGGTCTGCGGGGAATTTTCAAAGCTTTTGGCCGGGTTAGAGACATGTTTTTGTCCAATAAAACAAGGTCCAGGAGTAGTGTTTACGCTTTCATTGGTTTCGCAACTTTGGTGGAGGCTGAAAGAGTAGCTAGACTGACTAATGGTATGCACGTGTACGGCTGGACTGTAATGACGAAGGTAGCATCTACTGATTGGAGAAATAGAAGAGCAGGGTCGGGTTTTAACAATGACGGCAGATCGAGAGATGTTAATCAAAGGCAGGAGAGAGGGTGTTTTGATGGAAGCCAGGAATGGGAGCAAGAAGGTCGGTTATTTGTGGAGGTGGTGACAGTGGGCGAAGCTTCTCCAGTTGTAATGATAGGAAAACCTGCCAGAAAGATTACTTGTGATAAGGCAAGGAAACACAACACGAAAACAAAGGACGGAAGGTCAAGAGAATCTCAGACATTAGAAGGTGGCAAGGAAAGGGAGGTAGAATTTGGCCTCTCTCAATGAAGAATGGAATGTTGAGGTGGAGATGGCTAAGGTGGTAGAAAAGATGAAGGAACTAGGGCGCCTAGAGGCCACAAGTATCGATTCTGGTTCGTGGAATGTGGATGAGGAAGTAGCAAAGGTTATCGAAACGGGGTTAGCTCTTTGTTTTAACTTTAACGGAAACGAAGAAACTGCTTCAGTAGTAATTTGCAGGAGGGAAAAGAGGATTTGATGAGAGCCGTAGCTAGTAAAGGAAGATATTTTGATCATAGCGTTGTCACTAGGAGTCAAGTCTTTTGATGATTGCTCTTTCTTGGAATGTAAGGGGTTTAGGAAGGGTTGAAAAAAGAATGATGGTTAGAAATCTAGTGAGAATGGTCAAGCCTATGGTGCTATTCATTCAGGAGTCCAAACTCAAGAATTTTGATTGCAAAGTAATCAAATCCTTAGGTGGCTCGATTCTTTCTAGAGGTGTATGGGTGAATGCGGTTGGATCAGCTAGCGGCCTAATCAAGTTATGGAACGAAGGATTTTTCTCAATAAACAGTGCATTTTTAATGATTGTTGTATTATCATGGCAGGGGAATGTATCAGTATAAAAAGGAGGTAATCTTCTGCAACGTGTATGAGACTTTATTTTACAAGCTCAAGACTCGTTGAAAGGGAATTGGTGTTTGGGTGGGGACTTCAACACCATATTAGATCCAACTGAGAGAAGGGGTGGCGTCTGCAATAAGGGATATATGAGTAACTTCAGAATGTTTATTGATTCAGCCAAAGTTGTTGACATTCCATTGCATGGAACGCCGCCCTTCACATGGACTAACAGTAGGGAAATCAACTCGTGGTCCAGGCTGGATCGATTTCTTTGCTCACCTGAGTTCCTAACTTGGTTCCCAAACCTGATCCAGAGGGGTCTAAACAGGGTTTGATCAGACCACAATCATATTTGCATAGGTGAAGCAGAGGTAGGATGGGGGCCGAAACCTTTCCGGTTCGCAAATGAGTGGCTGGGTGAGAAGCCTCTCATGAATAGGGTGGCCTCATGCTAGAAGGAAGGTTTGACAATGGGGTCGGGGAGGAGGTCTGATGCATCAAGAGGTATTATGTTGTCAGCTAAATTAAAGAAGGTGAAAGGATTTATCAAGAAATGGTTAAAAGACAGGGACTATGCGGGCGGTCAAATGAAGAAGTTGGAGAAGGAATTGGCGATCGTGGAACAGAGTGTACTGTCCATAGGTTGGTCTTCGGAGCTTCGTCAAAACGGGATGGAGTGATGTGTAAAATCGTGTTATAAAATACTCACTCGCAAGTGCACGAATCGTGAAGATAAGCACAGTGATAAGAAATGATCGTTTCCACGAGGAAAAGTGATTTACCGATTAAAAACTAATTCTAATTCTAATTTAAACTAAGAGTATCCAAAAGATTGTTTTGAGAATTGAATTAAACTAAATTAAACTAAGAGACTAAATTAATTAAAGGCAAGTAACAAGAAATTATGGATTGTGATCAAGAAATGAGAAATACTAGGTCGTCAATGATTCTCAATTATAAACACTCAATGTATGGCTTTAACTTGTAAACAAATTCAATTAATTCAAGGGTTCATTCTTTATCTTCAATATGACTATTACCGTATGATAGCATGATGAGTCACGTATTCATAATTATTATTCACCATTGGTCTATGGTGTGAACAACGATCGGAAATCCTTTAAGCGCAAGAAATAAGAAGCAAATTCTATACTTTGCTTGTCCTATGCTAAAGATAAAATTCATTCATTCAAAATAGCATTAATCAAGGTTAGTTTTGGTCTATACTCTAACCCTAATTCTCAGATAGTCTTAACCCTAAAATCATGCCAAATAATTTATCCACCCTTGGTCTATGGTGTGAATAAGTATTAAAACTAATGAGGAATTAAACAATAAAGCACAATGAATAAATCAAAAATTGAATTGATGAAATAATAATTAATCCATTCATGAGCATTCACAAAAGGTTCACATTGATTCCCTAGTTATGGTATTAGTTACACATCATGAAAGTAAAATGAGAAGAGAAAGAAAATATTAAACTCATCTTGGCCTTCAATGAGTTCTCCAAGTCTTCAATGATGAATCTTCTTCGTCTTCGAATCTTCAATGTGTAAAGATGAATGAATGTTGTGAGGCAAAAAGAATGAATATGTAATTATGGATATATGTTGATGGTGATTAGGTCTGCGGAACTCTTTCTTCAAAAAACTCATGATATTTATAGGTGATAATTCCTTGTGGACTTCTAATTTGCTTTGTTGTAGGAAACTTACAAAATAGGAAAGTAGAATGAGAGAAGGAATTGGAATCCTTTCCTAAATTGGATTTCATCTCTTGATAATTGTCTCCTAATTTGAGTTTAGGAAGTGTCCCAAACATGTTTTGGTCTTCTAAAGTCATTAGAATTTGATTTGGGAAGTTTTGGAATAGTTCTGGACCAATTCGGAATGGAAGGCGCCAAAAATACATCAAAGCGCTGCATAGGTAGCTCCGGAGTCACTCACGGTCAGCACAGCGGTGCTGTTCTATTTTTTACCGCTACGTAGGTTACTGCACAAACTGCGGTCTAGCCTGCGGTAGACTTCTCCAACTCGACCTTTGGTTACTAAATTGGGCATAACTTCTTCTAGGAATATCATCATTGCGATCCGAAAAGTGTGCCGGAAACTAGACTTCCGGGGTTATCCATCCATAGGTTGTAGGACATAAAATTCAAATTGAAGCTGAGAGATATGGTCCCCGTAACATGAGTGATCAGCACAGCCCACAATTCATTTTTGCTCTTTTTTTCCAAAATAACTTTTAACACTTCTTCCATAGAATGTGACCTACAAATGCTCAACAAACACATAAAATACCTAATTTCACCCAAGAACAAAGCACAAATAATAGGAAATGGAGACCTAAAATATGTATAGAAATAGACCGATCATGGATCTGTTGATGCAGATGGGGAAAGCGTATCGGTTGGAGGAGCAAAAATGGAGACAATCCTCAAGAATAAAATGGTTGAAAGAGGGGGACTGAAATTCAAAGTTTTTTCACCTAGTTTCCAACATCAGACGAAAGAACAATTTTGTAAGGGATTTGTTCATTAACGGTGTCTTATGCAAAGGTCCAGATATATTAAGGGAGAATGCTTTCGTGTTTTTTCAAGACCATTTTAGAAAGGAGGTTTGGGTTAGACCGTCTATCCAGGGCCTTGAGGTAGGGGCTCTCTCTAAAGAGGAAAGTCAGTGGCTGGAAGAGGAGTTTAGTTTATGAGAAGGTGTGGGAGGCTCTGTGTGAGTGCGACGGCAACAAATCCCCGGGTCCAAATGGTATAAACATCAATTTTGTGAAAGCTAAATGGGAGGTGATTAAAGACGACTTTATGGCTTTTAGGCACGAATTTCAAAATGAGGGATCCATGGTTAAGGATCTCAACCATACTTTCATCACTCTCATCCCCAAAGTGGGCAATCCGGTGACCATTAGAGAGTATATGCCGATTAGTTTAGTAGGCTCAATGTACAAAATTCTAGCAAAAGTTTTGGCTAATCGGTTAAAGAAGGTTATGAACTCAATTATTGGCCCCACTCAAATGGCGTTTGTGAAAAACCGCCAGATTACGAATAGCTTCGTTATAGCAGAGAAGATTATTCACTCTTGGAAAAAAGACAAGGTTGGTGGTTTGCTTCTAAAATTAGACTTCGAGAAAGCCTATGATAGTGTTGATCATGTTTTTTTAGAGGCTATGATGTGTAAGATAGGATTTGGGGCTAGATGGCGGACTTGGATTTATTGGTGTGTCTCTTTTCCCCTTATTTCAGTTTTGGTTAATGGGAGCCTGACCAATCAATTTAGGGTGGAAAAAGGCCTCCAACAAGGAGATCTGTTGTCTCCCTCTGTGTTTAATATGGTCGGGGAAGGGCACAGTAGTTTGATCAATAAGGCCACTGTGTTGCGGCTTTTGAAGGGGGCTGAGTTCGGAAATGGTAAAGTGCATATCACTCATCTACAGTTTGCCGATGACACAATGCTATTCATTCAACCTAAATTGGAATATATTCTCAACGTTAGGAGAATCTTGAGATGCTTCGAGTTGGCATCAGGTTTGAAGATTAATTTCCACAAGTCGTGTTTAGTGAAGATTTGTAGGAAAGATTTTTGGAACCCAATTTTAACTAAGGTGGAACATAGGCTTTCTCCTTAGAAACGGAGGTATATGTCTAAAGGGGATAGATTGGTGATGATTAAGGCAGTACTTTCTAGCTTGCCAACCTACTTTCTCTCAGTTTTCAGTATCCCAACTGGTGTGGCTAGAAAGTTAGAGAAGTTGAAGAGAGTTTTTTTTTTTGGGAGATGGAGTGGCCAAAAGGAAAAATTCTTTCGGTGAACTAGGCTTCGGTGTGTAAGAGCAAGAGGCAGGGTGGCCTTGGTATTGGCAGAATTTCTGATAAAAGTCTAAGTTTGTTGGTGAAATGGGTCTGGAGGTATGGAAGAGAGAGCTCTTCCTTGTGGAAGAAGGTTATTTGCGCTAAGTTGGGTCAGAAGTCACTGATCTTTCATGGGACTGGAGGAGCCATAAATGGACTTCACCTTCTCCGTTCATTAAGGCGGTATGGAAGCTTTTCGCGGAAGATTCACGGACGTCTAGCATCATCAAGAAGGGTTTGAGAGTAGTCATTGGAAATGGAGAAAGAGCGAGGTTTTGGAGAGAAATCTTGGTTGACTCCAATCCGTTGAAAAGAGCCTTTCCTAGAATTCATGCCTTATCTATCAATAAGGTTGGAGTGGTGACTGATTTTGGTAGATGGATGGGGAACAGATGGGAGTGGGATGTGAACCTTCGGATGCAACCTTTTAATTAGGAGTTGGAACAATGGAGCTCATTCTTAAGAGCCTTGGGTACGATTTTGTTGAGAAGAGAGATTAAGGATGAGTTGGCTTAGGTTTTTTGTCCTTCCGGTTTGTTTAAGGTTGGCTCCTTCAGGCGATGCTTAGAGGAAGAATATGGCGAGGAAAGTGACAATCTTAAGTATCTCTGGCAGGGGATTAGCCCTCCTAAGGTAGAGTTATTTTCTTGGCAATTGTTCTGGGTAGGGTGATGGTGAGAGAGGTTCTTAACAAGTTTGGTTACACACAAGGATTAAGTTTGGACTGTCCTCTTTGCAATAAAGGGCCAGAAACAGTGGATCATCTCTTCCTGAACTGTTGGTGGTCATGGAATCTGTGGACCAGCTGTATGAGTTAGTGGGGTGTCCAGTTTGTTCCTAACTGTAGATTCAATGAGTGGTAGCTGGGGTGGTCAGATCTTTGCCCTGCAAACAGCAAGTTTAGGAACAAGCTTGTGTTCGATAAAGTGGTCTATGATGTGATTTCAGCTATACACACTGTTAAGTTTAGAGTAGCATGGTGGTTCAAGCACCATGGCTGCGGTTGCAGCAATGCAGTAACGTTGATTCTCCTAGATATTAACCAGAGATGTATTGATCCTGATAAGGTTAAAAGGAAAGGTGATGGAGGTATGATGTCCTCTGAGACTGACACTTTGCATTTCAACGTGGATGGGTCAGCTTTGGGAAAACCAGGTAAAGCAGGGATTGGAGGAGTGTTGAGAGATGTGAATGGAAAGACCCTCTGTTTCTTTACGCAGCATATCGGTATCAAAGACTCGATTACGATTGTAATTTTGGTGATTCTCAGAGCTTGTAAGTTATTGGCTGCGAACATTTGTGTCCAGAATCAAAAAGTCATTATCTATAGTGATGCCAAAGCAGCAGTTTCATGGATCAATGGGGACAGTTTTGGGAGCCTCATTCATGTCAATGAGATGTATGACATTCGAAATCTATTGTCTTCTTTAGCTGGAGTTCAGGTGAAGTTTCAGTCTAAGGAGTTGAACTCGGTGGCAGATGGGTTGGCTAAGCCAGGTGCTCGTGAGAGCGGTGATAGATTAGAGTGGGGGATTTTTTGACATCGGTCCGGTTTGTCGTTGTTGGCAGTTGAGCTGTTGGTGCTCTGGTTTTGTGTGTGGGTCTATCTGTGGTTCCTATGTTGTTATTTTTTCTTCTGTCATGTGTTAGTTTTCTTCCGTAGCTGGCGGGGGGCTCCCTTCCTAGTGTTTGGCTTTGTTTGTTTCCTTGGGGTTTTGCCCATATTGCAATAATATGGCTATTTAAAAAAAAACAAATTCTAACCTTATCGGCGGTATCGGAGAGCGTTTCTGATCATGGATACCGAGTTCCGTAATGAAATTTATGAGATCCTAGCTCACCACGAGTCTACTTTCGACAAAATTAATGCAACCTTTCAGAAAGTCCTCACAGAGCTGTAAGACTTGCATGTTACCCAACCCACCAGCAAAACAGGCATCAACCCCTTCGCTCTTGGCGAATCTTCCCAAAACCGAAACACCAATCAAACTCAAACCTCGCAGACTACCATTTACATTGATCGAGAACACAACAACAATGCTGCAGAAAAGGAAACTAACCCTTGGGCAGCGGGTGAGCCTTCTCACCTACCAGTTCACCTTGACAACTAACGCCCAAACCATCCTTGATAGAAACCATACACAACTCAAATTATCCTTTCCAAAGTTCAGCAGCGAAGATCCTATGGGTTGGATTTATACGGCCGAGTAGTTTTTCGACTTCAAAAATGTGGTAGCAGACCAATGGGTTTGATAGGGGATTGGGGAGAGAATCGAGGGACATTGCCACCGGACAAACCTCATCTGTCGACTTAAGATTTGGTTTTATGATGATCTATTGGACTGGTTAGAAGTTGAATTAAACATTATAAATTAATATAGTCACAAATTTTAATCAAATTTTTAATTAATATAGTTTGACCTTTTATATATCAGTAATTCTACACATCCCACCATTTCCATCACAACACATATAGCATCCAAGATGTCTCTTGGTGAGTGGATACACATGGATACGAGAGATAAATATCAATTAATGTGTGTTCACACACCAAGTGACACCTCAACTGCCACGTGTGTTAGGATTGTATATGGGATGTTTACCATTATTGTTTATATATATATATATATATATATATATATATATATAGTCATTCTCACCTACAAACCCCTTGATATAAGGTATGAACAAACCAGCTTTTTATGTCTTTGGATCAAATTCCAATACTTGTTATGTAAGTGGTGGCCAGAAGAGAGAATACATAACAGCCTTTGGATTTTGATCCAAAGACACCAAAAATTGGTTTGTACATACCCTTATATCGGGGGGGGGGGGGGGGGGGGGGGGGGGGGGGGATTCAAAATTCTAAACCGTGTTGTAGCTCGATCTAGCCTACTAACAGTTATCCGACTGGAGAGAGATATTCCACTGCAGCTAGATATCCATATGTAACAATTGAATGAGAATGTATATATGAAATATTTAAAAAACGATTACTCGTTATTAATTTCATATATATATATATATATATTATTCTTTCAATTCTAAATAATGTTTTAATTTAAAATAAGCATCACACAATATTTACTTAAATTTATGACTTCAAAGTCCATATAATCATTTACTTAACCAATCATTGGTAGAGAACAAAATAACGAACTATAAGTAAATAATAATTCTTTAATCTGTTTACGTCGATTTTTGGTGAAACCTAGTTAACAACATACTGGCTGATCAATGCCTAGATCAACCAACGAGGTGTGATCTCGATCGTGTTTCTGCTACGTGAGAGAATTGGCAAGATAAATAACAAATGTACAAAATGACAAGAAATAATGAGGACACCACGATTTTTACATGGAAACCTTAAATCAGGGAAAAACCACGGTCGTCGTAACAACGAAGAAAATGAAATCTTCAGTATGTAAAAATGATTACTGTTTACAAGTGATGTATTGCTTGTGGTGCCTCATCTTCTTTGCTTGATACATGTGTTTATATAGAGGTTAGGGTGTTGCCCTAGCCCTTGGCATGTAAGCAACTAAGCAAACACTGTTATCAGACGAGTTCCTAGGAGAATCATATCTCGGCGAGATTCTTGGTGAATCGAGTCTTCATACATTTATGGTGCAATGATCTTCATTCTCTGGAGGAGTAGTTTTCTGAATCTTCACATTTATTACTGGATTTGTCAACTGCGGGATTGTATGTGATTGTCTTGCCAAATCCAAGTTTTGAGTTTCTTTGGAAAATATGCTGAAATCCAGTTCTATCAATGATATTTTATATTTGTTGTATGTATGGGTGGTGAGATCATGTCAATTTGTCTATTTGGGGATTCTCCGGCGAGCGGGTTTCGTTGATAGTTAACTTGTTCTTTACAATTCAACTCGTCGTTGTTGAACGTGGCCCGTCGAGCAGATGTGTAACCGATTCGAACTAGCGACTTTTACCACTTGTCTCTAACACTCATTCTCAACATAATTAAGATTGTTATTATTATATTTATAAATAAAAATAATAAATTTTTTCATAATTTTATAAATTAATATAAACAAGTGAAAAAAAATTAATTAAATTTCTCAAAGAAATTAATTAATTATTAAAATTTTAAATAAAATAAGGAAAAAAAAATCTTAGAACAAAAAGTAATTAGTCATGATATATAGCTTATTGAGACAAAACAAAATTCACCTTGATAAAGAACCACTTGGGATGAACAAAATGATCCAGAGTGTCTCCTATTCTAATCTATATGCATCGTAATTGAATTCTTAATGTGTATGTTAGTAGGAAAAACTTCAAAAAAAATAATTAAGAATTTCAATATAATTAATTAATTATTAAAACTATAAATAAAAAATTAAATTAAATTAATACTCTTGGAACTAAACAAAATTCGTCATGATAGATAGCCTATTGGGACTAAACAAAATTCATCCCATTAAAAAACTACTTGAGATGGAAAATATAGTCTAAATAAATTATCATTAGCAACAAACAGGGGCGAAACCGGAAAAAAATTTCAAGATGGGCTGTTATGAAATATATATATATATATATATATATATATATATCAGTCATTTTCTCATCAATACGCAGTGATATAACTTATATCAGTGCGTTGCATGTAGACCACTGAATATGGAGAAGTTTGGACAAGTGCATACACCTTGAGTCAAAATATGTAAATCTAATGGTCTACATCCAACGCACTGATGAAGTTATACGCACTGATGAAGTTATATCAGTGCGTACTGACTTAAAAATTTATATATATTTATATATATATATTGACAAAGGTATGTCTCGACGGTACAATAAAAATTTCATTAATTAAAAAAATGTACGTATAATTGAAATTGACAAATTAATAATAATTTTTTTAAACAACTATAAGTCAACTATTTACTTTAAAATCTAAAATTAATCGACAAAAGGAAGAATATTTTTTTTAAGAGTAATTGAGTTTGAATTAAACATGGAAATACTTACATATATAAAAGAGGAAAAAAAATGATCATATAGTGTACTTTATCCTTACTAATAATTTATGGGTACTAACTAATAGAATTTTAATTCTTTAATGGATATAATATATATATATATATATAATATTTGAAAGTACAAATATATATTTTTTTTTTTCAAATGCTTTAGTGGGCTATAGCCCACCCAAGCCAGGGTTGTTTCTGCCCTTAGCAACAAATATTATTTTTGTCCCGATAAATCTCCAAATCTCAAACTTTTTAGAGATAAAATTTCATCCCAACAGACATCCTATTGGGACAAATTATTATGTCCCTAAAAGTCTCATCATATTTGCGGGACGAATAATTTATGTCGTTTCAATGGAATGTCTAACGGGAAAAAAAATTTCATCCCTAAAAGTATTGTCAGGTTTGCACTTTTTAGTGACGAATAAATTTTTTTTGTCCCAATAAACAATCTAATGGGACAAAAAAAAATTCGTCCCATAAAGTCTCATCTGGTTGCACTCTTTCGGGACGAATAATTTATTTCTTCCCAATAGACATTCTATTGGAACAAACTTTTTGTTCCCTAAAAGTCTTATTTGTTTTGCAGTTTTTTGAGACGATTACTTTATTGCGTCCCAATAGACAACTTATTGGGACAATATTTTTTCATCCCTAAAAGTTTCGTCCTGATAGCACATTTTTGTTGAAATGCACCAATTGATTATAGTTCACAAGTTAGTCCATAGGTAACGCAAAGTGTGTAGACTTAGAATAGTGACAGCATACTACGTATATTTGATCGGAAGATAAATGTACCTATCTGAGGTCCCCAGTTCCTAGCTTTTGTTCTCATTTTCGAGTGTAATTTTGTATATAAGTGTTTGTTGAGCCTTGTGTAGATACATATTCCATATTTCAAGGTTTTGAGCTTAAAAGATTTGTTGGGAAGCAAAATGAGCAAAAAAGAGAATATATCGGAAATATTCAGAGTTGTCGCGGCCTCGCCGTCGACCCAAACCTCGGTGTGATTCGTGGTCAACCATGGCAAGTTTCCATGGTGAATCCACCATTGAGCTAGAACGCGACATAGTGACCGCGGCATAGGTCAACTCTGTTTTCCAAAGGTTAGTGGGCTGAGATTGTAAATTGCCCGTGTAGAACACCTAAATTTCGAGGTCCATAACTCCCTCCTCAGATTGAACTAGGTTTCGTACCACCTATTTTTAGAAAGCCCCAGAGGTATACTTTCCAGTAATTTTTATGGATCAGAATTCCGGATTTTCTAGAGGGAGTTATGATCGTTTCCGTAACGGTGCGTGAGGCTGGAAACCAGACTGTGGCAGAGAGTTTCGTGCAGAACACTCAACTTTCAGGGGGCATATCTCCCTTCTCAAATTGAAACACGATGATTTCTTTCTATATTTGGAAATCCCTAGACGTTTACTTTCTAGTGGTTTTTACGGATCACAATTCCGGGTTTTCTAGAGGGAGATATGGGCATTTTCGTATCAGTGCACGGAGCTGAAATTTCTTCACAGCAGGCAAGCCGACTTGCAAGGCGACCATTTCAGTCGCCCCGGAGCTCGCCTCGGAGGCTGGAAGGGCCTAAATGGTCCTTTAGCACCCCAATTAGTCCCCAAATGTTTCCTAACTATAAATACATCACTTTCCTCTCTTCTCTTAAGACAACATAGCAGTTGCTCTTTATTTTCTTCGTCTTCTTCATCTTCTTCATTTCCAAATATATATATATATATATAGAGAGAGAGAGAGAGAGAGGCTTTCAAAGCTCCCATGGAGGTTCTCCTCCATGGGAAGCTCACCACCACCATTTCTACATATCCTCCACAACTTTTGAGAGTTGACTGCAAGGAGATAGGAGTGGGTCTTTGACCAATTTCGAGCTAAGGATTCATGGAGCACTTGGAGAGATTTCTTCAAGGGTTGTCTCCTTTAAACCCATTCTCTTTGTATTTCATGTTTCTTGATTGTGTAATCCCCACTTGGTGAATATTGTAAACTTATTTGTGCTCAAAATATGTGATTTTTGTTATTAAATTCATTTGGGTTTTGATTCATTTTTGTTATTATTGATAATATCTTATCTTGATATCCATGTGTGTGGAGATTGGAAATTGATATGTATTCATGGATGGGATTAGGAGTAGATTAACTTAATTGTAGGAGTAGTTGTAATCAAATATCTCATTTTTGTGTGTGTCTTTGGAATGTCAAAATTAACTTGTATGGATAGGTTCGAATGTTTGTGGGTTTCGGTTGTACCTCCATGGATGACTAATCCGGGCATAACAGTAATCACTTAGCTCCTAAGAGTGGGTGAAACTTGTTCTATGCATGACCCTTTTGCTAGAGTAGGTTTTGGCTTATGTTCATATGCTTAATGGTAGGGAGTAGAGGCACATTGCTCTTCCATGACCCTTTTAGGGAGTGATTAGTGTTTCGAATCCCTTTCTAGATACTAAAGGCACAATTGCTCCATCCATGACCCTTTTGGGGAGTGATTTGTGTTTCAAATCTCTTAATTGAGAAAACAAGCCCTCAACTTGATTTGAATGTCCTTAATGCCCAACAATCACTTATGTGCACTTATGTATGGTGAGCTTAGGAACCTTGTGTGACCATAATCCTACAACTCTCCAAGCCACCCTTTTATTTGTCACTTTAAACATCATTCTCACCCCCTCCATATTCTTACATTTGCATTGCATCCAATTACATTTCCTCCGCACTCGCACACACACAACCGCACTATGCTTTCACCTCACACACACCATTCTCATCACATCCGCGTTCTATTTACATGTTTTCAATAAACACTAAAACGAGAGTCGGTTGACGGATACCACCTCCCTGTGGAATGATAATCTTGCTTGCCGCTTTACTAATCTTTTCTAGTTAGAGCACATTGCGTAGGAACTTTTAATATAAATATCTTTTGATAATCGCAATTTGGTAACGACACAAAAAGCGAGTATCAATATTGATGTAGATAAAACTGATGCACGTTAGACGTTGCTCTAAGCCGTGAAAAACAAAAAAATAAACATAATTGATCCCTCATATCCCCATTGGTCCCATTGGGCTCCCCTTACTAGGCAAACAATTGCTAAAAAAGCTCATACGACAATATGCATGATATGTGTGTTACGGAATATTAGATGTTTTCACAACGCGCAAATAAATAGTTGCTAAAGAGGTTCCCATGACAATGTCCATGATAAGTGTTGCCAAATATTATTCTCAATTATTGATAACATTCGTTGGTATGTTGTCGTTGGTGGTCTCTGAAAATATACAAACACGGTTAATTTGCCTAAAGTTAACCTAGAGGGGGTGAATAGGTTTTTACACCTTTTTCAATCCCTTGAAACAAACTAAAGTTTGTCCCTCTAAATAGCTTGAATCACATCGCATTATGCATATAAAAGCACATGTAGACAATTGAAGTATTTATTTAATCAATATTATCTATCAATGCCTACAATTTGCGAGTGAATGAATTTCACTTAAAACTCAAATCCACAAGCACTTGTATAAATATATATATATATTTATATATATATATATATATATATATATATACAGCACTTTTCTCCTCAGTGCGCATTGCTATAACTTATATCAATGCGTTGTATGTGGACCACTGATTATGGAGAAGTTTTGACAAGTGCATACACTTTGAGTCAAAATATGTAAATCTAATGGTCCACGTCCAACGCACTGATGAAGTTATATCAGTGCGTACTAACTTAAAAATTTCTGTATATATATATATATATGTCTAATATTTCCAAGTACTTGTCAATCAAAGAATTATATACAAATAAATCAATATATATAACCTAAATGAAATTTACAAAGATGATCAAATCAAGTGTTTGCATATCACATATTTCACAATTAAACACATATACAAATATAAAGAGATAGGGATAAAGAATTAACACGATATTTTTTTTAACGTGGTAAAACCTCCAAAGAGGAAACATCTATAGGTTGAATCCACAACCATCAGCCGATTATCTTTCACTAGATGATAAAAGTACATCCTCAAAAGCGATCAATCAACACATGATATACACACTTTATTGAACATAACTTCTACCCAACCATCGGGCCTACTAATGAAAGAGACATAGTCAACTTTCTATCCAAGACACATCACATGTCTCTAGAAAGTTTCTCTTGCTTGACTATCCAGACCTTTGTCCTAGCCAAGACTTTTTGTTTAACTATTCGGATCTTTGTTCTAGTTAAGACTTCCTTGCTTGACTATCTGGACATTTGTCCTAGCCAAGACTTCCTTGCTCAACTATCCGGACCTTTGTCCTACTCGAGACTTCATGACTTTGACAAGAACTTCCTAATGTGTGATCAAAGTATGACAATGCAAACATATGCAACATAGAATATGGGATCAATATATCCTATGAAAACTAGAAATAATCAATGAGCATACAATGTATGATTTTCTAGTTTACAATCCTAAAATCATGTAATCACACAAAGAACGCATGTACATATGAAATGAGTGAATTTGGTACACTTTATGAAGAACTAGACATAGGCATCAAAGTACACAAATCAAGTTTGTCTAGTTCTTAAAATGAACAAAAAATCTAGAGCATGCAAAACACCAAAAGCATGCCTTAAGACCTAGATTTCATTCATGTTACTAAAGCTTAAAATAAAGCATGTTCATGAAGCACATATTCAAGACTTTAGAACTAAAAACCAAAAATGCTAGAATCACAAGATATGATCAACAAAATCATCTAGCAATCATTTAGAACACATGTCCACCAAAATAATCAATTAAATCCTAATAGACTCTAAATATTCAATAAATTGTGCTATTCCTAAATATGTTCAATTAAAGAGACCTAGCACATGTAAAGGCTATCAATCATCAAAATACAATCAATTAAAGCACAAATAGCCCTAGATAAAAAGCTAGTCACAATACAACACACAAGCATGTGAAAACATAGATTTATAAAAACCTAACTCACATACAAGTCTCTAATCAAGCTCAACTAGCTTAAAACTAAAGCTCTATCTCTCAATAGCTAATTTTCAAGTAACATACACATATAGAAGAAGAAAACTCAAGGTAATTGAAGACTTTAAAGATCAAAACACAAAGAATAAATCAATACCTTGAGAAAAACGTGCAGTTAAGAAATCTGGTGTAAAACCACCACAACACTTAAACTAAAGACTTCAAACTTGCTTGCAGATGATAGAGAACTCCAATACGAAGATTCTCCAACTTGAATCACTCAAATCGGATAAGCAATGAGAAAGTTATGGTGTTTGGAAGTTGAGAGAATTTCAAAGAAAATTTCTGCATATTTTCTTCTTCAAATGAAAAGTGAGAAGGAGAGGAAATTTAAATGAAAGAAAGAGATGGAGATGAGGTGGAGAGGAGGGATGCTCGGGTGGCAAGTGGCAACATGCCACGTCACCTTCCCATGGAGGTGTGTGGGCCTCACGGGGTCAGTAAGCATTCCTTCCCCTGAGGCTCAAGCGCCTTCACGGGAAGGAGTGCAAATGGCATTTGGCCATTCTCCTCTTCCGTTGCATTCCTCTCGTGTTATTTGACCGTTCTCCAACCTCCAAACTCCAATTTTGAATCTGTTTTCGGATTACGAACCGGTACTCTCTCACAGATATTGACATGAACAAAACTTTTACAAAAAATATGAAAATTGGCTCGATATACAAAGACGAAAACCATGTACGTTAAAGACACGGAAAGTTTCGTAACTTCCAACTCGGAACATGAAAACTAATGAATGAGTAACCAAAATGACCGGAACTCAATAAAGAACAATAAGAGAATATATTAAAGTCTGATATCATGAAAACACAAATCAAACAAATACATGAACACACAAGTATGCCATTTTCTAGATATAGTCCTAGTACATGTATTTTTACCAACTTTGTCAATTTAAATCTAATGTATGTGCATACATTATTGTGTGTGTGTGTGTGTGTGTGTGTGTGTGTGTGTCTAAGCCTTGCAAGAGGAATGCGGTCTATATATACTTTTGATGTGCAATATGGCTTGCTCCTCTTGAAGACTTCACTTTGCTTGATAAATTGACATTCTTCCTTGAAACTTGAATCATGATAAGCCTAGACAACTAATCAATACAAAAGAAATGTTATTTTGATATGGAATTATGTCAACACATGACTCATAAACCTAACAGTTTCAACAATACATATTTTATCATATCTTATATCGATAGTGAGTGATGTCCATGACTCATATATAAGGTTTGGTTTCTCCTAACTAATAGTAAATAGACGTGTTTTGGGCTATGAATGAACGACGGTGCGTGACGTCCAATATTCAAAATATATGATTGCACGTTAATTTCTATGGAAATAAAACTAAGCAGAGGGGAGAAAAGGCTAGGGAAATCAATGATACGGGTCGAGCATGGGCGGACAAGTGAAAGGGCTGCTCCCTAGCTTGGGCAGCCCTCTAGAATTTTTTTTATATATGTTAATATTTTTTATATTTTGAAATTATAAATAATTACTTAATAAAAATTTGAAAAATGACTTAAGACAATATAACTTATATTATTTATCTATTCTAACTTAAAATCAAAAGATAACAATAAAAATTACATTCATTTACATTCGACATAAGTATTATATTTGAATTTTAAATATGTTGTATAGTAAGATACAAAACATATGTAATTTTTAAGTTTGTTTTATATATACTATTTCCTTGATTTCATTTCTATGGTTTATTTATATAATTAAGATTCACTTCATTTTTGTTTCACACGTCTTGCATATACTTTATTCTTAATCAATGGCTCGTATGTGTTGCACAGACTTTTATTATATAAAACCAAATCGTAAAAATTTCCTCTACAGTGCATGTTGAATTTAATAAATTTAGAGTAAAATTTTGTGAACCATTAATAAAACATTAGAATATATTGACTAAACAATAACATATAAATTCAATGATTGATAGCTAAGGAACTGATTTTATAATGTTAGTACTTACTGGAAAAATATATATATATATATATTTATATATAGCTTAGCATGGGCACACTACTAGAAAATTTTTTGTTTTATGATGGGTAAAAACAGTCATAAACGTTAATTCTTGATGGTTTAAAATCATCAAAGAATCCAGCGTCAATAGTGGTTTCATGATGGTTTTTTTAGTCATTAAATCTTGACGGTTTTTATCCATCATAAAGTTATGACGGTTAAAAACCATCATTAACTTGAAAAGTTTGTTAAAAAAAATAATTTTTATAATTGCATATATTAATATATAATTCAATTAATTTTATTAAATTCAATTAATTTTATCAAATTCAATAAATTATAAAAAAAATATAATACAAATAAATATTCTGTAACAAAATTACACAAAAGAACTTCAAGAAACAAGAAAGTAATAGGGAGCGGATATTAACACCCACCAATATGATAAGCACACCCATATTTTAATAAAAATTTTAATTACAAAAATATCCCAATAGAAATTTACCGATTAGGGCAAATTAGTTTGATTAAAAATAAACAAAATACTATTTACACCCATTAATTACACACATGTCTTAAACTATATCACTTTATTAAAAAAAATCAAACCCTAATTCTATTTCTTATCTTTTTTTTGTAAACCGCTAAACCCTAATTCTATTAGTGTCTTGGTTGTCAGTGTTTTGGTGTTGCTTTGTTCTGAGCTGATGCCTCTGTTTTGTTGGGTTGATGTTGTTTTGTGGTTTTTGATATCTTTGTTGTTTTGTTTTGTTGCGTTTCTAGGGCTTGTTGCTCTTTGTTTTTTTTATTTTTGTTGATGTGGTTGCTTGATGTATCCTTGGTTTGGTCCGATTCTGGGGCTTCCATCTGTTGCCTTTTTGGCTTAAAGAAGTTTTACCTGTTCAAATATATATATATATATATATATATATATATATGTTTATATATATTTATATAATAAGCATGTCTTAGGTAAATACATAGCTTGAAATTGGCCTGAAGTAGAGATTCTCGAAATTTAATAATTTAAGAATTCTCAATACTGTGTTTTCGAGCCTAGAGAACTTAAAAATTTATCTTTTGTAAAATTGGGTGTGTTAATAACTTATTAGAGTTTATAAATAAATTGTATTAAAATGAAAACATTCATTTAAATAAGGGTACTATTGGGATTAAGTTGGGTGCTTCTAGTAATGTTTTAATTTTAAATTTTAGATATGGGTGTAATTATAAATATGGGTGTGTTTATCATATTTATGGGTGTCAATATCCATTCCCAAAGTTTATTTACATAAAAGTAGTACAAAAAAATTATTCAACAAAGTTTATCTTATTATAATGAACAACTATGAAAAAAAATATATTAATAACAAATACAAGATATAAAAATTTTAAACTAACAAATTCAAGTTGCAAAATTCATCTAAGCATACTTCGACTTCAACAAATGCTTCTACAGGATGCTATAATCTTCATGTTGATAACCTGGATGATTGAAACACAAAAAAAAATAGTATGTATCAATAAAAACTAAACACAAGTGGTAAAATAATTGCAATGAGATGAATAAAAAATAGAAATACAAAATAAAATTTGTACAAGAATATAGAAAAAAAAACAAGAATTTATATAAGAATCAAGTAAAAACAACCATGTAACGTGTATGAAAAATAAAATAAAATACGAATAAAAAATATATATTAAAAGAATCATGTAAATAAGGAAAAACAAAACAAGAATATATATAAGAATCAAGTACAAAAAACTAGGTAAAAAAAAGAAAAACAATGCTTAAACAAACAAATATAACCTAAAATATGTTGGAAAAAAAAAACAAGAATAAAGAAATATATGGTTAAAGAATCATGTAAATAAGGAGAGAAAAAAAACAAAATCTATATGAGGATCATGTAAAAACGACCATGTAAAAAGATAAAAAAAAACAATAATAAAAATATAATTAGTAAAAGAATCATGTAAATAAGGAGAAGAAAAAAAAACAAGAATATATATACGAATCAAATAAAAACAACCATGTAAAAAGAACAAAAAAAAAATGCTTAATCATACAAATAGAACCCAAAATATGTAGGAAAAAAAATAAAAATAAAATAAATATATATAGTAAAAGAATCATATAAATAAGGAGAAAATAAGTAATATGTGGTGTTGATACCTTAAGATGTGGTGAATGATAAGAAGAACATTATGAAACAAAGAAAGTTATGAATATGAGAGAATGAAGGGGGTTGGAGGCGGCAATGAGAGAGTGTAAGAGATAAAAAGAGTGTAGGGTAATTAGGGTTTGTCAAATTTATTTATTTTATTTGAAGGGATAATGACGGTTACAAACCGTCATGCTTTTACGATGGTTTTTAAAAATCATCGCGATCTTATGACGGTTTTTAAAAACCATCACGATTTTATAACGGTTTTTAAAAACTATCATAACTATATGACGGTTTTTAAAAACCATCAAGAAAACCATCATTATTTTGTGTCATAAAACCTTATTTTTCTAGTAGTGGGAGTAAATATTTTATGGGTCCGTACCTGGGGTCAGGGACGGGTTTTCCATTACCAATTTGTATGAGAATACCATTCCCAATAAATATCCACTTTATAATAAACGGTGTGGGTACATGGATTCCTCATTAGGGGATCAGTTTTTTATCTCATGCCATCCATATCCGATTAATGTATTTTTTAAATGATTTTTTTGATAAAGTTCATATCAAAATTATTGAATAATATAAAAATAATAATATGAGTAATATTATATATATATATATATATATAATGATCTGGAATTGATTAGTGTTTCAGTGGAGGTAAAAAAGATAGGGGAAAATTATGTTTTTTGAAGACATTAGTCACAGTACTAATTTTTTTAGTGTTAATTTCAGTACTAATTACGAACTTCAAATATATATATATATATATATATATATATATATATATATTGATAACGGGGTACGGGGACGAGGTAGGGCTGGGAATTGAAATTCCATAACTGTGCTGAAATTAAATTGGAATTGAAAAAAATACGGTCTCATACCACAACATAAATAGTAAGCCTAAACTCGTCTTAATGGGACGGGTCTCCATGGGTCTCTAGACCAATGAGTAATTTTGACGGCCCTAATTTTGATATCACTATATATATATATATATATATATATATATATAAGTTTAAATATATATATATATATATATATATATCTTTAAAAATGTAAATATTTAAATATATATACATATATAAAGTTTAAAAATATAAATATTTAAAAAATATGTATCTTTAAAATTATAAATATTTAAAATATATTTATACGGGCTAGCTAGGGATGTAAGTTCCCTCCCTACTCACGTAAGTGGCTCCATCAATAGATGAATTTATTTGTTTCATTTTTTAAAATATTACAATAATTCAGGTTTTTTAATGATGAGGCAAAGATTTAAATCCACAATTTCATGATGTAGATGTAAGAGACTTAACTACTGGAAGACAAATGAATATTAGTTTATAGTTTATACAATTATACACATGCACACATTAGAGCATGCATGGTGAGCAATTAAGCATTGAACAAAAGCAATTCTTAATTCAAGAAAGATCCAACTCCTAATTAATTCTACATGCCTAACTACGTAAATACGGTCGTTGACCACTGTTGTTGATGAGTAGTTTTGTTCCCATTTTTGTAAAGATAATCCTTTTTTTAATTTTTCAGTTGTTGCTATGTTTAATGAAAGTAAATTAGTATAATGTATACAAATTTTAAATTATTAATGTATAAAAGTGTATTAATTTACAATGATTAAATAGATGATATTTTTTTGTCCAATATATTCTGAATTGAGTTTACGAGCAATAACCATAACACTGAGATATGGAATTTGTATATAAGCCTTAGTCTCCCTATACTAAGTAGACACATTTTGACATAAAATTTTAGGACATTACTGAAGGATACTTACGTGAAGGCGGTGAAGCTCCAATATTCTAAGTAAATTTGTAATAGTGAATGATGCATGCATGAAGCCCAAAAGTTACCACATTCGGCAATGGTAATTAACATCCAACTTTTAAAACGGTAATATTTCCCTTTTCTGGATTTAGATCAAAGTTTCATTATAGGAAAAAATATCTTCATATTAGATACACAATATTATTGACAAAGCTGAAGATCATTAGTGCATTAAACTATGAAAGATCGTTAAGGAGAGAAATTGCAGCAATTTCTTAATTAAAATTTTCTATTTCTGTTTAAGAATATGTGTATATATATATAATTCTTAATATTGCCTTTTTAATTTTTCAGTTGCTGCTATGCTTAATGAAAGTAAATTAGTATATTGTATACAAATTTTAAATAATTAGTGTATACAAGTTTATTAATTTACAATAATTAAATAGATGATATTTTTTTCTAATATATTGTAAATTGAGTTTACGAGGAATAACCGTAACACTAGTGAATGAGATATAGAATTTGTATATATATATATATATATATATATATATATATATATATATATATGCCTTGGTCTCCTTATACTAAGGGGTTGTTTGTTTTTTTGTCTGAAAACTGAACAGTCTTGAATTTTACTAAAGACTAAATAATGACTGAAACCTGAAATCAATTGACATGTTTGTTTTTTATTTTTAACACTATCTGAATAGGGTGTCAACTTGTTTGTTTTTTAGAAATAAAATGGTTTAAAAACAACTAATTTGACATGTATACCCTTATTACTATTAATTGTGATGTATTTTCATTTTATATGATACAAACAACTAAATAAAAATATTTTAACAAATACTAAACCATTTTTACGTAATAGTGATAAGATATTATTCATGATTAAGATATGATAAATAATTTTTAAAAAAATATATATGACACATAATGATTTTGATTTAAAAAATTGAAGGTTCAACGATGATGTTGAAAGTGACAATGTGATTATTATTATTATTATTATTATTATTATTATTATTATAGAGTTGATTATCATAAGAAATAAGGTAAGGAAAAATAAATTTGTATAATATGAAATTATGATAAATTTGAAAATATGTTATCTTTGGGAGAATAATATTGGAAGAAATTACATTCAATGCAATTTAGCGATTTGGAATTAAGTTAAAAGTAAGGTTTTCTTACTTTTTATTTTAAGTTGTTTTGTGGTATTTTTAAGTTGTTTAATTTGATCACTTAAAAAAACAAACAAAACAACTTAATAATTTCAATTCAGCTCTACTAAGTTTTAATTGCAAAAATCAAACGACCCCTAAGTAGACACATTTTGACACACATTTTAGGCCATGAATGAAGGATACTTCTGTGGAGCCCCAATATTCAAAGTAAATTTGTGATAGTGAATGATGCATGCATGAAGCCCAAAAGATACCACATTCAGCAATGGTAATTAGCAGCTAACTTTTAAAACGGTAAAAGATACCACAATCAGCAATGGTAATTAGCATCCAACTTTTAAAACTGTAATATTTCCCTTTTCTGGATTTAAATCAAAGTTTCATTATAAGAAAAAATATCTTCATATTAGATACACAATATTATTGACAAAGCTAAAGATCATTTGTGCATTAAACTGTTAAAGATCATTAAGGAAAGAAATTGCAGCAATTTCTTAATTAAAATTTTCTATTTCTATTTCAGAATATATATATATATATATATAATTTTTAATATTGTCTTTTCTTCTCACAGTTCATCAATCAAAAGAAATCCCTACTTCTAGACTTCCAGTAATTAAATATGGAGAACAACAAGGAGAAGAAACAAAGCAAAGGTCAAAGGAAGATTGAAATCAACAAAATAAGCAAGAAAAGCTCCTTGAATGTCACAATCTCAAAGCTCCACGCGAAAGTTTTGGCAAACCGTATGAGAAGGGTTATTAATTCTGTGATTGGTGATTCTCAAATGGCTTTTGTTAGGAACAAGTAAATTCTGGATAGTTTTGTAGTAGCGGAGGAAATTATTCATCATTGTAAACGATCCAAAAATGGGGGGCTCATGGTAAAATTAGATTTCGAAAAAGCTTATGATAGCTTAGACCATTCTTTCTTGGACTACATGTTATGGTAGATGGGTTTTGGTTGGAAATGGAAGCAATGGATTGAAAATTGCATCTCGATGCTGATTTTTTCGGTTCTTGTGAACGGTAGTCAGACGAGACAATTTGAGATGGAGAGGGGTCTTCGTCAGAGGGGTCCACTTTCCCCCTTTCTTTTTCATGTGGCAATGGAGGGTTTGAGTGCTTTGTTTCGTAAAGTCGAAGATATTGACCTGGTGAAAGGGGTTTCCTTTGGTGAAACTATTGTACACATCACACATCTACAATTCATTGACGATACTATTTTATTCATACAACTGAAGGTGGATTATCTCAAGAATGCTAGGCGGATATTGAGATGCTTTGAGCTTGCATCCAGGCAGAGTTTGAACTTCCACAAATCTTGTGTGGTGAAGATTGGTAAATATGGGGAACCGAAGATCAATTGAGCTGCTAATTTCAGGTGTACAAGTGCGCCCTTACCCATCACCTATCTGGGCCATCCTTTGGGTGGCAGGTCGGGTTCGAAAATTCTTTGGTCGGATTTGTTACGTCGTGTTGAAAGCCGGCTTGTGCCATGGAAGAAGTGTTTTCTTAACAAAGGTGGTAGGTTAGCTCTCATTAAATCGGTAATGTCAAGTTTGCCAATCTATTTCATGCTGGTGTTTAAAGTGCCCGTGTGTGTAGCTCATAAGCTCGAACAACTTCAGAGAAATTTTTTTTGGGGAAATGGGAGTGAGAATAGGAAGATTCACTCTTTGAAGTGGGATTTGTTGTGCTAAAGTAAACAGAAATGAGGCTTTGGTATTGGCTCAATTCGTGATAAAAATTATGGTCTTTTGGCTAAGTGGGTGTGGAGATTCGGTACGGAGAAGGCACTGTTGTGGAAGAGGGTGATATGTGCAAAGTATTATGTGCCTAGTGATCTCCTCATATGGGACTGGAATTGCGGCGTTGGCAGCTCGACGTTTACCAAAGCTATAGGCTTCCATTTGGTGCAAGGGTCTCTCACGGCAAAACTTTTGGATGATGGTCTTAAAGTTGTCGTGGGCAAGGGTGACAGGGCACGGTTGTGGTCTGATTTGTTGGTGGAAGGTATCCCATTAAAGGAAGCTTTTCCCAGAATTTTAACACTATTTGTTAACAAGTTAGGTTGTATTAGAGATTATTGGAATATTAATGAGTCGAGCTGTAAGTGGGAGATTACATTAAGGAGACCATTGTTTAGTGGGGAGATAGAACTGCTGCAGAAGGTGCTTGGAAAGTGTTACCATTCGGGATGATATCCAAGATACTATTGGATGGTTAAATGATGCTAAAGGGACTTTCACTGTGAAGTATTTTGTGTAATGTCTTGATGCGGAGAGAATTGGTATGGTGAAGGATTTTTTGCCTATCCGGCAAGGCCTCTGCCCTCCGAAGATTGAGATCTTTGTTTGGCGGCTTCTTCACGAGCGTGTTCTCGTCAAAGATGTTCTTAAGATGTTTGGTATCCCTTTTAATGATTGCTTGCTTTGTCCTCTATGTCAGAATTTTGAGGAATCTATTGATCACCTGTTTTTGTTTTGTAAATGGTATTAGAGATCGTGGCAGCTCTGTATGAATTGGTGGGGGTGTCATCTTGCTCTTCCAGATCGTTGTTTGATTGGTGGAAGGGGTGGAGTGGCTTTTGTAACAAAATGAATACTGTGAGAGCTTGGAAATCGCTCTTTTTTCACGATTGTTTGGTCCATTTGGGAATCTATGAACAACATGGTTTTCAAGGACGAGGTTCTGAACATTAACCAGGCGGAGGATATTGTGTGATTTAGAGTCGCTTGGTTGTTTAAGTACTTGGGTGGCGGATTGTCGGACCCAATTACCCATATTTTGTTAAATTTAGTTGTGTGATGTGGGACTCTAGGAAAAGGAAGATCCCTTCATCGGTTGACTGGACTCCCCCTTCTGCTGAAACGGTTGATGTTTAATGTTGATGGTTCGGCAAGAGATCTCCAGGGTCCTACCGGTATTGGGGGAGTTATTTAGAATCATACTGGGAATGTTTTGTGCATGCTTTCGAACGGCGTGGGTTCTGAAGATGTCATTACGGCAGAGATTTTAGCGATTGCTAGAGCGTGTGTCCTGTGTAATTCAAGGACGGAGTTGGCGGGGAAGACGATTGTTATTGCTAGTGACTCTAAGGTTGCTGTTACTTGGATTAACAGCGATGGTCTTGGTAGCGTTAAGCATGCCCAGTCAATTTATGACAGGCTTGGTAGTGTCATTGTTGCTTTCAAACCAAAGGAGACTAATTCTCTTGCTGACCATTTGGCAAAGAAGGGGTCGAGAGAATGTGGGAATGTGTTAAACTGGTGTGTGTTCTAGGCGGGGTTGTCTGGTCAGTTTTGATGTTCATGGCCTGTGCTTTTTTTCTTCGTTTCGGTGTTCTACTATTTTTTGTTGTTGCTGTGGGGGTGACCGCTGTTCTTGCTTAGGGTGGTCGTCCCTTATTGTTGTCTGTTGTTTTTGGCCAATTGTGCCTCAATAATATCACTTTTCAAAAAAATAATAATAATAAGCCAGTCGTCAGGGTCTCTTCAATAAGGCTAGTGAGTTTTGTGTCATATCTGGTGCCGAGATGGCAATCATCACCTTCTCTTCCGGCGGAAAGATCTTCACTTTCAGCCACCCGTTAGCCGACGCCATCTTAAACCACCATTATTAGGCAATAGTACTTCAGGGGAATCCAGCACTAATCTGGTGAGATGAGCAGTCTATTGAGCAATTGGACTTAGAGGAGCTCAATCAATATGTAGAATCCATAGAAGTGTTGTGGAAACCGGTGGCTCTAAAAGTTGATGAGATAGAGAAGGAAAGTGATCAGTCTTCATCAAAATTCTTGGCTATGGATTCAAATTCACTACTTGATGCTTCTACAAGTAGTGAAGTGATGACACGTCGTTGCAGTGTCGTCAAAAGATTGAACATTAAGTTCGAACTCGCAAGCGATCGAGCCACAGGGACTAGCACAACGGCAAGCAAGGATCGTTCCGTAGGGAGATGGGATCCGTTGACCGTCTCTAGTTTTAGCTGTTATTACAACATGCCGAGCGAACTCGTGTGTTATGTGTATGGAAACGTAAATAATAATGTAACTAAATAAATTACATAAATAATATTTGCATGGATAGGATGGAATGGAAAGATGGCATGAAATGTATGGATACGCTAAGGAAATGACTCAACCGTAACAATCATCCTAATTAAGCATTAGACTCACTCTCAAATATGCAAGAATATCATAGGCTTGTATCCCCTTAATTGATCTTTAATCTCTCTCGATGTCTTAGAAATCTCATCCACACAATTGCATGGATTCATTAAGCACTTTGGAACACACACGAGCCATGTATGCCAGCATAGTGATCTCTCAACTTTCTGGTGAAATACAGTGGTTATTTCGTTGGGCATGTAATGCGCAACCGCGTGGACCATACTACAGCCAATAAGTCATCCACGAGGCTAACCAAAACGGTATGGCAACCAAGTGAAAGTATTAAGAATACGAGATACCCATACAACACGTATGTTATATGCTCGTGTCCCCTTAATTAATCTTTACCTTCTCTTGAGCGCATAGAGATTACATCCATGCATAAATGCTTGGATTCATTAAGGAATGTGGGACACACATGCGAGCTCTACATGCCAGCCTAGTGATCTCTCAACTTTCTGGTTAAATGTGGAGGATATCATGCTGAGCATGTTAATGCGAACCACACGATATATAACACAGAACCTAAATATCATTCGCAAGGTGGCTAACCGAGTGAAAGCATTAAGCAATGAAATACAACTACATGAGCACAAGACGAATTCGGTGGTCTTTACTCTAGGTCAAGGATTCGATTTTATCAATCTCCCTAGGATGACGAAAAATGGAATACAAGTTTACCAAACAACAATATGCAATAAGTTGATTGTTATTCATTAAAACCATTCAATCTATGTTAAGGGTTCATTCTCTTGATTGAGGAATTCTCCTAAATCAATTAATCACCCAAGCTGACCGAGGATGAATATTTGTGCCTTTAAACAAGACCCTTTAAGCACAAGTGAAAATACAACTCTTAGCGTGTGTCTAACAACCTAGAGGGGGGGGGGTGAATGGGTTGTTAATCGATTATTACCAACCTTTTTGATTAGTCAAAATTAATCACAATTAACCCAAACAATCAAACAATAAAAATCAAGTAAAGTGCGGAAATATAAAGAACACTTGATTTTTACGTGGAAACCCTCCAAACGGGAAAAACCACGGGACTAGCCATGCTAGCCACTTGAGCCACAGAAATCCACTATATGAAAAGAAAGTTACACCCTCAAGTGATACTCGGACTCTCACTCTCGATAACCTTAGGCTATAGACACTACCACTCGCCACTCTTGGTTCAATCCCTAGTGATATCCCCCGATTCACTACTCTTGGCGTGAGCACCTCCTAATCTACCCCATGGGCCTTTTACAGTGGCTCTTGGCAACCAATGCTTGCCAACCAACCTTTGGTTGCAAGACTTCAATGCTTGTGCAACTTCACCTCGAAGCCACAAGACTTTGACTCAAGGAAGAGTATAAAAGTCTAAGTGAATGTGAGACAATATGTTCAAATGCAATAATGTGTAAGACCACACACAAAATGCTTAACTAGATGTTATAATGCAATTTAACAACCTAGTTATCAAACAATGCCTACATGCCCATACATAAGGACTCAATTAGATGTAAAGGGATTCTAGCAACCTAATTGTCAAACAAGTCCACCCAACATAAGTTGTCACAATAAATAACAAGGGCAATAAATGTGCAATCAAGAAATGCAATCAATGAGGCATAAACAACAATGTCTAAATGTAAAACATAAAGACTTAGCTAGAAGGGCAATGTGGTCCCAAATTCTAGCTATCAATAAGAAACTCAATTAGTTGTGTAGAGATTTTCCAACAACCTAATTGTCAATTAAATCCACATGAACATTCAATAAAGCTTGACTAGATAAATAAACATTAATCTATCAACCTAATCATCAACCAATATCACAAGAATGTTCTAGGTTTAGCTATTTAGGGAAAATCAACCTAATCATGTAAGCTATCACAAACAAACCCAATCATGCAATTTAGACTCATAAATATATGCAATAAAGTGAGTCAAGGTATTTAATTAAGCAATAAATACATAATCTAGAGTAAGAAGAACAATAAATGATATTCAAGGAAGTTCTTGCTTACCTAGTCATGAAACAATGAAGACCCATGCTCAAATGATGTGGAATGATGCAAGAATGAGATGGGTTTTGGGTTTGAAGAGTTAATGAAGCTCAATGAAGCTTTCTCTCTCAAGACTCTCTCTTTCTCTCTCTAGGGTTTCTGTAAATTTAGGAGAGTTAGGGAAGAAGAAGAGAAAGAGGAGTTTTTAAAGGTGGGAAAAATAGGCTAACTCGAAAAGACCAAAATGTCCCGTTTTTGGTGATAGGCGATATGAGAGGCCACATGAAGTCGCCTATGAGAGGCTACATGAAAGTCGCCTATGAGAGGCTACATGAAGTCGCCTACCATGTCGCCTAACGTTCTAGGAGAAGAAAAACATGTCTGAGGCGACATTGGAGGCGACATGCACAAGTGGCCTTGCATGTCGCCTAACACACTGGACAGCACACCAGCTCCAGAAACAAGCGACCCAAAACATGACCAAACGATATCAAAACCTTTCGTATGATATACCATTGGAAAGGTATGGAAGTCTAATTTCTACTCCAGTTTACAGAATGAGGTTTTGATGTCTGTAGAAAGAGTTATGGTTATTTAAGTGACCAAAGGTCAAAACCGGATAACAGCAGAGAAGCTCTGTTTCAGTAGTCTTTTTGGAGACTTCAAAACCAAACCAAACGATCATAAAATATTACAAATAATATACCGTTAGAAAGGTATGGAAATATATTTTCTACTCCAATTAACAAAACAGGATTTGGATAAACGTAGAAAGATTTATGGTCAAAAGAGTGACCAAAGGTCAGAATTGGTCAATCACAAAATTCCCACAATCATGGTATAAAACCATGTAACCAAATAACAATCCAAGAGAGCACAAATGGAGCCTCTCTATGGTCACAAATCATGCTAAGACTCAAGCACACTTATGTCCAAGCGCGGACACTACACAAGCACACCATCGTGCGAGTGAGGACGTTTCCGAACACACAACGGAAAACTGTAAAACACAACAATCACACGTAAAGACAAACAAAGAAGTGCTCGTGTGAGTTGAGACATAAATGCACACAATCATAGAAGCACACATGCAAGGTTATATAAGAATGCATGTAAGTATGTGTGTAATGTGTAAGAGATGCACATATATAAGCAATGAAGAACACAATGCAAGATGAAGCAAAGCATGCATGAAGTGTGTGTGTGCTCCTAAACTCTTCAAGAGACAAAGTCAAGTGAGTATACCTTTTGCTCTTGAAGTCATGGAGATGCTTGGAAGCTTGCCGACAAGGACCTAAGCTACCCATTACACGATCATCCCCAATGTGGTAATGTCATGAAATAAGCCAATCACAAAATAGAGATTCTTACAACAAGAATTTAAACTAAGGTCAATTTAGCATCTAAATGTCTTAACTGAAACATTTCCCACTCTTTGGAGCTAAATTCTCTAACACTCAAATTACTCTAAACATGGTATTTTGGTCATCCACTAACATACAAACAATCATGGGAAGCTAAATTACTCTACTACTAAATTAAATCACTCTACTCATAATCTCAATCATGCATACATATCAATTTCGACCATCCACACACATGAATATCACAATAAGAGTTTAATTCAGACATAAAGAAAAGAGTAGAACAAAACCCAAACGAATTTAAGAACAAACATACATATATTGCACATGTGAAGGTTTACAATATTCCTTAAATTGGGGTTACACATCAAAGAAACAAGAAATGCAAAGAAAAGAGTAAAAAGAAGACAACATTTGAAGACAAACCCTCTAAAGAAGCTCCTAGCTTTCCTAGCTCGGATTTGGTCCAAAAACCACACATATTCCCTTGTAATCTACTCTAAGATGGATGGATGAAGTCTAAAAATAGTGGTGGAGATGTATGGTGAGCTCCCATGAAGGAAATACCACCATGGGAGCTAGTTCTCTCACTTATTTTTATGAAGAAGATAGAGAGGAAAGAAGATGATAGCAGGGAGAGATGGGTCTCATTTGAGAGATGAGAGGAAGGAGAAGGAATTGAATGAATGATGGGAGAGAGAAACAAAAGAAATAAAAGAATGAATGTGTGGTGTAGAAAAAGTCAATGATTAAGGTGATTGGTGGGAGGTGGAAGAGTGAGGTGGCCACCAATCAAGAAAAGTGGGGGACAAGAGAGAGAGAGAGAGAGAGAGAGAAAAAAAAAATTGGTATTATTAGAGTGGGGAGGTTAGGATACGAATTTGGGGTGAAAGGACAAGAATACCCCCAGAAAATGGCTAAAAATTGTTATTCTATCGATTTTCTGTGGTACACAAGTTGGTCTTCCACGCTACGCATCAACAGACGAACCGTCGAAGACAAAAAATCACATCCTGCCAATTTTTGGTCATTTTCGCAGTTCGTTCTGCGGTACGCATCAACGACGCGTACAGCGGATAGATGAGAACTTCGTGCACCGTTACGAAAACGGGCATAACTCTCTCTAGAAAACCCAGAATCACAATCTGTAAAGTGCGTTGAAAAGTAGATAGTCAGGGCTTTCAGAATATATATGGATCTTAACATGGTTCAATATGAGGAGGGGGGCATGACCTCCGAAGTTGGGTGTTCTGCACGAGCCATTACAATTTCAGCCCTTTTACCTCCAAAACTCTTCAATAAAGCTCAAACACCTTATTTTAGGGGACATAACTTACACAAGGCTCACTAAACATATTATATACAAAATATGCTTGAAAATATGAACAAAAGCTAGGAGATGGGGACCTCAAATAGGTATATAAATCGGTACGGTCATGAAGCAACAAATATAGAGTAATTTAATTAAAATAAGGGATCCCTAATGAGAGACTCACATAAGGGATCTCTCGTAAGGGATCCCTTATTTTAATTTCGGTAAGGACCACAGTATCATCACATCGATTTGAATGAATTTTGATCTGAATTTTTTTTATGAATGATAAGTTTATTATAAGTTTATTGAAATCTATCTATTAATAAAATTTGAAAAAATTTCATGTACTAGAACTATTTATCCTAATTATTTTAACTATGAAGGCATCGGAAAAAATGACGAAATATAGGAAATTCAGGAAAAATAGTTTTACTTTTTTGAAACATTCTCAAATTTTATTCATAGATAGATTTCGATAAAATTATCATCCATAAAAAAATTCAGTTCAAAATTCATTCAAATCAATGTGATTTTATGGTGGTTACTGAAATTAAAATAAGACATCTCTTATGAGAGACTCACTCTATATATATGAGTAAGTCTCTCATATGGGATCCCTTATTTTAATTTTGGTAAGGACCACCATAAATTCACATCGATTTGAATGAATTTTCGTCTGAATTTTTTTTGTGGATTATAAGTTCATTGAAATCTACCTATGAATAAAATTTGAAAATTTTTCATGTACTAGAACTATGTATCCCAATTATTTTAAATATGAAGGCATCGAAAAATGGACGAAATATAGGAAATTCAACAAAAATAGTTTTAGTGTTTGAAAATTTTTCAAATTTTATTCATAGGTAGATTTCGATGAAATTAATATCCACAAAAAAAAATTCAGATCAAAATTCATTCAAATCGATGTGATTTCATGGTGGTCCTTACTGAAATTAAATTAAGGGATCCTTTATGAGAGACTCACTCTATATATATGAGTGAGTCTTTAATAAGGGATCCCTTATTTTAATTTCGGTAAGAACCACAATATAATCACATCGATTTGAATGAATTTTGATCTGAATTTTTTTATGGATGACTAGTTCATTGAAATCTACCTATAAATAAAATCTGAAAATCTGAAAATCTTTCATATACTAGAACTATTTATCCCGATTATTTTAAATATGAAGGCATCGAAAAAATGGACGTAATATAGGAAATTCAAGAAAAATAGTTTTAGTAGTTTGAAAAATTCTCAAGTTTTATTCATAGATAGATTTCAATGAAATTATCATCCACAAAAAAATTCTGATCAAAATTCATTCAAATCAATATAATTTCATAGTAGTCCTTTCCGAAATTAAAATAAGATATCTTTTATGAGAGACTCACTCTATATATATGAGTGAATCTCTCATAAGGGATCCCTTATTTTAATTTCGGATAAGAACTACAATAAAATCACATCGATTTGAATAAATGAATTAAAGATTAATGACAACCCTTAGATTAAGTGAAAATGTATGGATAGATATTAAAGTCACAAATTTAAGTCAAGATTTTATGTTGATACAGCATTGTAGTCTAACCATATATAATGGGCTATTTTCTTCTTTTTTTGTTTTATTTATCAACAATTTGAAATATCACCACCTAATGTGGCTTTGCGGCAAAGGCATGGCAATTTCGTTCAAGTCGCTGTAACATGTAATGGTGGTATATAAAAAAAAATCAAACAATTTGGGGGTCATTAAGTAAAAATCCAATAATAGTTTTTAATTTCAAACAAACCCATCATGTGCAAATCTTGATTTCTAAGTGCCACATGGATCGGGGGGGTCTTCAGGATTCAAACACAAGACCTTTTGTTGAAATATGCACACGGGCAGATGGGCTCAGCCAAAATTCAAATTTGGAAGCCGCATTAAATAAAAACAAAAAAAAAATGGGGGAAGTTGAACTGTTGGAAGTAAAAAGGTTTAAAATTTGGTAATAAATTTATAATTTTTTTAAATGATTTTTGAAGTTTTTTTTCTAGGGAGGAAGCTTAAGTTTTCTTTATTTGTCCAAAACAAAAAGAATTTTGGGCAAAAATGACCTCAAGCTTTAGTAACCCGCACCATAACAAAGAGAAAACCACGAAGGCTAGAGAGATAATTAGATTAACAGTGACGGATCCAGAAATTTTAATTAGGTAGGGTACTTGAATAAATTAAAATCGTAGTTCTATAAAAAAATAATGAAAAATTAAGATCATAGTAAAATATATTTTTTTAGATAAAATAGAATAAATAGAACATTTACTCAGATGAATTAAATAATCTTACATTCAAAAAAAATAAAAACAAGAAAAAATATTAAAAATTAAATAATAACAAGAAAACACAACATAAATAATGAAAAAAATTAAAAGAATAAATTACAGTTTAATTATTTAATAAGAAATTTTGTTTTACATTTATAATGAATTCAATTTAAATTTATACAAAATAATTTATTAATAACTATTATTAGACATGTTTTAAAAAATTTATTCTTTAAATTATTGGTAAATTATTGATTTATTGATTCTAAATAAATTAAAACTATAAAATAAAGAAAATACTATAAATAAAATAAAATAAATCATAGTAATAGATTGACTGTTTTAATCTAATAAAGTAAAATCTAAAATTTTAGGGTTTATTGATTGGACGTATTAGGTATGTCAAATTAAAATTATTAGAAATAATAAAAATCCAAAATAATAATACATAATTTAATATAAAATAAAATTGAATTAAGTAAACACGAATTAATGGTAGCTAAGAAATTGGCAACGACGGAATAAAGAAAATGAATCGGAAAAGATAGTAAAATAAATAAAATATAAAAAGTTAGGAGATAAAATTAAATTAAAAGAGGTATATAAAAAATTAGAAGATAAAATTAAATTAAAGAAGAACCTATTTAAATGAGATGGGACTTGAACCGTGCACCTTAAATCCAAAAAGATGATCCACTGCCAGCTACACCAACAGCAATGAAATAATTATTCTTAATAAATATGTATATATACAGTATACACATAATCAAAATTTTTTTAAAAAAATTGAGGTAGGGCACGGGCCCTACCTGGTCTCCATGTGGGTCTGCCCCCTGATTAGATAAAGCAAAAATTGACTGTGACTTTTGACTTTTATTGGCTTAGAATCTTGAATTCGTGTGCTAATATGTTTTTAACATGTTGGTTCCACGGGTTTCACGGGTTTCGTAAATTTATTTGCTTGATTTTGTCTATTTTCAAGAGTCCAGCAAATTTACACGTTAAACTTTCGGAGCGTAATCATTTTTATTCTTAGCATGTAATCTTTCTTCTTCTTTTTTGATTACAAAACATAACATAAGGAGAGGTAGAACTGTCAGTTGGAGCCTAAGTAGGCATATCCAATTGAACAGCTCTCCTCACACAAGGAGGAAATTCCTCCATCCAGAAACGATCCTCAACAACCATTAAGGCAAATTTTGCCAGGCCGTGAGCAACATTGTTAGCCAATCTAGGAATGTGGCTAACAGAAATAACATGAAGACTGGAGACAAGAGCAGAGATTTCAGTAAGAATATTACCACTAATTGAATCCCGATGACTATTTTTGTTGATCCACTTCACCACAACAGCTGCATCTGACTCAGTAACACAAGGAAATATGCCACAATCTCTGCTAAAAATCAACCCTCTGTAAATAGCCATGGTCTCAGCCGTATTTGCGTCAAAAAACGCTGCCAAAGTCAGAGAGCAAGAAGCCATAACAGCTCTGAAGTGGTCTCTAATAACAATACCCAAACCAATACAACCTTCCTTCTCATTTATGGCAGCATCGCAATTAATTTTGAAACACTCCTCATCCGGTGGTCTCCACGAATTGATAACTTGGCTGGGAAAAGGAAGAGAAATATGTCTTCCTTCATCAGACCTATGAAAATCAGCCAAAAACATTCTACACCAGTGAACCACATCAAGGACATTTTGTGTAGGTGCCTCATGCACAACTAAATTTCTCAGAAACCAAATTTTCCACACAATAGTACAGAACAACTCCAAATCCTCCATAGTTAACACGACATTGCACTCCAAAATAAAATCAAAACAGTTTGAGTGTGAGCACTTAACTTTGACTCCAATAGGTAACCAATCTTTCCTAGCAGATTTTAAAATACTGCATCCCCAAAGAGCATGGAAAGTGGACTCGCCTGGGCCACTGCACAAGGGACAATAATCGTGAACCTTCATACCATGACTAGCTAAGTTCGACATGGTTGGAATCCAATTCAGGCAAGCCTTCCAAATAAATATTTTTATCTTCAAAGGCAACGATAACTTCCACAACTTAGACCACCAATCATGCAGCCTAGAGCTATCGGACGAACTAGGATTAGATTCATAAGATTTCTCAGCCATATACCCACTCTTCACAGTGAAACACCCGCTGGTCTCATAGTGCCACACTAACATATCATCAACATGACCACTGCCCAAAGGAATCTTCAAAATGGCTCTGGCATCCTCTCGAGAAAAAGCATAGTTAATAAGAGGAGCATTCCACCCCCCAGACGGGGAGATAATCTGGTCTACTGAAGCCTCCAAACCAAGAAAGGGAGATGACAGAATTCTAAACCCCATAGGATTAGGAACCCACTTATGAAGATAAATTTTAATTGCATAGCCTATACCAACTCTCCACCTCAATCCTGAGGACAACAACCTTAGACCCCAGTCAAACTCTTCCAAACAAAGGATGCGTTGAACTTTTTTTCTGCTTCCAAGAAGATACAGGAAGGGAAATAGCAATCTTTCAAAACCCAGGCAGTTAAGGAGGTAAGGTTTTTGTAAACCCTCAAACATTGCTTGGCTAATAACGCTTTATTGAAAGTCTCTAAGTCTCGAAAGCCAAGACCACCATCCCGTTTCGAAATACACAAGCGACTCCACTTACACCAATGCAATTTTCTATTATCATTAGAACTACCCCACCAAAACCGGGCACAGAGACGATGAATTTCGCATACTAACCCCTTGGGAAGACGGAAGATATTCATAGCATACATGGGAATAGCTTGGATGACCACCTTGATTAGCATCTCCTTCCCACCCAACGATAAGAACCTCTCACCCCAACCTTTGATCTTATTCCAAACTTTGTCTGTAATATCCGAAAAGAGTTTCCGTTTTCTCCTACACGTAAAACAAAGGGAGCCCTAAATATCTGTCCAGACAATTCACCAAATTAACGCCTACAATACTAGCCAGTTCCACACCATTCGCAGCAGACATAGAAGGGCTAATACACATGACTGACTTATTCAGATTTACAACTTGACCAGAAGCCATTGCATATACAGCAAGAATCTCTCTGATAGCCGCACAGTTAGCCTCGTTAGCCTTCGAAAAAATGAGGCTATCATCGGTAAAAAAAAAAAAAGGTGAGATAAAACCGGACCCTTTCGGCTACACTTAAAACCTGAAAGTTTCCCACTACTTACCGCATTGTCTATCAGACTAGAAAAACCTTCCGCACATATTAAAAACAGATAAGAGGAGATAGGATCTCCCTGTCTGGGACCCCTAGTAGGTTTGATATAACCACAAACTTCCCCATTCAACATAAAAGAATATAAGACCGTAGAAATACAATTCATAATTAATTGAATCCACTTAACAGGAAATCCCAGCTTTCTCATCATCTCACCAATGAAATTCCACTCCACGCGATCGTACGCTTTTGCCATATCAAACTTTATAGCCATCGAACCAAATTTCCTTTTTCTGCGTTTCAGCCTATGAAGACATTCAAACCCGATAATTGAATTATCTGAAATCATTCTACCTGGAATGAAAGCGCACTGAGTCTCTACTATCACACTCCCTAGAATTCTTCTCAACCTACTAACTACAACTTTGGAAACTATCTTATAAATGACGTTGCAAAGGCTAATGGGCCTGAAATCCGTGGTGGCTCTGGGAGTCTGACACTTCGGAATAAGAGAAATAATTGTGATGTTGATACTCTCAGCCGACACTCCGTCGTTAAGAATGCCTAGACAAGCCGAAATAATGGTAGGGCCTATAGTGCTCCAATATTTTTAATAGAATAATGCAGGCAATCCATCTCTACCAGGAGCCTTCATAGGGCTCATATCAAAAACAGCAGACCTGATCTCAACCCCACCAAAAGGCTTATTCAACACACTCATACCACTAGAATCAAACTTGGCATGCGCCCCATTAGTGATAGCTGCTATATTAGCAAGAGAAGGATTACTGTTGGAAAAAATATTCTTAAAATACTGTGAAATAACATCTTCCAACTCATTCTTTTTCTCTACCCACTCACCTTTCTCATTAATAAGACCTGCAATACTGTTACAGGATCTCCTCGTAGAAGCTTTTGAGTGAAAAAATCTCCTATTGCGATCCCCTTCATGTAACCACTCAATCCGAGCACATTGCCGCCAATACCTCTCCTCTGTATCCAGGGCACAATTCAAATGGTGCTCCAAACTGCTAATGACTCTCCAAGAAGCTGGGATAACAGTGTTACTGGCTTCCTTCAAGGCAGCCCTTCTAATCAGAATATTAGTCATCAGCTCCCTCTTTTTAGAAGCATTCCAAGAATCCAGCAAACTACCGCATGCAACTATATTGCTTAAAACTGATGGTAAATTAGCAAAACTCTGAATCGGATTCCATACAGAAAGCACGATGTCTGTACATTCCTTCTCATTCACCCAACATTCCTAAAAATAAAAGCGTCTTCTTTTTTGAACAAAATTTCTCTGAATCCCCTGATTCTTTACCCCTTTAGCCTTAAGAAGTAAGGGTCTGTGGTCAGAACCCCAAAAATCCAAGTGGTGGCTTGTAGATTTTGAGTACAGATTATCTCATTCTTTATTACAGAAACCCCTATCAAGACGCTCTGAAATCATTGCACTACCTTCACGCTTATTACTCCAGGTGAAAATAGGCCCCCTAAACCCCATATCACTCAAACCGCAATCCTCCACTGCTTCACTAAAATCCGACATTTGTTTCCAATTTTTCCTCAAACCACCCACCTTCTCAGAATCAAACTGAATTTCGTTAAAATCTCATAAACAGAGCCATGGCAGATTTGACATCTTCAAGAGGCGACGAATAAGAGTCCACGAATGGCTTCTTTGATCTGTTTCAGGGTGCCCGTAAAAGCCAGTAAATCTCCATTTCAGAATATTATCATGCATAATGGAAACATCAATATGGGCAGGTGAAAAAGACAACAAATCAACTATCACATTAGCATACAAAAACAAGCACAATCCTTCTGATCTTCCAACATTATTCACCACCAACTTTCCTATAAAACCCAATTTAACCCTCAAATACTCCAACTTTTTGTGATCACATTTAGTCTCAATGAAGAACATCATCTCTGGCTTGACCTCCTACTTGTACATCTGCAGGATATTGAACGCCTGTGGGCTACCTAGCCCCTAGGTGTTCCAAAAGAAAACATTCATTGAGAACGGCGGGCCGATGAAGACCGGACGGCCGACATATCTTTAGTACTCACTGCGTCTGAAACCCCTTGTTGGGTAACCAAGACCTCAGCATCTGCTGTACACATTCTTCCACAATATCCATCCTCGTGAACCAAAATTGCAGAAACTTCAGTTGGAGCAGCAACTACTTCTGCAATTCTAGAACAGTGAAGACTAACTTCTTCCTCTAAACAATTGTAACCGAAAGCGCTCCCTCTAGAATCCATAGCCTATTTGTGATTCTTCTGAACTAATTGTACCTCATCTATCACTCCTATTCATTTTCTCTTACCTGTCGCCACAACCAAATTGTCCCCAAAATCCCCAATTGTTGCTGACCTGAATTTCCCACTCCACACCCTCGTACTCGGTTTATCAATGGGATTCCTTATAACCGAGCTAATGTTAGGCTGATTAGTTAACCCCAAACTAACAGGACTAACAATTTGGGCCTTAGCCTACTTATCATCAATAATAATAATTGACTCACCACCAAGTAGCCTAAGCCCAATATCAATATTAATACTGTCATGACAAGAAACTCAACTTCAACACTTTTAATGGCATTAATGGCCATAATGTTAGCATTAAAATCTGACGACTTTTGAGACCCCAAAATCTCTGAAACACCCTCAAGATCTTTACAAACTTTAATGCCTTTATTGTATCCATTAATGTTGTCCGACTTTAAAGAGTCTAAATCCTCAGCAATTTTTAACGCATCAATCATAGAAGTGTCTGCCATCACTGCTATCGCAGCAACATTCCTCTCTTCGTCCTACACTTCATTCAAAGATGAGGTAGGCATCATCATCTTACTATCTGTATCAACCTTGATGCAACTAGTAATGTTATGATTATTGATTTCCGACAGACCCCTAAAATTTCGAAGATAGTTCTTCCTCAAAATGCTTGAAACTTTCATCCACGCTCCAAATAAAGGCTTGCCCATCCCATTAACCACTGGAATTTGATCCTCCGACTGACACTTATTCATCGTGTGTCCTATTTTACCGTATTTAAAACAAAAATGAGGAAGTCTCTCATACCTAAGAAGCATAATCGTCTCCACCCCGTCACCCAAAATGTCTACACGTAAACATCTCCTTAGAGGTTTGGTAATGTCGATTCGGACTCTGACCCTCAAGAACTTCCCAACACCATCACCAGCTAAACCACCATCCACATCCAACACAACTCCAATCATTTCACCTAAGAACCATCTGATCTCTCTAGACGAGCACAGGAGAGGTACCTGATATATTTGAACCCAAAAATCACACATATTGAAAGCCATCTTCTCAATAGAGCCTTTTCCAACTGGTTCTTCTAGCACTAGCAAAGCATTATCGAAGGTCCAGGGAGCTCCTAATAAAACTCTGCTTCTATCATTTAAGTCCTTAAACTGAAAAGAAAAGATGATCCCAGTCAAGGACTCTATCTCAACCCCCTTATAAACATGCCATATACGACTAATAACTCTCATAAAAGCCTCTCTATTCACCACTTTCCGAGTAAGAATTTTTCCTACTAAACTAACAGATAGCATCTGAATAGCTGCCACCTTAAGATTTTCACCTAATTTTCTAACAGGACCCTCCTCTCAATAAGAGATAAGGAGACACACAACTAAGAGATGTCAACAGAATCCATACCACAAAAAAAGATAAACCAAAATCAACTAATAAAGAACCCAAAACTAAGAAGAACAACACCACTCAAGTCTAGCACTAAAGAAGTATTAGGGAAATCAAAGAAACGAACCTGAAAAGAACCACTTAACCACGCTTAAGAAAAGGCAAAGATGAGACACCAAAAAAAACTTACACTCAAGTTGTCAGAGAAAACAGAGGAAAGACTTTCATCATTACCAGGGACGTACCTATGTGGGGGCTAGGGTGGGCTCAAGCCCACCCTAACCCCCTTAAAAAAAATTAAAATGGTATTAAAAAATTAATTAAAGAATTTTTTTAAAAAAAATTAATTAAAGAATTAATGTTATTTTCTATTTAAAGTAGAGTAAATAATTTTTCTTTTCTTTTTCTTCTTTTTTATAATAACAATCATTTCTCATCACTCTTCAAATTTACTAAAATTTGACTCAATCTTTTTATCAACATCCAACAATTAATCTTCAAATTATATATGTTTGGATGAATATTTAGCTTTAAATATTTATTTTGTTTTAAAATTTTAGGGTTGCTATCATTTTTAGTTAATGATATTTTAGGAGTAATCCAATTTTAAATTTACAAAGTAATGACATTATTAATGAATTTCATTAAAAATTTTAGAACATTATATTAGTATATTTGGAATGAATCAAACTAATATAATAATATAAGAACATTGTATATTTAAATTTATTTATTTTTCAACAATGAAAATTATCAGAACATCATTTCGCTTTAAGATGGAAAATGAATTTTTAACAAACTTCATGCATGTCTACATTGAAAGAGAGATTATCGTTGCCATTAATAAAAAAAATCGTAGGATACAATTTCATTATTGTTCGTATTTGCATTTTTTTATTTCTCTTATAATTTGTTTTGGCTTTTTAAAAATAAAATAAAATTCGATAACTTATTTATTTAGAATGTGTATTTTACGGAACCTCTAATTATGTTCTTCTAACCAAGTGATGTAAATGTTTATTAAAAAAAAATTCTAGCCTACCCTGATTTTCAATCCTGGTTACGTCCCTGATCATTACATCTAGTTAATATTGCATATTAGAGTTTTACTTTAATACACTAGATGTATACGTTCAATCATCGAAAATTTGAAATCACATATGCATTGCCGTAGCATGTAAACTTTCTTTTATTTCATTGTGTGATCTTTAATTTGTTTTCAACGTGTAATCATTTTTATTTTTAAATCTTTTATTTTTTTTCGGTGTGTAATTATTCTTTATTTCTAATATGTAATTATTCTATATTTTCATTGTATAATAGTTTAATTTCTATACTTGTAATGTCGAACACTTCGAATGACTTGTGAATAAGAAAATGATATGGATTTGCGGCCATAAGCCCATAATAGATAATTGGAATCATCTCGAGGGGATCAAAGTTTTGTCAATGTTAGTTTTGTCAACGTTGATTCCTTAACAACTCGTATTAACGCTTATAGAGAGAGAGATAGATAATAGAGAGAAATTTAGTGGAGGGAGGAAAGAAATTTAAAAGATTGGTTGGGGGTATTTTGGTCAAGTCAATGGCTAAAGTAGATAAAAAGATATATAAAGTTTGAGTGGTGCTATTGGCACACACCTACCGGTCTATTTATACCCACTTTATTAATTATGGAATATTCTTTTTTTTTCTTTTATCAAAATTACTTAAAGAGGCGGTATACAATTTAAGAAAAAAAAAATCTTCTACAAAGTAAATCTATTAAAATCCCCGCATTCCTTTTCCACACAAAAAACCTAGTAATCCATTTCTTGAAAAAAAATTCTTAACTCTTAAACCATAAATATTATGGAAGAGTCCTAGAAAGATATGGAAGAATTATTTGAGAACGATATCAAATATCTAGAAGAATTGTCTAAGAATGACATAATGTATCTGTAAGAATTGTCTAACAATTATATCAAGCATCTAGAAGAATTGTCTAATAATGATATCAAGCATTTGGAAACAATTCATTCTCTAAAAGTAAGTTTGAAGTTTACTTTTTTTAGAATGATATCAAGTTATCGTTATGTTGAAGCAACATGTTATTTCTTTTCTTTTTTCTTTTCCACCATAAAATAAGAAGAAAAAAACTCAAAAAAAGAAAGAAATAAGAAAAAAAAAATAAATCGTTCAATGGAGGTGAGAGAGAGACGTATACAGATATTAGAGATAGAGATCGGAGATGGGTGTATTAATTTTGAACAATAAGTAAAAAGAGTAGTTTTAAAAATAAATCAAAAAAATTAATAAATATATTTTATTTTATTTAATTAAATCAAAATTTTAAAAAAGTGAGATATAAATAGACCGGTGGTGGAGTGTTCCAATAGCACCACTCATAAAGTTTTGAGGTGGTACAAATATAACTTTTCCCATAATGTTAAGACTTGAGTAGGGAATTTTCTCGTTACTCTTTATCTTTAATAACAAGCTCATTTATATTGTTGTAATGAGAGAAATTGGGTGTACTTTTATGCTCTTAGTGTAACATGTGATGTGGAAAATTATACCCATCCAAAATTGGATATTGTTTTCTGTATACTTAGTGTCTCAACTTAATTGGTTGGAATAAGCTGACTTTGTAATATTATTACATATATAGCTAGGATAGCTAGATAACATAATCCTTGGCTTAATAGGGTATCGTAGGTTAATTAGCTAGCCCTTGCATCAATAAAGGAATATTAATCAAAATTACAGAATCTACAATTCAAAGATAAGAGTAGAGAGTTGGACCAATTGACAGAGTAGTTACTAGTTAGTGATCACATACAACTACTATACAAGGTGAGCCAACAGCCAATAAGCAGCCATAATGCCCATGTGTTAATTAAAAACTTAAGTAAACTAAGAGCCTTTTAATAAATAAAGCATATACATGCCAACTCAAAGTTAAATAAAGAAAATTAAAAAAAAAATGATGGTGTCCGGCTTTGGAAGAGCATGCAAAGCGAGATTCCATTATTTATTTAGTGGTCCTTAACACGAATTCTGCAAATTAATTTTAGCTGCTTGCCTGCGCACTAGCTCTCATCGTCTAGCTGTTGCCGAAAGAGTGACCAACCCATCATCATATCTATCATCGATGTTTGTTACTTTAATTGTTCCATACATGGTTTCGTTTTTTGTTATACAATACAATATTGTCTGTCATCTAGTTGTTAGAGCATCTTTTTTAAGTGGAAATGGTGAGAAATGTCACATTTTTGGAGTTGTGTTGCACCAATGTCACTGCTTTAATAAGTTATGTTTAAAATGCATATATTATGGTGAACTACCGAAATTGCCCTTAAATAATCATTTTTTTATTCTCTTTGTACTTCCATCTCCACACTTAATTGGAACATTGAACTCAGTAACTCCTCTCTCTCTCTCTCTTTACAATAAACTTGTCTGAAAATAAAATTGTCGACATTCTTCAGCACAACAAGGTAATATATTTCTGAAATACTTATTTTTTATCCTGCATTTCTAAGTCTTGTAACACTCTATCCGTTCCTTTTGTAAACATAAAGCTGGTTTTGTGAAGTTTGAATCTGTGAATTTTGAATCTTCGAGCCTTTATAACCTCTGTCTCTGCCTTTGTAAACACTGTCAGAGCCTTTGTCTGAGCCTTTTAGTAAAGTCTACGAACCTTAATATAAAGTCTCTGAGCCTTTTAGTAAAATCTCTGAGCCTTTGTGTAAAGTGTCTGAGCCTTTTAATATAGTCTCTGAGCCTTTTACTAAAGTCTCCGAACCTTTTTGAAGTTGTGTCTAAGTCTTTCCATAGCCTTTATGTTTGTCAATGAAACTGTGTATGTGCCTTTGATATAAGTTTCCGAGCCTTTTACATAAGTCTCTAAGACTTTTAAATTTGTCTCCGAGCATTTTTGTGAAGGTTCTGAGCCTTTTGGTGAAGTGTCCGAGCCTTTTGGTGAATTGTCCGAGACTTTTAAAATAATCTCCGAGCCTTTTTATAGAGCGTCCGAGACTTTTTAAATAGTCTCCGAGCCTTTTAAATACCTGACCCGAGCCTTTTGTATAAACATTTTCCTAAGCCTATTGTTAACATCTTATTCAGACATCTGTGAAAATATTAAAATAATTTTTTTTAATAATGGTTTGTGATGATGAATTTTACAGGAGAATGAATCTGGTGAGAATAGTAATATCTTACAACAGTCGATGGGAGTAGTTACCCGACGGAAGTCAAAGGTTTGTTGGATCTGATAACCAAGGAATGTATGTGTCAAAGAAAATGAGTTATGAAGAATTGGTGTCGATCGTGCATACCATTGTGAAGTATGATGTAAACAAATATAGTGTTGATCTACAGTCAATATCAATCGTTCCTGGCACTACATGTCGCACATTTTTAAGAAATGACAATGATGTTCAGTTTATACTAGGGGAAGATCGGGTGATCCCTCAAGTATGTGTTAGCCTAACTGAGAGGGCAGTTGGAAATGTGATAGGGAATGATATTCCTCCTCGTGAAAATACCCAACAATTTGGATCCGCTAACGGTAGCAACCAAGTGTTCACACAAAGGAGTGCAACCAAAGGTCCAGAAAACATGTGTGTTGTCCCACCAGTAGTGGTCGACCATATAGATGTAGTTGAACCTCAATTTGGCGATGTATTTGGTTGTCGAATTGAGATGAATGATGGGCAGTATAATGAGCAATACAATGAGATGTACAATGACATGTACAATGAGCAGAACACTGAACCGAACCTTGGGCCGAACCAGGAGGTGGATAATGAGGCAAATATTGATCATGTAGAGAACACTAATGAAAAGCCTATCCAAATTCAAACACGTGAAAGACGTGTACAAAGAGTTAGTTGCACTGCAGCAGATATGTCTGGGACTTTCGATGTCCGGTATAATGTATCTGCATATGATTCTGATAATGCCACAACGTGGCTTATTCCAGGAGCAGATTCATACTCGTTTGGTATTGGTAGAAGCAGCACCTTGGTAGCAGAAGAACCTACAAGCATGATTTATAAAGGTCAATTATTTCCGACTAAAAAGGATTTGAAGAGACTAGTTGGCATTTTTGCAATGCAGCAGAACTTAAAATGGAAGGTGAAAAGGTCCAATAAGACATCGTTACATCTGGTTTGTTTGATTGACAACTGTACAAGGAAATTAAGAGCGGTGAGGAGAGATGAAGGGACGTACTTCCAAGTAAGAAGTTTTGTCAATGAACACAGTTATCCCTTGGAGGAGATTCACCGTCGCCACCGACAAGCTAGTGCAGTCATAATTGGAGAAGTCGTTGCACTTAGACTTCAACAACAAGATTGTCGTTTCATGCTTACTAAGAACATAATCGCCGATATGAAAACAATGTATAACTCCAAATCATGTACAGTAAGGCACATCAAGCTCTACATTATACATTGTCACTAACCTATGGAACACATGAAGAAAACTTCCAACTACTGCCATCTTTTGGTTAAGTGCTGGAACAACAAAATCCCGGCACAACCACTAACTTACAGTGCACAGACAATATTAAATTTTTGTACTTTTTTGTGTCTTTAGGGGCCTCACTTAGAGGTTTCCAGAGGTGCATGCGTCCTGTTATTACGGTTGATGGTACCCTTTTGAAGGGAAGATTCGGGGGTACAATATTTGTTGCAACTACACAAGATGGAAATGAACAGGTGTATCCAATTGCTTTTAGGTACCGCGACTCAGAAAACAACCCTTCATGGGAATGTTTTTTGGATTGCTTGAAGGGTTCCCTCGGTCATATAGATGATCTAGTTTTCATTTCCAATCGACATGTAAGCATTGAAGCAGGGATTTATAAAGTGTTCCCTTATGCAACTCATACCATATGTTGCTGGCACTTTGCTGAAAATGTTAAGAAGCGATTTCACAGAAAGGATGTTGCCATCACAATGGACAAAACAGTTAAAGTGTACACTGAATTGAAATATAACCGGTACATGGACGAGTTATGTAACCTGCACAAGAATGCATTCGATTATGTTGAAGCTATTGGTCCACATAAATGGTCCCGTGTACACTGTCTCTAAAGAAGGTACAGGGTGATGACAACAAATGTTGTAGAGTGCATAAAATCATGCCTAAAATTCGCACGGCAACTCCCTATGTTGACATTAGTAGAGTTCATTAGGAATATGTTACAGTGATGGTTTCAAGATCGTCATCGAGCTGCACAGTCCATGCGTCATCAGTTGACCGACGCAGCACATTTTGTGATCCTGAAACGTGTAGAGAAATGCGGTTATATGTCCTGTAAGGACCTCGATTTTATGATTGGCTTATTTCATGACAAACCACCACATTGGGGATGATTGTGTAATGGGTAGCTTAGGTCCGTATTGGCAAGCTTCCAAGCATCTCCATGACTTCAAGAGCAAAAGGTATATTCACTTGACTTTGTCTCTTGAAGAGTTTAGGTGCACATACACACTTCATGCATGTTTTGTTTATCTTGCATTTGTGTTCTTTACTGTTTATATAAGTGTGCATCATTTTCAATTACACTCACTAGCTTGCATTAGATTTCTCTATCTTGCATTGTATCTCATTTGAGAACATGTTTGACATGTTAATTGTGCTTCATTGTGTGCATCTCACTCACTTCACACTTGCACAACATTCATGTAAGATAGACTTTTTTCTTGAGTGTTAAAAAGGGATTTTTCCCTTTAGCGCGGCCTAGACCGCTCGGCAGGCTCTGCTTGCACCGCGGCGCACGGAGCGGTATTCTCCAGTGCGTCATGTGCGACGTGGACAGCGACCTGTGCACTTGCACGCACAGCGGTCCCAACCGCGGTGTTGTCCAGACGATGCACTGCTGTATGTACCGCGGTCTGGACACTTACCTGAACCGCGGTCTAGCAAGCGGTTTTGACGGGATTCAGTTTTCCAAGTTCAAAACGATGTAGTTTTAACTAGGGCTTCATATATATTCTTCCTCTTCTCTTCTTGGCCGACCAAGAGCTCTCAAAATCATTTTTAGAGAGAGGTTAGAGCTCCTAGAGAGAGAAAGCTTCAAGAAAATATCTTTGACTCTCCAAACCCAAAACCCATCTCCATCTTGCATCATTCAACATCATTTGAGCATGGGTCTTCATTGTTTCATGACTAGGTAAGCAAGAACTTCTTTGAATATCATTTATTGTTCTTCTTACTCTAGATTAAGTATTTATTGCATGATTAAATACCTAGACTCTATTATTGCATATTTATGAGTCTTGATAACATGATTGGGCTTGTATTTTGATAGCTTAATTGATTAGGTCATTTTTGCCTAAAAGCTAGGTCATAAACATTTATTTGTGATTCATTGATAACTAGGTTGAAATATTGATTCTTAATCAACTAGTTAAGCTTATTGAATGTTTATGCATATTTTGTGTAACAATTAGTTTGTTGGAAATTCTCTACAAATCTAATTGAGTTTGTTTGTTGATAGACTTTTGTCTAAGACTTGCATTTAGTGAATGATTAAATGTCTTGTCTTAATCACATGAATATATGCTAAGCTTATGTTGAATACATTGTGAGCATAATTGTTGATTCATTGTGATTGTTTGTGATAGATAGGATTGGTTGTTATTGATAACATCTAGCTAAGTCTTTATGCCTTGCATTTAGACATTTGACAACTTGGATTTGTTTCTACAAACTCCTAGTTGAGCAATTTGTGTTGTCTAGCATAATTTGCATTGAGCATCATTTACATGATCACATAGACACATAATTCTCTTCATTGAGTCAAAGTCTTGTGGCTTCGGGGTGAAGTTGCACAAGCATTGAAGTCGTGCAACCAAGTTGTGGTTGGCAAGCATTGGTCAAGAATCCATTGTAAAAGGCCTGCGGGTAGAGTAGGAGGTGCTCACGCTAATAGTAGTGTATCAGTGGATATCACTAGGGATAGAACCAAGAGTGGCGAGTGGTACTGTCCATAGCCTGAGGTTATCTAGAGTGAGAGTCCGAGTATCACTTGAGGGTGTAACTTTTTACTCATATAGTGGATTTGAGGATCGTGTGTGGCTAGAAGGATAGCCAGTGGTTTTTCCCTTTGTTTAAGGGTTTCCACGTCAAAATCAAGTGTTATTTATTATTCCGCACTTTACACTTGATTTTGTATGTTTGATTTAATTGGGTTATTTGTTTAATATTGACTAATCAAAAATTGGTAATAATCGATTAACAACCCATTCACCCCCCCCCCCCCCCCCCCCCCCCCCCCCCCCCTCTAGGTTGTAGACACATGCTAAGAGTGTATTTTCATGTCCGTCAATAAAGTTGATTGGAACATATTCTCCATCAAACGGTCCGGAAAGTAGTGAACTGTTGACTTAGCCCAGATGACTTGCACATGCAACAAATTCCAAATGGACCATTTTCCATGTTCTCAAGCGGTCACAGCGGCAAGATACATTAAACATTAAAGTTTACTCTATATTAACCAAACGTGAATCTCACTGTTTTCATTATTCTTGCAAGGAGCGAAACTTGGATTTCACATCTCTGTGTGAGGAATACTACAAGAGACAGACACTTATTGATGCATACTCAGTTCCTATTATGCCGATTGGCCATCCTTCTTCATGGGTAATGCCACCAGACATCGCTGCGTGTGTGGTTTTAAATCCAAATTCCAAGAGACAATGAGGTCGCCTAATGGCGGGTCGACATGCCTCGTCTTCGGAGAGGAAAACCACACAATCATATAAAAGATGTGGACAACATGTCATATTAGCATGAGGTTTCTAATCCGCATTTGATTAATGAAGGTCCAAACAGAATTGTTCCAGAGGAATAACGTCGTTAGCGTAGCATATGTCATTCAGTTGGACATAACAAACAGACGTGCCCTGACAAGGACTCTACCGTGGAATGAATGGAGTTGATGATATTGATGTAATTTTAATTATTTGGAATTGTATGACTTGTTCATTAACTTATTGTTTAATTAAATGGGGCTGTTAATTATCAGTTTTGTTATTGTTGAAGGTATGAAATGTGTGTTGTACGTGCAATTGCAAACACTTGAAATTTTAAAAAAATTAATAATTTCATTACTATAACAGTTTTGTACATCAAAAACTACAACATCTACTGGGGCTTAGAGTTACAAAAAACCTCCACGGCCATCTTCTCCCGGATAATGCCCATACCATCTTTTGACCAGTCGAAAGTCTGCATGTTTGCTAGTACGTACTCCATCAACTCAAAGTATGGGCACCACAGTTACCCCTGCAATGCACCACATGAACAATCGTTACAATAGAATGTTAATCAAAACCAACTTTAAGTTATTATGATGTTCAAACAGTCATATCCTCTAGTTTGTTGGGGCATATGCGTTGTAGACACTGTGCTTACCCCAAAGGGCCTATTCCGCTTGTCTTACTTCGCCTCGCCCATCGGTCTAGCATCATGAAACCTCACCAAATGCAACATAGAGGGCAGAAACCATCGCAATGGAGCAACCTACTCTTTCCTGATCTACAAGGGGACTTCCTGTCTAAACGGATCTAGCAGGTGGATCTTCCCGACAGTGAAGTCGACGCTGGCCAGAAGCTAATGCTGGCAGCCAATGTTGCACGGAATCAGAACCTGTTGGTGTTTCGAGAAATTGTTATGATAAAAATAAGATTTATTAATTAAACACATTGGAACCATAACTGCATAACACTCACCACGTCAACCTCGTGCCATGGCCGGTTCCCTGACGGGAGTGATCCACGTACAGTCATAAGGTCCTCAGAGGACCACTTATACTTCAACACGGACCAGTTCTTCGGGGTTTTGCCCACAGTATCACGAGGCATGATTCTCCCCCACTGAATCTCCAGAAATGACTGTAAATAGATAATGTACCGAAATGTTAGGAACAAGATGAAACACAAAAATGTAGCTGCGAAAACAGTACATTATAAACACTTACATAGAACTAAGAATCCAGTACGTTCATCCTCTGACTGTAGACATTGGGGTATGCTCACTGACGCTTCCGTAAAATATATAGGTACGCATCGATATGCTGACAATATAAACATTATACATTGTTATTATTCTACCATAACTTAAACAAACTTAAAAGACAATTGAAGTAAGGAACGTACAGTGTCCTCCAACTCCATGAAGTTGGTTTGCAAGCGGTGGAACCAAGTGATAGACACGGATGCCATTAGATCCATATCATGTATGCGTAATTGTTGAATTATTTAGATAACCAAGTAATTTAATTGAGGTGTTTCAAAATACATTCACAATATTATACTTACAATTCCCCCGTCACGTTCCTTTTGTAGGCTTGGTAAGCCGCAAGCTGGTCAGCGTCTACCAAATCATTGGGCCTGAATGTATGTGCTGATGACTGGGCCAGTGTCCTTGCCCTCTTCGGCCGACAAGGGTCAGTGTATGGGCTTAGCAACTGCCAGCCTCGCTTGCAAGCCCGCTGACTATGCTGACCGTGGACCATTGGGGTATGCTGGGAGGAGGAACTCGGTCCCATTAGATCATGTGGAGGGCTGTGCTGGGGCTCCATCCACTTGCGAGGTGGGCTGCGAGGGGATGGACCGGAGGTGTCACTGGGGGGTGGGATGCGACAGGATCAAATTGAGCAGAGCTATGCGCTCGGATGGACCGGAGAGGTGCGATGTGTGGATCGCCTAGATTGGTCTGGAGTGTGGACCGAAGGGAATGAGGGACTCTATCCCCGTGGACCGGACGGGTTGGCTGTGTGGTCCTAGGTATGAACAGGAGGATCCACATGCTGGACCACCATAAGCAGCTGAAACTCTGGTAAACCCTGGGTAGGTGTTTCCTCAAATATTGTTGTATATGTACCACCAAGGGCTTACGTCTGCTGCTCTCGTCCTTTAACTCTAGCCTCGGTACCTTACGTCTGAGGTCATGTACCCTGCGTCTCAGGTCCGGTGGTTGGCTATGTCCCCTCTTCATGACTACCACGTCTGTCTCTGTCTCTGCATGTAGAGTCTCGGTCATGGGACGGTGGACCATCCATGTCTAACTGTGATGTTGAACACCCCCCCCCCCCCCCCCGGAGAAAGTCCATCACCTCTTTATGCTACACATCTCATTCCTCATCACTCTTCCGGAGATCCTCTCGTAAAGCAGCGACGGCATCCATCACATCTTGGATTTTACATTCCAAACGGTCCTGAAAGAAAATCAAAATTGTCAGTACTAAAACCATACGCTCGTTTCAAATAAAATAATGCATTACAAAAAATTTTACGTACCTCGCGATGCCCTCCAACGTCTCCTCGTGAATGAACTCCACTAGTTTATCTGGGCATTGCAAATCGAACCTGTCTGTGCCTCAGGGGACTCCCACCGCCAAACTCCGGCTCTGGAGCCTCCATATCACTAGGTATAGGAGTCGTATGATCTACGGGATCCGGTACCGCAACGTCGTCTCCATTGGCGGCCATATACAGACTGCCTCCCTCGTCTATGCCTTCATAGTACCGTTCAACCTTCTTTGCTGCCGTCGACACCAATGCAGTCCTCGCATACATCTGAAATCGTAGTTAGACCATTGTATTTGTATACGTCCTAATATGTATAAACTTTAAAACAATAGATACTTACCTTGGATGTGAAAATCTTTTCCAGCTTGTCCGACCTTGGTCACTTACTCAACTCTCATTTCAGAATACGGGGGGACAAGTCAATCTTTCTGTGGGTCCCAAATTGGGTCTCAAGCTTGGGGATAACCTCAAAAGCAAATATCTGCGTAAAATAAATAATTCAGAATCAAATCATTTATTTCATAACTCATATAAAATAAAATTTAGGTTTTAATACCGATTGAAATTGTAAATTATCACCAACAATGAGTGAGGTAGACCATAAATATTGTACGTCTCCACCGTGTGAACGTCGACGCTCTTTGCCTGTTGTCATCTCTCGAACCGCTCACGTCGACCGTCCAAGGCATGCTTGAAACCAAAAATAGACTGCCTATACTCGTGGGCACCCCACGGGAACGCCTCAAAAGTGTCCAAGACCTCGATTAGCCAAATCTGCCATACTGGAATTTTCTCTCTCTTGTCCAACCCCATCAATATCCAGTTTAGCATATACAAGAGGCACGGCTTCACAGCATCGTACTAAAGCTCAAATATACCAATCCGCATAACAACTATCAGATATTCATAATCCACCTCATCTAAACCACCAAAATACCGTTGGTGTATCCCGTTCTCGACCATCTCATACATCGTCTTGTTGAGAATCACTCTGAACTTCAATCCGGTTATGTGCCAGAATTCAACCTTGGAGAACCGGACCGAATGACGACATAACATAAATCGCATCACATCCTCCGGCCCATCGTGATGCAGCTCATGCATAAGCAGCTGATGGACTATACTAGCCGAAAACTCCATCCCTCGATGCATCCAAAGGAAATGACCAAAACAAGACTCTGTATACCGACGTTGGTCTTCAACCACAAAATGTTCTGGAACCCTGTTCAGTGTGTCGTCGATATCTCGAAGGTCATCAAAATGGTCATGCCGAGTAATTTTTCCATCGTATCATTCCCCCACTGGAGTTTTAAGCAAATCCTTCAGCCGATTCCTCATCTGCATTTTCACAGAAATAATGCATGAGTAAACTGTAAAAGGCTCGGACATAATAGAAAAAAGCTCAGGCCTTGCAAGAAAAGGCTTGGGCTCAGTTTAAAAAAGCTCGAGCATTTCAAAAAAAAGCTCGGACATAGTTTTAAAAAGCTCGGGCCTTTCAACAAAAAGCTCGGAAACTTGTTACAAAGTCTCAAAGATTCAAATCTTACAAATCCTAATATTCAAAAAAGCTTGGACGATTTTCAAAAAGGCTCGGACAGTTTTTTCAAAAGCTCGAACATAGTTTCAAAAGGCTCGGGGATTCAAATCTTACAAATTCTAATATTCATAACGAACAAGCTTGGACGGTTTTCAAAAAGGCTCGGACAGTTTTTGAAAAATCTCGAAAATAGTTTCAAAACGCTCAGAAACCCAGAAAATCTTACAAACCCTAATATTCATAACGAAAAAGGTCAGATGGTTTTCAAAAAGGCTCGGACAGTTCTTGAAAAGGCTCGGACACAGTTTCAAAACGCTCGAAAACCCAGATCTTCATCTTCCCCACAAATTTTTCAACAGATTTAAAAACCCTAACCTAATCCACAATCATACTCAGATCGACAAACTAAACCTAATCTGCAAGTTTATTCAACACTCAACATCAAACATGCACATCAACTTATCAAAAACAAAAACCACAACGAAATCTAAATCAACTTACCACAATCGATTGAAGATGCTCGTCTAAACACTAGAAAAAACACTGTTGTCCCACCGCCGGTTACTTCGCCGTCTTTTTTCAGTCGATGTTTTCTCTCTCTCGGTTTTCTCTCTAAGTGTGAAAACGACACAAAGTCACGTGCAAGGGGTATATTTGTCTGATCACCTTAATTGATGCCTTTTAAACATGAATTAGTAATGTGGTGCTATTTGCACAACACTCATCCCAAATAGTGCTATTTATTTTTTAAGCCCTTTTTTTAATTAATTATATACGTAGGATTTTTATTTTTTTCTAACAATGGTCTATGGGCCGAGATCAAACATTATAAAACAGTTCAAATGTCTACTTCCATAACCAAAATAAATCGGCTTATGATCAGGGTCGGTCCTGAGATTTTGGGGGCTCAAGATGGAATATAAAAATGAGGCCCTCGATCCTCTATGTATATTTACTTCTTTTTTTTCTCTAGTAATAATAAGTACTTATAAAAATCAATATAATAACTAAAAATCAAGACTGTAACACAACAAAATAGCAAATAAAAAGTCACCGAAATAAAACTTTTATAATCAAATAATGTATCACTTAAACATTATCCATCTCACATTTTTAGAAGTCAAAGTACTAATTAAGTTTTATAATTGTGTTTATTTCAAGAACTCTAGAATGGATTTCAATTTTTTTTTTACGAATGTGATAGATTGATACACTATTTTAGCTGTTGTGGATGTCGTTAAGTATTATAATTGTATTTCTCTAGTGGGCCTTTAAATATATATATATATATAATAATTTTCACATAAGTGCGCACTGATAGAATTATATAAGGACATTGAATGTGAGCCACTCATTTTACATATTTTGACTTGGTATGTATGCACTTATCAAAACTCTTTTATAAATGAGTGGCTCACATTCAATGTCCTTATATAATTCTATCAGTGCGTACTGACAGGAAAAGGACTATATATATATATATATATATATATATATATATAAGGTAGGCCTCTAGACTTTTATGTAGACTTTTGTGTGGTTAGGCATATATTGGTTGTTTAAAAAAAAACAGCACATGGACCTCCAGACTTATATTTGGCTAAGTGATAAATAGGCTAATATTTTTTATATAAAAAAACCTGGTACGTTGGTCTCCTGACTTATTTAAAAACTGAATACACAAAGTTTGGTTTCAACCTGAAATTTGGGGCCCTTGGAAAACGGGGGCCATAGGCGGTCGTCTCATGGGCCTATGCTCAAGGCCGGCCTGCTTCTGATACCGGAAGAAGTCTCCCACACTTATTGTTATTGCGGTTTTATTACATAAGTGGAAATTGGGGGAAATAGCACTCTTTTTTTATTGACTTTAAGAATAACACTAGTTTAATAAGTTATGTTTAAATGGTACATCAATAGACAAAAATACCTTCATCTCATTCTTTTATTACGTTTTTTGTCAGTTTTAGGTTTTTTTTTTTTCAAAAACCTCCTCCATCAATGGAGATGGAACAGACCTCTATTGGAGGTTGATCAGACCTCCATTGGAGGTGGAAGTCGAACTCTCCGTTGGAGGTCTGTAAACTTCCTATGGAGGTTAAATAGAGAATTGAGATCTTCTATGGAACTGGTCTTGTAAAATATGTAATTAATAACTAAGATTGATTTCCTTTCATTTTTTTTTCACTTTCCTTAATTTTAAAGCTGTATATTATCTTTAACTTAGTGTGATCAGGAAAAAGATCAGTAGAGCTAAAGATCTGAATCCCGAATTGGAGGTCGATGAAGAAGATGAACAAAAAAAATTAAAAAATTTCATTTTTGTTCAATAAATCTCAAAAATTGTAAAAATACGCAATAAGTCTAGAAAACTACAAAATAAGTCCCAAAAATACATAATAAGTTTCAAAAACACTAAAATAAGTCTAAAAATACGAGATTTATTTTTGTGAGTATGTTTTAAGTGTATTTTTATCAGAAGAACAACACTTATTAAGTTAGTGCCAGTCTTAAAAATAAGAGAATAGATAATGCTAGAAAATATTTAAACCCCCAAGGGTGTAGGATTGTTAAAGTAGCCAATCTATGACTCCAACCAAGCTGGTCAATCACAATTGTTTGAATCAGTCAAATTAAATTAAATATATGATATAGTGATGCAGGACATCAGATAAAATTTTGGATAAAGGTATTGACCGGTCAGCACCTAAGTATACTGACTTATCAATGGGGTGTTGCTATGTGACCTTTTCTTTTAGAATGTAAAAAGATAAATGTAAAAAGTGAAAGAAAAAAACTACATGGCAACACCTCATTGGTGGATCAGTATGCTTGGATGCCGGTGTCCTAAAATTTCTGATATTTAAAGTATGAGATACTGGGTCATTTTAAAGTAATATATTTCTTTTTGAAATATTTTAAAGTAATATTTTAATTGACAAATAAAAATATAAATTTAGCTTATAATGAGCAGAAAATCAAACAGACATTTAGCTATTGGTTTCTTTATCTTGCGAATGGTAGAAATATTAATGAGATGATAATTTCTTCTGTTGAAATTCTCTTAAGTAATCGGTGATCGAGGTATAGGCGTATAGCTAGTCAAACTTATTCAATATTACAGTAATATTATTTGTCTAGAATGAGAATGAATAAAGGGTGACTTTTTCAACTTAATTTCCAATGTTGTATTAATTTATAGACAGTGCTTGGATGCTGAACTAGTTATATCTGTTCATACTACGTACCTACATTGAGATTTGAGGCAAAGTAGTAATAGCTGGTTTTTGAAACTTGCACTCTTTAAGAGAATCTTTTTGAATGAAAGACAAGAGTGAAGAACAATATATGAATAAAGTAATACAGATATATTTTAAAGCATTAAAAAAAAAATTAAAAGCAAACAAAAAGATTATTCTCACATCTTAACTGAATCTTGGAAATATATATATATATATATATATATATATATGATGAGGCCGGCCTGGAATCTCCAGCAAAGAGGATGACAAACAAAGAATTGACTTTAAACTCAAGCTCAAGGTGGCTACTGGCTAGCACACAATTTTTATTAATCTTAATTAGTCAAACATTAATATAAATTTAAGACTCGATTTGTAGAAAACATCTTGGGATGTATAAAACAATAATAAAAAAATCTAAAAACAAATTCATTGGTTAATTATTTATCTATAAAAAAATTAGAATTTTTGTCTATAATTCTCAAAGATGTTCTTTGTCTATTTCATTAAAAACTATAATTACTCTAAAGCGTTTTTTTGGGTATGGAAAGCATTTCCAAATTTTTATATAATATACGGATATTGATACCCATAAAACGTATTAGTACACACATTTTTATAAATACACTCATGTCTAAAATTTTTAAAATAAATATTACTATAAACATTCATCCTTAATGCCAATAGTATCCCCATTGAAATAAATATATTCAATTTAATACATAATATTTATAAGCACTCTTAAATTATTATCACACCCAATTTATATAAAAAAATCATATTATTTTTGGAATCAAATCCTTTTTTTAATGATGGTCCAATTTACTTTTGGAAATATCTCGAATGTATGAGTCTTATAAAAGGAAATATGTGGAACCGTATATGGAGTCAAGAGATTTTCAATCTAGAATTATCTTATTTATACAGCTATCTTAAAAAAAATCTTATTAATATCTACGGCTATCTTAAAAAAAACTAACTGATAACTACAGCTATTGTTAAAAAAATATTTTTTTTATCGATAGAGTTCATAACTATACATAAAAGAAAACATGTGATGGTAAGAGAAAGTTTGATACTTAAAATAAAATTAAAGTTTAATTAGGGTTTTTCGTAAAAATTAGGGCTTATCATTAGTTTTTTTCTTTTGAAAAGTAAGGCCCTGTCATGCAGCTGTTTTTCAGTCCGTTTCGTTTTTGTTTTCCAAAAACAATTTCGAATTCGCGTTCGTTAACCGTTTTTCATTTAATTTTCAAAAAACAAAAAAAATGAAAAACAAAATTAGTGTTAACAGTGAAATATTTGAAAAACAAAAAAAAAACTTGTTTTCGTTTTTGTTTTTGTTTTTCAAAAAAATTAACAATAAAATTATTATTTTTTCTTTTTTTTCTTTTCAACCGTGTTCTTCATATCTTCTTTCTTCCTCATCTCCTCTTCTTCTTCATCTCATCTTCATCATCTTACATTTTTTTTTCAATTGTGACTTCTACAAAAGTCTTCATCATCTTCTTTTCCCATCTTCATCTTCCCATCTTCATCTTCGTTCTTCATTCGCTGTCGCCAGTCGCCGATCAGCTGTGCTTCCCCGGTCTTCTTCACCGATCAGCTCTGCTTCACTACTCTTCGCCGTCGTAAAGCTCTGCTTCGCCGCTCGTCGTCGTCGATCTTCTTCAACTGGTCTGCTTCGCCACTCTTCACCACGCCAGAGCAGGTCTTCTTCTTCTTCTTGTTTGAGCAGGATCAGCTCTTGGGTTGTCTTCTTCTTCACCATGCACAGATCCATGAATCTTTTTTTTTTAATTTCTTAATTTTTTTTCTTTATAAAAGATTGGTTCTATCTCAAAGACTTGTTGAAAGTTGATGTACAACCACACTTGGATGCCTGATCTAAGGAATGGAAGAAGGATTGGTAAAGTCGAGAATGCAGAGAGAGGCCAAAGATTCTATACTTGTGTGGATTTACTGACTATTTGATTAGGCCAAAAATTAATGTGATTTTCTTTAAATAAAAAAATAATTTTAAATAAAATATTTAATCAAATTGTTTTTATGTTATAATGTGAAATAAAAATTTGGACTTAGTTGATATTGTTTGGGATGAATTTTTGAAAATTTTTGAAAATTTTCAGTTAACCTACCAGACGCGTTTTTAATGTTTTTATTTTCATAATATTGTTTTCTGCATATGCTACCAGAAGCGTTTTTGGATTTCGAAATTGAAACCAAAAACACTGTTTTTATTTTTATTTTTCTTTTCGAAAAACAGTCAACGAAAAACGCTTACAGAATGGACCCTAAGTTTTTTTTAATAAAGAAATATAGTTGAAGATATGGGTGTAATTAAGGAGTGTATATAGCATTTGGTTTATTTTTAATTAAAGTAACTTGTCCTCATTGGTAAATTTCCATTGGGATATTTTTGTAATTAAATTTTTTAATAAAATATGGGTGTACTAATAAGTTTTATGGGTGTCAATATCGGCACCCTTTCATAAAATAAAAATTCAATCGTGTAAAATTAAATCCTTTAAATCAGTAAGAATGCTAATTTAATTGATTTTTTTACATCATCGACCCACTTACTAAGTGGTAGGTGGGCGCTCATATGGGCGTAGCTCAACCGGTAGATGACAAGTTTAGGGTTTAGACAAATGATTCTCAAGTAAGCGGTTCGAATCCTACCAATGGTAAAAACTTCAAAAAAAAAGTATCAAATCTAGATAGATGGATAGATAGTTCTCGTAAAAAAATAATAAAATTAAAAAATTAAATAAATAAAAAAAAAAGGTTGCTGGTGGGCATGACAGTCTGCACTGTATCGCATATCTTGTATATATAATGTGAAGGATACAAATAATGCCCGTGTATTAGAAAGGAATGAGAACAGAATCGCATCAGCTGGTCAAGATTCTGATCCTATATACGCTTGTTAAAGCATCTAGTGATATGGTTTGATCAGCAAGCCTCAACCACACTTCCGCACTACTTCTAAGGTCAGTAATAGGACTCAAGAATACATCTCCATCGTAGATCAAAGCTTAAGAAGCACAGAGTATGTAGGTGTGATCTCAGAATATGTATGTATTGAGTGATCGTTGTTTATTGTATAAATTTTTAGCCAATAAAATTCTCTGTTCTTGACTCCATTTTTGCTCTGGTTCAAAACCATCAACAAAGCATTTTGTCAACCACTTTTTACTATTTCTCCTTTTAACATATAAAAATGTCATAAACTTTGCTCGAATCATAGCTAAATTGTTTGTGCCTATAAGTCAATTGTTTGAGTGGACAATAAACCATGCATGATTGCATGAATGAATATATATATATATATATAAATTGAAACTAACCATATAATCAGTGGAGTTTTTATTTTTACCTAGCATTAATGTTTTGATTGTTTTCACAAAATTTTTCACTGATGAGACAAAAATACCCTTAATGATTTCTCAATTAAACACATCAGTCTTTTTCATTTAAATACACAGGTCTTTTTCAATTAAACACATCAGTTTTCTTCAATTAAACACCACATGTTTTCTAAAATTAAACACACCATCAGTTTTCATCAATTAAACATTAAACACACCCATTTTTTTCCAATTAAACACATCACCAGTTTAATTTCTAGTATGTTTAATCTGTATGTTTAATTCTCATTGTGTTTAATATGGTAAAATGGTAAATTTGTCTCTTCAGTGGAAATTTTGGTAAAAACAATAAAAACACTAATTCCGAGTAAAAATAGAAACACTCTTAATTTTTTAGTTAAAAAGTACTATTTCCTCATATATATATATATATATATATACACACACACGATAATTTTCACCTCAGTACGCAACGATAAATATTTATCGGTGTGTTGCACGTAGACCATTATATTCAATTGTTTTGACTATGTCTGTATCCACTTGTTAGTGCTCATCCATAATCTATGGCTCACATGCAATGCACTGATATATTTTATATCAAGAGAAAATGACTATATATATATATATATATATATATAAAAACTTTACAAGCATAAGAAAACATTACATGATCAGAATCGAATATATACATATCTATGCATGAAAATATTTTTTCAAAGTTTGGAAAGATGATGCCTTTAATTACCTTTCGGTAGGATCCTATATTATATATTATATATATATACCAATATCATGACAGCAAACCTCGGAAATTAAACTATCAGCTGGGCTCCACTTTATTGGTTTGCTATACTATCAATTTCAAGCATATTCTTTCCTTTAATTGTTGCTCTGTCTAATTTATGTCTCATCAAACCAAAATGTGTCTTCTGTTTTCATTTGAAATAAAATGATAGATTTCAGACGATTGGTTTGTAATAACTTGTAAGCATCATTCATTGGTTCTTGCCTAGCATCATTAATTGGTTCTTGCCTTGCAATAATCAGCCAGTAATTTCACAATCAAATGGTAATCTTTAAAAAAATGGTAAGAAAAACACTTCTTGTTTGGGTTGTTTTGGGTCGAGAGAAAGAAAAGTATAAAATTCTTTATTCTTTTTTTGTAAAAAATGAATCAGTTCTTCTATCTGTTGATCTTGAGCTCTTCATGAATTTTTAGTGATCAACATTACTAATTAATTATTGGTGGTTTAAATTTAATTTATTGGTACTTCTTTTTTCAAACAACCATATCAATTACAAATATTAAATGTATTTAGTGAAAATAATTATTTAAAAGAACTACATAATTTCTAATTTGAAATACAATTCACATAAAATCATTGAAAAAAAATATGAAAATGTTTATATTGATTTTCAAGACTTAAACTAATTTTTTAAAACATATTTATTTTCAGAAAATAAAAATAAAACATGTTTTTTTATAAAAAAAATTCTTATATGATTTGTTTATAAAAATAGAAAGTTATATCCAAATTACAAATCACATATCACATGAGTGGTTTTGTTTTTTTCTTTTCTTTTTTACTCAGTCACACGAGTGTTTACTCTTAAGACAAAAAAATATAAATAAATAAAAAATTCGCCCAAGTTCTTCCAAATTTATTTATTCAATATAAATCCCCAAAAAAAAAACATTTATTTCCACCACCTTTTTCTACTTGTTCCACTTGATCAACTCACAAGTGAGGAATCAAAAATAGTAAAATATTTTTTCAAAAAAAAAAAAGTAAAATACAAACAAAGAAATTGGAAGAAGCATAAAACATAATGTATAAATACAATAGTCGTCCATTTCTTTCTAGACAACTCATAAACGGAGTCCTCCACGTTACCCACCTTTCTTGATTTTGAGTCTTTTGACTCACGAAACGCGGGTCAGTTATTCTTCCGCAATCCACACCCACCACTATAAATTACAAAGACTACCCTCAAAAAAGGATAAAATACCCAGTTAAGAAGTTCAACTTTCCCTTTCCCTCTAATATAAATAACCACCACCAACCCTCTCTCTCTCTACATTCAACAACTATCAAACCAGTAACCACTACAAAGAAGAAGTTGCAGAGATCATCAATCTGCATAATGGAAAAAACGAAGACGAAGAGATGGATGCTGTTCAAGAGATGGAAGTTGTTGGGGTCTGCTTTCAAATGGAAGAAGCTCAATTTCCACACGTCTTTCATTGATGATTTGCTTTTCAAAGTTGTTTCTGTTTTTGAAGCTATTGTCTTGGTTGCCACTCTCTCTTTATTTTTTCTCTGTTGTGGCTGTCACTTTTGACCCTTTTTGTATCTATATTGGCTTATTGTTAATGTCTCTTTAATTAATTTCCTTCTAGCTACTACTATGTTGGTTGTTAGCTTGTTAATTAAGATCTCTAAAAGGGGTTTTTTTTTTAACTGAAAATTAATTAGCTTCAAGTGGGGTTCTTAGAGAGAGCTATGGAGGAGGGTTTTGTGTTTGCTCTGGCTGCTACAGGGACAGAGATTCATCAGTGCAAGTTGTTTCAGTGCTTTGCTATTTTGATATTATTTGTAATGTTATCATTGTATAGAGCTGATATGATGCTTATTTTTAACGTGAAGCTTTTTAATTAATTTCTATCAACTGTTTCTCTCTCTCTCCTCTGTTTCTTTTCTTTTTTTCTGTGATTGAGCTTCGGTTTCTGTTAGACAATATGCATAATTAGCTGCATATGGTTTACCCTTTTATGATTAAATCTTCCATTTTAAGTTAGTTCAACGACATTTTTGACGATGATGATAATGATTATCACTTAATTAAGATAAAGACAGACAATTAAGAAGGAAGCAAGGCTCAAAAGAAAGCCGGAAAATAGTGTAGAAAGAGTCTCACAACTCGCATCATTGGCCCCCTACTTGGGCAGCCTTACATGTTGAAGCTTCCACCAACTTTCTGCATAGTATTTTAATGTCAAATCAAAATAAAAGAGGTAAATTTGGTATGTGCTATAATTGATGCAGCGCATAAAGGTTTGGAGTTTATGAAACAATGACTTCGACGCATGAAACAAAAAAAAAAATTACTGATAGAAATAGTTTTCGGGTTTTGGATTTCGGTGAAATTTAGCTCAATCTCGTGTGGAAATGGGCCAATGATTAATATTTAATAATCACTTGCTTTGTATGTGTGGACGGGTAATTTTAGCCGAATTGATTTAGGATTTTAGAGATTGTAGTTGTAGCAGTGTCAAAAATTTTGATTTATTTTCTTTGACAAAAATAATAACATTAATAATAGGATCAGTTAATTACCAGACCAATGAGTTGGAGAATCGCTATGGTTCAAATATTGTACCATTACAAATTTACATTAATTTAGCTTTTAAATCTAAATTATAACATTTGAAATTTGCAAATATATGTAATATGTTGATGTACAGGTTACAGGTGTTGCAAAAAGATTCTAGTAAAATAAAATAAACCTATCCATTTCCAGAGTAGCATTGGTTGTATTAAGAATATTCTCTCATTTAAACAAACAAAGTTCCAACTGCCATCTTCAAAGCCAAACTATAACTAAAGCTTCTTTCATTTGTTTTTTCCTTTATAATATGATATTTGATATAAGTTAAAATTTTAAAACACCGAGGAATATGTGACAAGATGACATTGACTGAGGCAAAACCAAGGGCCAATAAAAAAATCTTAAATTTTTATTTAAAAATTTATATATTTAATTTAAATTTTGTAAAATTTTACTTTGCCCCCTTCAATATTATATTCTATTGCGTTGACTATTTTTTTTAGCTCCACCTTTGAAGATATATCACTCACACCTATACATGAGACCGGTTAATATTTTATAGACAATCCACTTAACTATTCAGATTTAGTTATAGCGCTAATATCATTTGGGTCCCTAAGTATTGCTGAAAGATCACATTTTTAAACGAGTTTGATTTTTTAGCAACTTTTTCCCTGACTTTTGAAAAGTATATCAAATAGGTTATTCTGACCATTTTTTAACGGTCAAACGTCACAAAAAAAATATAATATATCTTTTACCCTTGTTTACTGTATTAATGGCTGAAATAACTATTTTACCCTCGAACATTTATTTTCTTTAAATAAAATTTACATAAAACAAAAAGAAAAAACATGAAAAAAAAAATAGCATTAGAGATCTGGATATCCACCATCACTAATTCATATGCAAAAAAATCTTCAAAACTTCTTTACTAGTTCATCTGCAAAAGTCAGTCCATCCACAATAAAATTCCTCAAATTCCATACACTTGTTTGATTTTCCAAATTCCATCTACAACATTAACATTTCCAAATCTTCAAAAAACTATCTTCAAAAATCAACAAAAAAGAAGATTTTTTAAAAATATTCGAAAAACCGAGATCATAAAATCAAAATCTCACTCACACAACAACTAATCGAGATTAATCTATCTGTCTCTCTGATCCACCAAAAACCCTAGCCACCCTCTAACCACCATCATCAACCCAGAACCACCATCACCAACCCACATTTTCTTCTTCAACATTCAAACTCTAAGACTCAAAATCATCAACACCAAACCAAAATTAAAAAACAAATCGAAAAACTGAAAAACAAAATCAAAAAACCCAATTCCAACATCCACTATCAACCATCTTCACCAAATCATCATTATCATCTCTCCTGATCTCATCTCCCTCTCTCTCTCTCTCGATCTCGTCGCAGGCAGCCACCTGTGGCTGGGTTTGAAGAAATTTGCCCTGAATCATCTCATCTCTTCTCTCTCTCTCTCTCTCTCTCTCTCTCTCTCTCTCTCTCTCTCTCTCTCTCTCTCTCTGGTTCTATAAATGAATAGGCTGATTTCAAAGTCTACCACGATATCATCTCTATATGCCCAGATGAGATACTCTCAAATTCGACATTAATTTTGTTAATTTATATATATATATAATTGAATTATATATGTTTGTGGCATAGTTATATGGTATGTCCACATTGATAGAGCATATAGATTTCATTGTGAATGTATAATTATATTATTACAATTCCACATATAAACATTGAACACATTATTCGTGGTTTACTCTAACATGTTGTTATTTCTTAAACTAAACTTCAATTAACTTATTCAATTTTTATGCTTTAAGGGGTTGTATTTTATTCTGCAATTTTTTTTATAAATTTGTTATTGTTTTTAGTTGTCTAAAATATATTAAAATGTAAATATATAACAAATAATAGTTGAAAGGGTATAGATGTAAAAGTATTTTTTTCAGATATTTGGAACTTAAAAAAACAAACAATTTATCACTTATATTCAGTTTTCAGTGAAAAAAATCAAAAATGTTATTCAGTTTTTCAGTTTTCAATCTTCAGACGAAAAATCAAACGCAACCTAAAATTGTATAGTAGCTGAATCCTAACTTTAAATGCCCATGATTCAAATTATAAAATATCAATTCAAATATTAGAGACGAAAATCAAACGCAACCTAAAACTGTATAGTAGCTAAATCCTAACTTTAAATGCCCGTGATTCAAATTATAAAATATCAATTCACGTATTGGAGACTTGGACTTTGAACCCTAATCTACAGACGCGTCCAAACTGATCTGCATGAAAGAATCAGTCAAGCCTGGCTCGTTGACATAACTAATTAATGATGCAATTTAGAATCGGATGCTAGGGTTGTGTTTACCTTATTCTTTCCAAGAATATTTCTTTCAATGAGATTGATCTGGTTATTAATCAGATTGTACTTGTTGCTCAATAATTAATCCACAATTCTTGGGGTATGATTTGTTGATTTGTTCCTATAATTGCTAATATTTAAGGTGGCTCATCAGCTCCTATTGATGAATCTGTTTGGAGTGAAGATTGTCTCCTCCCTAGTCTCTACCTTGTGCTCCAATTGATTTGTGAAACTCAATTGTCACTTCGTTGATAATTTCAAACTTTACATGTATTAATTTTACATTGTAATTGGGTTCTAATTAGCAACTGGATGGAATTTTTGTCCACAAATTATTTCTTTATGCTAAAAATTATTTTGAAATTTAGCCATTACTAATGCAATAAGCCTTAATGTTCACATATGTCTTACCATGCAATGTTAATTGAAAGTAAAAGCACAAATTCAACCTATAATATTTCAAATTCAAATCGCTATCATGATATTTCAAAAAAGAAATATATATTCACATATAACATATTTTGAGCATATCGAATTAATTAAAGTGGTTCGATGTTATGTACCGGTGAGTGAACAGACACAGACCCATTAAGCCAAGCCACGCTCGCATCTCCAGAAGCAGTAGCACCAGCATATTGTTGCACCACTAGAACCGAACCATTAACAAAATTTGAAGAAACTAACAAATCCCCGATCACACCAATCTCTTGACAATTATCATTCCAATCTACCAAACCAGCTGTAACTGGCGATTCCACAACTTGTCTACCTACAACATATAAATCAAACATTTTATGATCCATTGCTCTTAGCTCAGCAACAGCCTCTTCTCCATTATCGACCACCTTCTCCGAGTAACTCACGTGCTGCTCACCTGCCGTCTTCAACCTAAACTCCTGTACATACTCATTGTCAAGTTTTATTTCCCTCCTCACCTCCGGTGGCAATTTTTTATTTTCTTTTACATTATATCGGGACAGAATCCGTACCACCTTTAATTCAACTAGTTTTTGCCCGGACATCCTCCACGCGTACGCTAACGCTTCCCGGTCATCCGGGCCACCAATGAATATCATTGCCACGCGGTACACGTCGCGGTAAGGATGTTTTAGTCCTCGGTCCACCAAGATACCCACAGAGCACGGTGCATTGGCTAAAATATTCATGTTGACATCATGAAAAGAAGAGTCTGATGATGCCTCTCTTAAAACGACGTCGTCCTCTAACATGGCTTGTTTGTGGAAAGGAAGGATCATAAAGGCTACACGCTTGTTCTCTGCAAGAATACACACATCCTCGTGCATGGTGATAAAAGGAGACAGTGAAGTGAGTGATTGAACTGAGAATGCAACTGGGTTGTGAGTTTCCAAGTTTTCGAATGCATTGATGATTATATTTGAGTCGGAGTTCTGACTACGACCGTACATTGAAATTGAGGTCTTGCCTGAGCTATGGACAATGAGCATCGGAGAAGCGCGACCGGTTAGTTCTACAAGCTGGAGGGCAAAGACGCTTAGAGGTGAGTTTTTGGTGGCGTTAGAGATGGTTAGAAGATTGATCATGCCTGAAACGTTGTGGATCGAGTGGATGCATGAGAGAATTCGGAGTTCGTCGTTCGGTTTTGTGCGTTGTATGGTCCTTCCCTCGTATTTGCCTATACGTGTTGATGTCTTGTACATGGCAGAAATCGTTGGTCCAACTATACTTGTCATTATCACCAGAGCAACTACCATCACAGTATACTCTTCAACGTGCAAAACCTGAAAACACCATGTAGAGATCATGTACATGCATGGAGAATACGCAAATCTAAGCAATTAAGTCGTAGGATTTTTCTAATTTTATTACACTAGTATAATTTTATGAGAATTATGTAAGTGTACGTTTTTAACTGAGGGCGAATCAGGGAAAGGAAACTTAATTCTTTTTAGATGGGTGGGACGAATTAAGTTCTCTTTCCTATAGTGATTCCTAATTTGTTAGTAAACATTGTGATCAGGAATCAGGAATTAAATTTCCTTTCCGTGTTGGGATTCTTGATTAGTAAACGCGCTTTTGAATAAGAACTACTTTTGTTCTATTCACATCACGTCACGTCAGATGATATAAGTATTCAATCATATAATGTGATGTAGGGAGAAGGAGATTACCTTTTTATCCCAGCCGATGTTAAGTACGACTACGGCTAAGATGCCTTTGGTGTTCATAAGTACTCCAAGAGCAAAACTGTCTCGACTTGGCAAATCAGTGAAGAAACAAACCGAATATGTAGTTAAAATCTTACAAACACAAAGCAAGATCACAACTAGTCCGGCCCAGAGCCAGTTGTTAACAGCATGAACGTTGATTCTCATACCACAAATTGCAAAGAACAACGGAAGCATAATCCCAGAGACAAAGTCTTGAAATCTCTCTATAAGCACAGATCGAAGCTCCTTGTTTGGTATTATAATCCCAAAAACAAATGCCCCAATAACAGAGTACGTGCCACATAAATCGGTAACAAATGAACATAACACAACCCCAATTAGAACAAAACACAAGTAGGATTCACTGTAGTTGTTGCAATTGTTGTTCTTTTCAATGCAACTAGTTTGGTGAAAAATCTTCACAAGAGTTGGACGAACTATGCATATGCAAATCAAAATGAAGGCAATAGTTGCAGTGATAGCATACAAGGCACTTTCAGGACTACTCTTACTCGTAGGCAGCAAAATGGCCACGAGGATCCAAGAGCAGAAATCGTTGATAATAGCAGTAGACATGGCCATTCGACCGATATCAGAGTGAACGAGCTTGAGTTTTGATAGAATACGAGCAACGACAGGGAAGCCTGTGACTGTGAGCGTCAAGCCCCAAAACAAGCAACCACTAGTGTCGATAGTAAGATTTAATAGGCGCCCAGTGAGGAAAAATAAACCAATTCCCATGCTCATAGGAATCATAATTCCAGCTGCGGCCACGCTTAGTTCTCTCTTGTCAGCACGCCTAATAGACGTTACATCCATTTCCAAACCAACCAAGAATATGTAGAAATCTAGGGCCATATATGCTACGGTTTCTAGCGTCATAACTGTTGGAAGAGGAAACAATCTGGAAAAATAGGGTCTCATCCCCAACAATGATGGACCTATCATCACACCACCCTATATAAAGTTGAAAACTATGTTAAATATTACTTGTGTAACACATGCATGCATTGATAAGTATATAAAAGACGAGAAATGTTTTGGTGTGCCTTGTGTATACATCTAATCCAATCAAATCATTCCATGTGACAGAATAATTAATTACACATAGGAGATGCATATCACATGACGCAATATAAGTAGGTTAGACATACACATTTCCTTGCGTAAGATCGCATGGTCAACAACCTTCTAATGCAAGCATCTATTCTATAATAAATTTTATGTATAAGTATGCAGAAACCAATTATTTGCACAAAGAATTTAGTAAATACATATTTTCTTGATAATTTCTACAAAAAATGCATGCTCATGGATATAATATCATTGTTATTAATTATACAATCAAATTAATATAGAACTAGAACTTTAATAAAAGGTAATTAAGAATCTTACTTACAAGAATGTCAGTGACAAAAAGAGGTTGGTGGAGAGGTTTGAGAATGAAGAAGAGGAAGCGAGCGAAGAAAATGACAATGGCGAGCTGCGTAATAAGCAGAGGGAGGGATTCCACAAGGGGGTTTTGGCTGTGCCAGATGCCATTGGTGGTGGTGATATTCAAAACGTGACAAGCCTGATGAGATGCATTCATCGCCATTTTCCTCCTCTTTGCGGCCACCGTGAGCGCCGGTCAGTCCACGCATGGATTAAAGGGGAAGAATGGTTAGGGTGCATAACCGTATAGAATTTGTAATAACAAAACATAGTTATCAGCTGTTGGTTTTGTTTTTGACAACTTTTAAGTGGTTTGGAGTTGAAATCAGTTTGAGCAGTTGCTGTTATGGTTATAACTTACAGCATGTCAACAACAATATGATATGTCTGACCCTCACGTATTGGGCCTAAACTTGGATTGGAGATTGATGGACAAAATATTTCTGTAGGCTCTAACCCATAACAATTGGACTCAAACAGCCCATGTTACTCAAATAATGTCTAACAATCTTATTTTAAAATCACTAATATCGAAACATATGTTACATATATGGATATCAGTTAAACCTCTATAAATTAATACTTTTGGAATCATGAAAATTTATTAATTAATTGAGATATTTTTTAATTGATAAATTCATAATTTATTAATTTATATATTAATTAATAAAAAATTTAATTTATTAAGATATTCTTTATAAAGAAGATGAAGTTGAAGACGATAGTTATAAACTGGAACAAATCTTGCGTGAAGATGCACTCAAAGCAACAATCACATTGCATAATTTTATCTTGTAATACGAGAACACTACACCAGAGCTTTTTAATGCACTAAGAAAAGTTAGAGATGAAGTCCAAAAAGATCAATTTCAAGAGAAAATAAGTTACATATTAGAGTCATATTTTACAAAAGGCCTCATAATTGAGATATATATATATATATATATATATAAACTTTTCTATTGTCAGGTCTTATATCAGGACGAAAAATATGGACCATTAGATTTACATATTTTGACTCAAAGTGTATATATTTATCAAAACTTCTCCATAATCTGTGGTCCACATTCTTCGTCATGATATATTTTATATCAGGACGAACTGACAATAGAAAGACTATATTATATATGTATATATATATATATATATATATATATATATATATATAGTTTTGATGTATAAAGATATTATTAATTTATATATCAAGTGGGACCTATGTGTTTTTTTTAATGTATTATCTTATAAATTTAACGAATTATTAATTTATCACATTGGTCCCAAGTCGTGATGGACCAAAAATATTATTTAATCGAGATTACACCACCAATATCCGTAGTTAAAGTATTTCTCAATATATATATATAATATTGTAAATGACCACAGCCAATATGATTCGATAACAAAACACACTCGTTCTTGCAATATTTAGGTTTGAGTTGCCTTATTTTTTCCTTCCTTTTTTTTAATCTAGAGTTGCCGTATTGATATATGAAAATATATACACATGGCAATTGGTAACATAACATCTTTATTATGTACAACTTCAATTCTCATTTCATAGTTTTTAAAGGTAAACATATCAAATGAAAAAGTAATACTGTAATAGAAAATATGAGATACCATAGAAATTTTTTATTTTCAATTGAGAGTAAAATGAGTTTTTTTTTCTGCAAAAAGAAATTGGTGAAAGTTTCAATTTCATATTAAATAGATACATATAATAATATATAGATATATTTTATGTTTGGATTGAAAATCAAAGACATTTTTACTATTTTGAAACTCGATTTAACTGACTTGAAATTTTGATTTTAATTTACGAGTTTAACATCCTATCGTTCATTTATTTTTAATATAACAATTATTATTTACACATATTAGTATACGCTTTACAAATGTTAAAATAAAATTATATGAATGATTAAATATTAAAGTTATAAACTAGGACAAAAATTAAATAAATATATATCTTTTAAAGTATTACATGAATTTGGGATTTTTATTTTTGGAATGAGAAAGACTTAAACATGTAATCTCGTGATGCAGTTGTAACGGGTTAATTAATATTATTTAAACAATAAAATTTACTCTAAATATTAATTAATGTTTAATTAGAAATATTACATTAATTCAAAATTTAAAAAATAGTGACAGACTCAAACCTATATCATTTTGACGTATATGTGATGGCCAAACCACTTGATCCACCTCACTTTTGTGTTATTAGAAATATTTGTTATCAAATGAACAAAACTAATTAGAGGAAAGATTTGAAATCAAATTAATCTTAAAAATGGACAAGATAAACTCTCAAAATATCTTTGATATGACAACACTTTAAGGGAAGCCAAACTCTTATCTCTTCACTCCAACACTAGTCCAAAGTCCAAACTGCAAAGACAAGAAGCAGACTGAGCTAGAAAAAATGCATTCCACAATAAGCATGGCAGTTTCACCTTCTTCTTCACAAACCCTATTGAAACCATATTATAACCACAACCCTCTTCTCTCCAACTTCCTCCTCTCTTCATCAAAACCATCTTCAATTTCTCTCAAAACAAGACCTTCTTTAACTACCAAAGCACTTCTCTCATCTGACAAAGACTCTGTCTTGAAGGAATTTCGACAACGAACAGCTCTCAAGGTACTTTAGCAACTCACACCCACTTCTCCTTTTCTCAAAGTTTTCATAATTACCTTAATTTTTGATTCAATTGGGTCTCTGTAGATTATTTCAGGTTTGCATAATTTTGACAAAGACAATGTTGCTTCAGTGGTTACAGCCGCAGACAAGGTTATTGCTTTCTTCATTATGAATAAATTATTTATATAGTTTATCCAATAGTTACTTGTTTTTTCTTTCAAAAAAAAAAAATAGTTGCTTGTTTTTAAATTGAAAAAATGCAGAACTCTTGGCATATTATATTGAATTGGTGTTTCATACTAATTTCTACAAGCTGTAAGCTGTTTGCTTACTTTGGATTATCATTGCTTACCCAGAAACTTTTCTGAATAATTTGTACTCACAATTGAGAGTTAAATTATATACAGACAAGAAATGTTAGTCAATTTGATTGTAGTTTTACTGTGCGCTTTATTACCGACCAACAGACCCAAAAGTTTAGACGGATAGAAAATGGTCCAACAATATTATTTAAGCACTCTAACACACCGTCTCACGTGCAAGACCAATGGACTTGTCCCGTAGTTCAAACCCAAACCTATGACTCCCTGGTATAACCCGGCTCTAATGTAATGTAAATATATTACCAGATTGTAAAGTTTATACTACTTGATTCTTTCACAAGTCGGAGGTCATTACTTCCCCAAATTCATGCTATAATTTTCTGACAGTATACTTAATCACACATGCAGGGAGGAGCAACTCATGTGGATATAGCTTGTGACCCAGAGTTAGTGAAGTTGGCTGTTAGCTTAACTTCTCTACCAGTAAATTCTCAGTCATTCTTGTTAGATGAATATAATTAAGTTAATCCTTAAATGGGTACCTTGATTATTGTTTTTCCTATCATATATTTGCCGATAACTATTTGCAGGTATGTGTTTCTTCAGTGGATCCAGCATCATTTTCAGCAGCTGTCGATGCAGGAGCATTAATGGTTTGATCAATACTTGTTAACTATCATCAAAATTTTGATTCATAAGCTTGAATGTGACCAACTTGCCTTCTTAGTGGAATAATGTCTGATGCAGGTTGAGATTGGAAATTATGATTCCTTTTATGAGATGGGCAGAGTTTTTTCTCCAGATGAGGTATCAAGATTTATAACATGTGACCGAAATTATGTATACATTCATGATCTCTCTTTCGTAATTCTGCCGTGCATATTATGCAGATACTGAAGCTAACAAAGGAGACTAAAAGGATTCTTCCATCTGTGCCTCTATCGGTCACTGTGCCTCACACACTTAGCCTTCCTGATCAGGTTACTAACAGCAATTTTTCTTGAAGATTTGGTCTGTCATATCGATGCCATTCATTTGATTTGAAGTGAGCTTTTTGTGTATTCAACAGGTCAAGCTTGCAGAGCAGCTGGAACAGGAAGGTGTTGACATCATCCAAACTGAGGGTGGAAAATGTTCCAATCCTTCAAAAGCTGGTGTTCTTGGCTTGATTGAGAAGGTAAAATATATGCTTTTCGTAAAAACTCCTGATAAGTAATTTCATATAAGGCACTTCAAGTGTTTTTATACAAAGCACTGCCATTCACAAACTTAATTTGAGAACCAAGATTGCCAACTAACAAGAACATGCATTTGCTATTTATGAAGTATATGCAACTTGAGGTTTTCTTTGAAGTTGTGAATAATTACCACATTGTTGATCACAGGCAACGCCAACATTAGCCGCAGCATATTCTATTTCAAGGGCTGTGAAGATTCCGGTTATGTGTGCATCCGGAATAAGTGTAGTTACAGCACCACTGGCCATTACTGCAGGGGCTGCGGGTGTGGTATGTAGCCTACCTCTAAACATATTTGATAACGTGAAGCAAACAATCCATCATCGATCAGATATTTACCAGATAAAATAACTAACTAATGTTATCCATGTTTTTCTATACAGGGTGTTGGATCTGCAATTAACAAGCTTAACGATGTTGTTGCAATGATCGCAGAGGTTAGAAGCATTGCCGACTCACTAAACATGTCAGCCAATATACATAATGTATCTGAAGAAGAATCTCTGAAACTCTAAAACATAGAACTTCCAATTCCTGATGACCATACAATATTTTGGAGCCCTTTTACAGTATAAGATATTGCAATTCAAATTAGTAAGGTCAAGCATGAATTTTGATTCTTGCATTCGCCAGTAAATTTTTGAAAAATTTACTCAGCAAAATGAGACTTGAACCCTTTTCGTCATACATATATGAAGACTGAGGTGGTCTCTCATTCCTTCTTGGACCATTTTCAGCAATCTAATCTTTCCTACAGTCATAAAAAAAAATTTAAAAAGCAAAACTATATTATTATGTTAATTTATCCATTACTTCTTACAAATTATGAAATTACTTAGTGCACCATAATCTTTACGTTTTTTTCTCGTTTAAATATAAATATTCATATATGAAATTCAAGCAAATCAATTTTTCATTTTATCAAATATATCATCTCTAACTTTTACTAAAAAAAAAATCATCTCTAACTTTAGATAATTGGTAAAGAGTATTTAATAATAAATTTCATTCATTTTAGCCTCACAGCATAGTTAACATTACATTCCTCAATATAATTAATAATTACTGTTCACATGCATAGTCCGGTGATAATTACATCTCTGAATTATTTATTTATTATTAATTTTAAATAGAATGCACCTCTCTTATTTATTTATTTTTTAACTTTTAATTTAAATTAAATTAAGGATAACCAGAGAATTTTTTTTTTCCTTTCCATTTTTAGACATTTCAATGTTAAAGTTAATTATCACTACTAACGGCGGTGAGTTGTGTGAGTTTAGTCTGTAAAATCATTTACAAAAAGTGCTATTTGAATAATTGAATCCATTTTCATTATAAATAAATATAAATCAAAAAACTCTTTACAATCGAGATTAAAATTACATAATAAATTAAAAGAAACTAATTATTTTAAAAATTGTTTACCTAATAAATTACCACAGAGAGTTTATTTTAACAAAAAATAGAAGAGAAATCTAGTATCAAATCATCACTGTTAATCATAATTAATATTTTATAGTTTCTATTACAAATATGGAGAGAAACTTCGATGTAACCAATGTAGTGTGACCGTCTCAATCACATTGTATCTTTTGTCACAAACTCACATGGCATGACATGATTTTCTACCTGATAAATATTCATAATCATACCTACAAAATTAGAAAATGAGTGGCTGTTGTTGACACACCCTACCCTTACAAGTCTATTTATATCCTAATTTTTAAAATTTTGATTTAATTAAATATTTTTATTACTTTTTTTATTTATTTCCAAAACTACCATGTTTACTTAGACCTCGTTTGATTTTTTATCTGAAGTTTGAACAGTGCTAAATATTATTGAAAACTGAATAGTAACTGAAAACTGAATAGTGACTGAAAACTGAACCTGAAAAACATGTTTGTTTTTTTTTTCACTGAAAACTGAATATAAGTGATAAGTTGTTTGTTTTTTTAAGTTATAAATGTCTAAAATAAACACTTTTACATATATGTCCTTCTAACTATTATTTGTTATATTTTTACACTTTAATATATTTAGGACAACTCTAACATGTAAATTTATAATTCTTAAACAAATTTATTTAGTTATTAATAATATTTCAAATTTATATTATTCTAGATATGTTGGTTTTTGGACATGTTGGTTTTTTTTTGTTCTAAATTGAATATCATTACCGATGAATTACAACATGATTAATTTCTCACTATAATAATTACTGTTGTTGATTTACATCCACTGATACTATTTAATTGATAAATGTCCACTAGTACTATTTAATTGATAAATGCTCATGTACACTCAATAATGTTAAACGAAGGCAAACCATAATACATATATATTTATATATATATATATATATATATATATATATATATATATATTGAACAGCTATTTTATTCAAGGAGCCAAGGAGGCTAAAAACCACAATACAAGCAAACAAAGTGGCACCTAGGGTTGCACATTTTCCCTCGGATCCATATTCCCCCGTGATCCCATCCCTATTTGGAGGGAATTTTTTTTTTTTTGGAGGGGGGGGGGGGGGGGGGGGGGGGGGGGGGATGGGGAAATGGGTGGGGATGGGGATGAAAATCATTCCCAAATTAAAATGGAGGTGGGGGTGGGGATGGGGAGACCCTCCCCCAACCCCGTTTCCCCATTACCCCCACAAATATACCGAAATGGGGATGGGTATAGGGATGGGGGAAGGTCCCCCATTCCCATTTCCTCATTCCCCCAAAACATTATAAATATATATATATATATATATATATATGTGAATTTGCCTTAGTTTCAAACTTTGAATTATTGAAATACTTTATTTTGTAATTGATTTTTTTTATTTGTAATGCACTACTTGTATTTATAATGGAATATATATATATATATATATATATATATATATATATATATATATATATATATATTTGTAATTTTTAGTCAAACGGGAACGGGGAGAATGGTGAACTGGAGTTGGGGATGGATGTACTTCCTCCCAAAATTCCCCATCTCCATTTTCCCCAAAATGGAGAAATGGGCGGGGATGGGGGAGGGTCTGGGAAATGGGGATGGGGATGGGGGGGACCTATATCCGGCCCCATTTCCCCAATGTGCAACCCTAACTGGCACCGTAGTTGTTAGGAGAAAAGAAAAAAAAAGGCCCAAAGCATGACAAAATTAGAAATAGATTAAAATAGTAAGTATAATTTTGAAAGTAAAATTTTGTATTAAATTCCACTAGATTTTTATTAAGTGAAAAGTGAACATTTTTCACTTTTCAAAACAAGTGGTTTTGGGGTCCATTTAGTGATTTTAACACTTAAAAAATCAAATAAAATAACTAAATGGAACACATTAAATGTCATTCATTATTAATATACCTCACTCTTAGTTTGGAGTCTGTAATCTTGGAGGATTTCCCTCCTTAGTTTTCGTTCTTATTTCATGGTGGAAAAGTAAAAAGAAAAAATAATATGGTTGCTTCAACACGACAGCTTGATATTATTATAAAAAAAAAATAAAAAAAACTTCAAACTTACTTCTAGACAACACGACAGCTTGATATTATTATAAAGAAAAAATAAACTTCAAACTTACTTCTAAAGAAGTAAATGTTTCCGAATGCTTGATATCATTCTTAGAGAATTTCTTCAATATGCTTAATATCTTTCTTAGACTATTATATAATATTTTGTATGTGTGTAAGAAACAAATTTTAGGGTTTAGGAGTTATGAATTTTTTTTCTTCAAGGAAACTGAATGTTTATTTATTTTATTTTTTTGAAAAGGAATGTGAGGATTTTAATAGATTTACTTTGTAGAAATATTTTTTCCTTAAATTGTATATCTCTTTAAGTAATTTTGATAAAGGAAAAAAAGAAATATTACATAATTAAAAAGGTGGGATATAAATAGACCCATAGGGATGTGCAAATATTTATGGGCAAATCGTATTTTAGTCCCTGTAGTTTATCTTAATCTAGGTTTAGTCCAAGGTTTTTTGGAATTGTAATTTTTTGTCCTTCTGTGACAGAATCCTTTAAAATGATAGATTCTGGCATGTCAGGCATGTAAAATGACTCTAATGCCCAATATGTGTGCTAATGCTACTGAAAAGACCATTTTACCTTTAATTTAAATTTAACTAAAATGACCATTAAATATATATATTTATTAAATGAAAAATATACCAAAAAAAAATTAAAAACAAAATAAGATGGAAATCTGGAAAAAAAATATGGGAAAAGTTGATAAAAAATTCCAAAATATTTTCTTATATATTAAAAAAAGAAAACAAAAAAAAATTAAAAACAAAAAAATCTGGAAATCTGGAAAAAAAATATGGGAAAAGTTGGTTAAAATTACAAATTTTTCTTTCATCTCTAGAATTTTTTTCCCTTCAACCTGCAACAAAATAAAAATTCATCTTTTGATCAATCCTCTCCATCAATGGATTCACACCAAAAAAAAAAATTAACCAGAAAAAAAATCCAATATCTTTTTCTTCTGGAAAGCACGTTCTTCATCATCGTTACCAAATCAACACCACTGCCACCACAATTCAACACCACCTGTCGCCACCAAACCCACACCACTACCACCAAACCTAGATCAACAACCAAATTGACAACCAAATCCTCCAAACCCACGCCGCCACCACCACCACGACCAAACTGCCATTCAAAGACCTTCAAACTGCCACCACCCTGAACGACAGATTAAGTTTCAAAAACAGAGAGAGAGAGAGAGAGAACAGAATCAAATCAACGACGATTAGAACCAGACCCACCCCCTCCATCTCGCCGGCGATTAGATCCAGAACCACCCCTCATCTAGCCAGTCGCCACTTCAGAGACGCAGACCTAGTTGGATCTTCAATCTTTATCGCCAATTCTGGTCTCCATATCCAGTGATGGAGCTAGATGTCGCTGATGGAGATCCGTGATTATGGTGGATGGAGAGAAGATGGTGTGGTAATTGAAGGTGGATTTTCTTAAAAATAATTTGTGGATGGATGGATGAATATGGTTTGCTTGATGATTTTGTGATGTTACATTTGATTTTTTCCATATGAGTGAGAGAGATGAATATTTTTTTTTTATGATCTAGACTCTAGAGATTGTGTTGTTTTGATTATTTTGATTATTTGCTTATTTTGTGGTGGTTGGTATGTGTTTTATAGGTATGTGTAGAGAGTGATGTTATTGATGAAGATGATTTTGTGGTGTTTGGACTAGCTGTCTGAGGTACAGATTTGGAGAAATGATTTTTTTTTTCCAATTTGTTAACAGATTCTAAGGGTAACAAGGTAATTTTGCAACTAATATTTATTTGTTTTCTTAATTAATTTGTAAATTACTATTATACCTTCTGATTATATAAGATTCTAGAACATCTGATGTTATTTTACCTTTTTACCCTCGTTGACTTGACAGAACCCTAACAAAATTAGACGATAAGGACTAAAATACGATTTACCCGATATTTATATATGTATGGCACATAATTTGAAAGATCAAATAGGTATTTTTAGTCAAAAAATAGGGATGTTTATTGTTTTTACCCAACTATTAGTGTTTTTATTGTTTTTACCCAATAATTGATTGTGAAGACCTGAATGCCCCTCATTATTTTCTTTTATCTCTTCTCTCTCTTTGGTTCAGAATCATTTTTTGATTTTTCATTCTCTCTCTTCAATCTCTTCTTTCTCTCTCTCTCTCTTTCTCTCACGTCTCTCTCCTCTCTCCACCACCATTTTTTTTCTACCAGATCTCCTCTCCAATCTCTTCCTTTTTTATCTCTTTTCAATCTTTATCTCTCTTCAATCTCTTCTCTCTTCGTTCTCTCACTACCGTTGTTCTTCAACCGCGCCTGACGACCTCGTCTCCGATGGTCGCTGTCCTCGTCTCCGGCTTGCCGCTCATCTCCGGTGGTCAACCACCCATCTCCGGTGGTTACTGCCTCGTCTCCAACCGCCTCTAGTTGTGTTTAGTTTTTAGTTTTTATTTTTTTATTTTTTTATTTTTTTAGTTTGTTGGAATTGATTCTGGGTTTTGTGGTGGTGTTGGTTATGGGTTTGATGATGATAGAGTTTATGGTGGTGATGTACTGATGTGATTTGGTTGATGATGTTGGTGGGTTTTTGTTTGAATTAAAATTGATTTTGGTGAATGGTTTTATTTTGTTCAAAGGTTTTTACTTGTTAGTTTTTTTTTAAGAGATCTAAAAATCCATCCAGATCTCTTCACAGTTTTTTTAATTTTATTTGGCATGAGAAAATCAGGAAAATTTTCAAATCTATTCAAATCTAGAAATTTTTCCAGATTTTTTTAAATACATCAGATACCAATTAAACACACCAGACAACCCAATTAAATACACCAGGGCAACCCAATTAAACACACAAGGTGTAAAACAATTAAACACACCAGGTCAAACCAATTAAACACATAAAGACAGACCAATTAAACACACTAGGGCAACCCAATTAAACACATAAGGTGTAAATCAATTAAGCACACCAGGGCAGACCAATTAAACACACAAATGCAGACTAATTAAACACACCAGTTGTAAATCAATTAAACACACCAGGGTAGACCAATTAAACACACCAGGACAACTCAATTAAACACACCATGACAGATCAATTAAACACACCAGAGCAACGACCAATTAAACACACCAGAGCAACGACCAATTAAACACACCAGGACAACTCAATTAAACACACAATGGAAAATCAATTAAAAACACCAGGGTAACACCAAATTAAACACACCAACTCTAACACAATTAAACACATCCGAGAAGAAGTTTAAGAATACTGGAGGTCTGGGAAGAAGAAGAAAAAGAAAAAAAGAAGAAAAAAAAAGAAAAAAAGAAAAAAAGTTGTTTATTTTTTGGGAAGAAAAAGAAAAAGAAGATAAAGAATTTTTTTTTATAAAGAAGGGCAATTTTGTCCAAATAGTGAAAATTTTGATAGAAACAATAAAAATACTAATCTTAGATAAAAACAATAAACCCACTAATTTTATGGTTAGTTTTAAAGTTCTTCATCTAAGTGTAACTTGTCAAAACCTCAAGGGGTTCAGTGTAATTTGTCCATTTATTTATGTATGGCACATAATTTGAATGTATTTTGTTTTTGGGCTCCCGTGTAGAGTAGTCAAGCGCACGTGTCACAGACGGCATTGAATTGGCAGAAATGCAGAGAGCAGTAGCTCAACTCCCATCTACATCCTAACACTCAACATTTATCTCTCACTTATATAACCTATAATCTCCTTTTTTTTCAATTCTTACTTGTCACACTATTGTCTTCACTTTCTCTTCAAAAACCCATTTTCTTCGTTATCATCGCCTCTCACAACCCACAAAAATGCAATCTCTTCAATCTTCATCTCTACATGCGTCTCCATTAAACCCACTTCGCAAAAATACCAACAACTTCAATCTATCCAACAATGCCAGACCCACTACCAAGAGAGTCTCTTTCATCAGAGCTGCTGCTTCTTCTTCTTCTTCTTCTTCTTCTACTAACTCACCTCCCAAGCGCCAGAAAGACCCCAAAAAGCGAGTCGTCATTACTGGCATGGGACTCGTCTCTGTTTTCGGCAATGATGTCGATGGTTACTACGATAAATTGTTGTCTGGTGAAAGCGGGATCACTCTTATCGACCGCTTCGATGCAAGCAAGTTTCCCACTCGATTCGGAGGTCAGATCCGAGGGTTTTCTGCTGCGGGATACATTGATGGCAAAAATGATCGCAGACTCGATGATTGTTTGAGGTACTGCATTGTTGCTGGTAAGAAGGCGCTTGAAGATGCAGATCTTGGTGGGGATAAATTGAACAAGGTTAGTTCCATCGATTTCTTTTTATTTTTTTGGAGGGGGGGTGGGGGTGTTGGTTTTGTGAATACTGAGGTGGGTTTTTGGTTTAGTGTCATTCTGTGTTGGAATTTTGTGGGATTTTGATAATGCTTATATTTGTACTTGTATCAATGGGCGCTTTTGATTGATTTCAGTTGTTTAGTGAGATGGGGTTTGTGCTTTAATGGCGTTTGCTTTAGTGGGTTTATTTTTTTATTTTTTTATTTTGTTTTCATATTATGTGTGTATGGGTGTGCTTGATTGATTGTGCTTTTTAGCTGTTGAATTACAGATCCAAGAAATGTTCAATTGCCAATTTGCAGGTGCCTAGTTTATGCATGAAAGAATTCCTTTATTTTTAAGTTTATTAAGGGACATATTAGACATGCTGGGAACTCAATGTCTTAAATTTGCATGTATGTATACATGTGTGTTTGTTTTCGTTACAATTAATTATTTATTTATACACCACTCATTTCAGCCGAATAAGCAGTACTGTTTCAATGAATTAAGTATCTGTTTGCCATCAACATGACTTCTTTTGCAAATCATCAATTTGGTTTGTGTCCTCGTAAATTGAGGGCCCAGCAATCTTGCACTGAAGTCTAGACAAAAACTTTTGGCTTCCACTCCTTTTTTCCGTCTTTTAGTTTCTCCAATCACTTTGTTGATGTACTAGTGTATGATCGGTAAACAAAGCAAGGTATTTCAATGGTTCCAGCAGGAAGTATAAAGTTTTTGAATTCTAGGATGCACTTTTTGTTGAATGAGAGAGGTACCTACATGTTTGGCTCATATAGTATCGCGTTAGGAGGACTTCAACCATATGAATAAAATGGTTAGAATTCTAGTTTAACTACATATCTTGCAAATTTTCTTCTTAGAGGTGTTACATGAAAAATTCTTCAATAAAGTTAATGAATCCCAATGTTTTCCGAGACCCTGAATTGTTCCTAATGAGTTTAGATAGTTTAGCTCGGGTATATGGTTCTATTATCCCCATCTGGATTTTCTTGGTGCACTTAACTTTTACCCTTGGTATAGGCAAAGTGGTATATTATTTTTTCCTACCCTGTGGTTAGGTATGGCTAATGTCTACATTTTTTAGCTTTGAATAAGAATAACTAATTTCTACATTTTTCCACCCTGTGCTTAAAAATGTTCCCATGGATTTGAATTTTATTGTTATTATGTAAATCTGAGTATTTCCAGCAGCTGTCTGAAAATTAAAAATAGACCATGGCCTTTGTTCTGTCACTTATTCACCAGGTTGGTCTGGATCTTGTAAATTACTTTTGTCTTATTTGGGCCATTATGTGGCTTTGAATTGGGCAATGGATTTTGTTAGCTAAGCCTAGTGTGTGATCATGGTTTGGCTCCAAAAGCTAATGGTGGCTACTTTTTCCGACTAGGTTGTACCTTGTTTTTGCAACTTACTAGGTTGGCCCAGTTACAGGTATTAAATCCTTTTCATCTCCTCCATATCTTTAGGTGGAGCTAATTTGTGGGTTAATTGACTTTCATTTTAGAAATATCAGTAGGTGAAAATTATTGCCTTTGTGTTGACTGTACAAGTTTTATGAAATGCACATAGAAAGTGTACCATGATTAGATTAAGTTGTATCTTTCTGTGAATTCAATTTTCATCGGTTTGTCGCAATTGCCTTGAAATATCTGTTGCTTATGAGCTGTATGCGATTAATCAATGTGCTCTTATTTGTTTTTCCTTTTCTTTAGAGGAAAGAGTTTTTGTTTTAACGTTTCTTTAATATTGGTGATTTCATGTTCATTGCAGATTGATAAGGAGAGAGCTGGGGTGCTCGTGGGAACAGGAATGGGTGGTCTTACAGTCTTTTCTGATGGTGTTAAGGCTCTAATAGAGAAAGGTCACAGGAAGATAACCCCATTCTTCATTCCTTATGCTATAACAAACATGGGTTCTGCTTTGCTTGCAATTGACCTGGGTTTCATGGGTCCAAATTATTCAATTTCAACTGCTTGTGCTACCTCCAATTATTGCTTTTATGCTGCTGCCAATCACATTCGTCGCGGTGAGGCTGATATGATGATTGCTGGTGGAACTGAAGCAGCCATTATTCCTATCGGATTGGGGGGTTTTGTTGCATGTAGGGCGTTATCTCAGAGAAATGATGATCCACAAACTGCTTCAAGGCCATGGGACAAAGATAGAGATGGTTTTGTTATGGGTGAAGGTGCTGGAGTATTGGTAAGCATTGCATTTGTAAATATGCAAAGGGTAGTTCATAGGAAATTAATAGTGTGTGCACTTTAAGTAATAATTTGGGTACTTACAATTTTCCTTCCAGTTACACAAGGCTTGTTGTGAGAGTTAATATTTTCTTCACAGGTGATGGAGAGTTTGGAACATGCAATGAAACGTGGTGCACCCATTATCGCAGAGTACTTGGGAGGTGCTGTTAACTGTGATGCTTATCATATGACTGACCCAAGAGCTGATGGACTCGGAGTATCTTCATGCATTGAAAGCAGCTTAGTAGATGCCGGTGTGTCACCAGAGGAGGCAAGTATCTATGTATTTTTGGCAAAATAATCCTCTTATGCTACAATTTTTGTTTGCCACAGTATAGTTTTATTGTAAAACACTAGGGTAAAATGCATTTTTATTCTAATTATGTGCTTTGGCATTCTTTGGTCTCTGTTAGTGAACATAAGCCTCATTCATCATTTCTTAGCCATAAATTTGCAAATTGAACTAACACACCTTTTCAGGTTAACTACATAAATGCTCATGCAACTTCGACTTTAGCTGGTGACCTGGCTGAGATAAATGCCATTAAAAAAGTTTTCAAGGACACTTCAGGCATTAAAATCAATGCCACCAAGGTGCTCTCTCTCTCTCTCTCTCTCTAGACTTCTAGCAGACAAAAGAGTGATGATACTCTTTTGTCAAATCTTCTGGTTTCTTGTTCTTATAACTTGTTTTCATTATGTTTCAGTCCATGATAGGGCACTGCCTTGGTGCAGCTGGGGGTTTGGAAGCCATTGCCACTGTCAAGGCCATAAACACAGGATGGCTGCATCCTAGCATTAATCAGTTCGTAAGTGCTACTTTATTTTTTGGCAATTTAAAACTCTTTATCAACATCGAGACCTAAATATTCGTTTATTGTAAATGAAAATTCTATTATATTTCTACGTATGTTTTACATTATAACCTAAGTTTTATTTACTTTTTCTAATAATAACCGAGTCTTATATATACATGATTGGCAGATTAACTGAAAATTAGATACATTAATCTATTTCGCAAATACTTTGATTTCCACTTTTCACAGTTGGAAAAAAATAAAATTCAGAATAATATTAACGTTGCTAGTTTGTTTTAGTGATCTAAAATATTTTTCCTGGTGCATAACTGTGATGATTTTTGATAAATTATTTTCAATGAATGTAGAACCCAGAGCCTTCTGTTGATTTTGATACGGTAGCCAACACAAAGCAGCAGCATGAAGTGAATGTTGGTAAGATGCCAAAACCTTTCAACCCTTAAGCCTTAGGCACTGTCATTTTCCAATGTCTTTAAAAAATAACGCCCGATCACTAACTTACCTATATATATATATATTTATATACCTTTCAGCTATCTCAAACTCATTCGGGTTCGGTGGACACAACTCTGTCGTGGCGTTTTCCGCATTCAAGCCCTGATCTTTTGAATCATTCATCCTGTATGAAAATTTAGTAGGAGATCACGTGTTGCTTACTGAAGATTTAGTCAGTAATATCGGTATTGGAGTTGGTTCATCATCATTCTTGAGTTGGTGCATATTTACTTTTTTGGTATTTGTAGTTAGTCATGGAATAATAATGAGTTTTAACTCCTAGTTTAAGGTTTGTGGACTACTTCAATTTTTTTATTTATTTTAAACATTGGACTTGTATGATGGGGTTAGGGAGCATGAAATTTTGACGGCTTAAAATTATGGCGTGGATAGAGGAATGTGCCGCAAGGCTTGCTGTGTTGGTTTAGTATAACTCTTGTGGATCTGTTACATTATTTTGAAGCATTGACTTGTTTTTTTAAAGTGGATGTATGGTTGACAAGATGAGATTGGTCCGGTGGTAAAACCTTTCACACCTATACCACGAGGTTGTGGCTTCGAGTCTCTTCCCCTCCCTCATAAGACTTATTTTTAATGGGATGCATGGTTTACAAAATGAATGAATCATTCCTGTTGTTAATGTTGTCATCCACTGCTGTTAATGTTTAATCATTAATTCTAATAGTTGATTGTGTTAGAAGGGTAATAAAAAAAAAAATCTAAAATACCGATAAATTCAAGATTGAAGTTAAGGAAATTCCAGGTTGTGACACTAAGTCAAGTGTTTATCAAGTATACTATTGATAAAAACACTTGGAAACTAAAGATTCATTACCAACTATACTATGTTAAGTTAAAATTAATTAAGTTATATTTGAATTAGTGAGAATTTATTAATTGAAGTGTGACACAACAAAGACCTTATTAAGCATTCACTATAGCGAATTACTCTTATGATAAATTGTTGGGTTTTATATTACCATTTTTATTTCTAAATTTTAATAATAAATGTGCTTATAAATATAAATTGGGTGTAGAAACAGTATAATTGGTTGCAATATATAAATATATATAATATAGTTTTTATGATGATTTTTTATTGGACTTTAATCTAAAAGTTCTAAAAAGAAATATCAAATTTAAATTTATTATGAAATTTCTACTTATTTTTTTTGAAAGGAATATGAAATTTCTATATATATTTTTTGAAAGGATAAGAAATTTCCATTGAGAATACATAAATATGTTATATCAAACTATTGGAATATACTGGGCTTGAATTACCGGATTCATAAACCAGCCCATGGTTGGCCAAATTGACCAATGGAACCGGACCAGGTACCCGTTTGATACAGTTCGGGTCATCCAAATACCCGGATGGTGTTTGACTTATCAGACTGGTCCAGCCCAACCATACTATTGGAATAGACCGGGCACGAATTACTGGTTTCATAGTTTTGGGTTTGCAAAATGGACCGTTCTGATGGAACCGGATCATACCCGCATGATGCAGTTCGGGTATCATCCAACTACCCGGATGGTGTTTGATTTATCAGACAGGTCCACCCCAATTAGACATGACGCTGGTTTCGGTTCCGGTTCCTTCGGTTCCGATTCGGTTCTACCGGTTCCGAACCGGAATAGGCCCATTTTTTTATTTTTTATTTTTTATTTATTTATCATATTTCATTAAAAAATTAATCATATAAAAATGTAATTGGTAAATGTATTTTATTGTGTCACCCGTAAAATAAAATTAAATAAATAAATGATAAATTAAAAAATAAAATAAAAAAATTAAAAAATTAAAAATTAAAAAGGAGGAACCGGCCGGTTCGAACGGAATCGAACCGCCGGTTCTGGTCCGGTTCTAACCGGCCGGTTCCACTCTAAAGCGAACCGGAACCGGTTTTTCCAGTTCCGGTTCCGGTTTTTGGACTGCCGGTTCCGGTTCGGTTCTCCGGTTAGAACCGAACCGGCGTCGTGTCTAAGTCTAACCAGTTCCCCAATTTTTCCCGCCAAAACAGAGGCATCCCTATCTTGTTTGCCGCCAAATCTAAAAGCAAAGTTGGGGAAAGCAAAAACGCCACACTACCTCTCCCTCTCTCTCTCTCTGAGTAATCTAAAAGCTCTGTTTCTCTCCATCTGAGAATCGTAAAGCAGAAATGGATATCAACCAGCCGGAATTCCAAGAACGCAAGCGTAAATTCTATGATTTTCTTGAATCAAGTGTACGAGACCCTTCTCTTTTTACCCTTTTTTTTAATCCTTATTAATTTATGCCTATTCAAATATTTATGATGATGTTGTTGTTGTTGCTAATCAGATATACCAAGATGAGATCAAGGCTATGATCAATCACAGGCGCCACCGTCTCATCGTCAACATCTCCGATCTCTATTCCTTCAGTGAAGACTTGCCTCCCAGGTTCGTTTTTCTTTTTTTCTAAAATTTAACTTAATTAGTTCTTGATTTGGCTAATTTTGTTTTACTATTAATAAGATTTGGTTTTTATGCTGTTTGGGCTCCTGTGAAATAACCCTAAAAAACCTAAATGATGTGGTGATTGAATATGAAATGTCAATTTATTTAATCATAGATACATTTAGGGTTCCTTTGTAGTAATGATTTTATGCTTTTACTTGAATTCAGGCTTCTAAGGAATCCGGGTGAGTATATGCAACCCTTTTGTGACGCGGCCACGGAGTGGGCACGAAATATTGACCCAAGATACTTGAAGGAAGGAGAGGAAGTTTTAGTAGGCTTTGAAGGACCTTTTGTCTCTCGCCGTGTCACTCCAAGAGAACTTCTCTCTCAATTCATCGGCTCCATGGTCTGCGTTGAGGGCATTGTCACTAAATGTATATTTTTTTCTCTTTCTACTATGCTATTTCATTATTTCCAGCTTTTTTTGCAACTAGTGTGAGCCATCTTCGGGTTGTCGTATTTGTCCTTGATTTAGATTTCGATGTTGGCATAATCATAAAATTTCAAAGCTAAAAAAATGCTGGAATTCATGATACGCATGCCTGGGCTTTCTTTTTCTAGTCTATGCTGTAGGTTTAAGTTGGTATTCACAGTCAAATTGAGTAATCTTTTGGTTGCTAATTGCAGTGGACATTGTGTAAGCTTTTGGTTGCTAATTGCAGTAGACTTACAGTTTTTTAAGATTTCTACAGTCACTTGATTTGATGTCTTTGTCTACCCTCGGATCTATTGAATGTAGTATTTGATCGCTATTATCCAACGAGGTGTTTCCTCGTCAAAACCCAATTTTTTGAATATGCTCTTTAATACATAGATCTAACTTTATCGTAATCCCATTTTTAGGTTCGCTCGTAAGGCCAAAAGTTGTTAAAAGTGTTCACTTCTGTCCTACAACTGGAAACTTTACTACTCGTGAATACCGAGACATTACATCAAATATGGGTGTGCCCACTGGCTCTGTGTATCCCACAAGGGTAACCTCAGATTTTTAGCTTTCATACTTTTGATTTTATTGTTATAGAGTGCTCTTTCATGGAGAATACTGTTTCAGGATGATAATGGCAACTTATTGGTGACTGAGTACGGGCTGTGCAAGTACAAAGATCATCAAACCTTATCGATGCAAGAAGTTCCTGAAAATTCTGCTCCTGGTCAGCTTCCACGATCGGTAGATATCATAGTTGAGGATGACCTGGTTGATTCTTGCAAACCTGGAGATCGGGTGGCTATTGTAGGGATATATAAAGCTCTTCCTGGGAAAGCCAAGGGCAGTGTGAACGGAGTATTCAGGTTGCTCCACTCATGTACTATTTTATTATTTTCTTGTTTCTCATCCTATTTAATTTATCTGGCCTCTGAGCTTGATTAAATGATTTTGTTATGTAGGACTGTTCTCACAGCTAACAATGTTTCTCTGCTCAACAAAGAGGCAAATGCACCAATCTACACTCCTGACGACTTGAAAAACATAAAAAAGATAGCTGAGAGAGATGATACATTTGAGCTACTTGGAAATTCACTCGCACCTTCTATATATGGGCATTCATGGATAAAGAAAGCTGTGGTCCTATTGATGCTCAGCGGAGTGGAGAAGAATTTAAAGAATGGCACCCACTTACGAGGGTGAGTTATACTCCAATTCTCTTTTGTTGGCATTATGTCTCTGAATGATACTGTACTAAAAAATCCATTTTTCCAATAATGTGTTTTGCTACCAAGTCCTCGTCTTTCCTTGCACATATCACTACATTAACCAAGCCTCCCTTATTCTAAAATTATCCTTCAGCCAGGGCTATGCCCTCAGGTCCCCTTATAATGTTTAATCTTCAATCTTGAGTAACTAATGTATTGTTTCTTTCAGGGATATTAACATGATGATGGTTGGTGATCCTTCTGTTGCCAAGTCTCAACTTTTGAGAGCAATTATGAATATTGCTCCGTTGGCCATTTCTACGACTGGTCGGGGTTCTTCTGGGGTTGGTTTGACAGCTGCTGTTACTCATGATCAAGAAACAGGTAAATCACTTCAATTGTCTATAGCAACTTACTTTAATTATTAGTTTTTCAGGAAAATAAATATACTTGTGTACAGGAGAAAGAAGGCTCGAAGCTGGGGCCATGGTTCTTGCTGATCGAGGTGTTGTCTGCATAGATGAGTTTGACAAAATGAATGATCAAGATCGTGTTGCAATACATGAAGTTATGGAGCAGCAGACTGTAACTATTGCCAAAGCTGGTATTCATGCATCTCTGAATGCTCGATGTAGTGTGGTGGCTGCTGCTAATCCCATATATGGAACTGTAAGTAGAACATTTGTTTCTATTTCTAGTGAACTGTTATACAACAAACAAGTACATCATTTTATATTGATGTTTCAGTTGCTTAACTTGATTTGATAATGGTTGGTGGGACATACAGTATGACCGTTCATTGACTCCAACAAAGAATATTGGACTTCCGGACTCTTTGCTTTCTCGTTTTGATCTACTATTCATTGTATTGGATCAAATGGATGCTGATATTGACCGTCAAATTTCGGATCACGTCTTACGAATGCACCGATTTCGATCTGTAATTGATGGAGGTAGGTCAGCTGTTTTCTTGAGTTTGAAGGACATGGTAACTGTATGCTAAGTTTGGAAGTGTTAACAAATAAAACCTAATAATGTAGGAGAGGGGGATCTTGACGGAAATTCAAGATATGGAAGGGAAGGCGAAGCTGATGCTGACACTGTCTTTGTCAAGTATAACCGAATGCTGCATGGGAAGAAAGTACAAAGGGGTCAGAAGCGAGATACCCTCACTATCAAGTTTCTTAAGAAGTATATTCATTATGCAAAGCATAGGATTCAGCCTGAGCTAATTGACGAGGTTATAATTCTTTACGTATTATAAATCAATCGTTTATTGTTTGGCAGTCTACCTATTTTATCGTGTCTTTTATTTATGTGCTGTATCCTCTTCCTTCAATTCAAAATGACCAATCTTTTTGCTTGGGAACTTCTTACTGGTAAACCTCTCTCCCCAACCAACCTCATTGTAATCTGACTGTCTTTCCTTTTGTTTTTATCGACAGGCATCTGAATACATTGCAACATCATATGCAGAACTAAGGAATAACAATTCTAATGCAAAGGTTGGTCTCCATAATTTGTTAGCTAACCATACCAGGAATAATTACCACAATAATATTGTTTTTAATCATCTAATATGTTGCTTGGTATTTGTAGACTGGGGGAACGCTTCCAATTACGGCCAGAACCTTAGAAACTATAATACGTCTCTCAACTGCTCATGCCAAACTGAAGTTGAGCAGGAAGGTACCTACTTTATGTCACTGATATGCTTCTCTATCTTTGGATTTATGTTCATTGTTGTCTTTTGGTTTTTAGAAATTGACTTGATCCTTTGAATTTAGTCTTTGAATGAAGAGGCGCAAAGGATGTTATCATGCTTGTAGGACTAAAATGGGCCTGCTAGTCTTTCTTATGAATTTATGGTTTATTTACATTAAGTATGTGAGCATGGACACATAATAGAGAGTATTATAAATCTGTCTTGGCAGGTTTCAAAGTCTGATGTTGAAGCTGCCCTAAAAGTTTTAAATTTTGCAATCTATCACAAAGAATTGAATGAGATGGAGGAGCGTGAACAAGAGAGGCTGATAGAATCAGAGAGAAATCGCAGAGTTGAGCAGCATACTGGCAGAAATGGCAGAGTGGAACATGATACTGCTGTTAATGAACGGTGAGTGTAATAAGTCACACTTCTTTTGTGAGCAAAGTTCATATACATCGCCACAGAAGCATGCTTATTTTTGTTTGCGAAGTTATATACATTAATGTTGAAAGTCATTGCTTAAACTAGGGCCTGCCATTGTTTGTATGATCATACCTTTAGTATTTATATGTTCATTAACTTTTGCACATCTCAGTGAGTGGACTACAATGAGCTTGTGGGTACTGTTCTTGATCATTATTAAAGTGTTTCCATATCATCTGTATATGTGCATCTTTTATGTTAGATGCACAGAACATTTTACATTGCACTCTATATTTACATTCTTAAAAATCACTTCACTTTTCTATTTGTCAGCATTTTGATTTCTTTTTAATTTGAACAAACCAAAGGTGCAAAAGTACATTAAATATGTTAAGAAAATAGAATAAATGCAAAGATTGACCAATTTAACATCAACGTTCTTTATTATCAAATTTATTTTCTTTATAACTTGGTTTAAATATACTTAATAAATAGTAACTCGTAAATTGCAAATTACAGTAAAAATGAAAGCATGCTTTTTTTTTTCTAGATTCAAGATTACAGCAATAGGGGTTATTGCCTAATTTACTAATGAAAGCTTCAGGCTGCCCACTATATATATACTTGTGAAGTCTTGAAAAGTGGCAACTGCAGGCTAGGACCAAGTCTTGATTGCATTACCTTGCTTTTCTTTGTTGTGCAATGCTTGCTTATTGATATTCTGCTAGTCAGTTAATGAATTAGGTTTAAAGATGTGCTTTCAACGTAGAGGAGTTTTATTCTGTGACATACTTCCTTTAACTCCTGCTGTTACTTTGTTAGTGAGACTAGAATTTGTGATAGTTGACCTTATTATCATTCTTGCTTTATTAGTACAACGGATGCAATGGATGTAGATGAATCTCCTGCAGCAGGTGAATCGGCCGTCGATGTCTCTCCTGAAAGGTCTGTTCATAGCAAGTACTTGCATAGTTGCAATGTCATATATTTTGTTGACCTGAATTTCTCAATTTATTGCTGTTACTCGTCTCTTCTTATATAGTTCTAAATATTTTCCCTTGCTGGCTTGCAGGATCGAAGCATTTAATACCATATTTGGTCAACATATGAGGGCAAATCGCTTGGATTTAATAAACATTGCAGATCTAGAGGAAGTTGTCAACACTGGATCAGATGCTCGTTACTCAAGAGCAGAGATAATACTCCTATTAGAGGTGAAGTTGATCTTTAGTAAATTTATTAAACTGATGTCAGTAAAGCAGTTTAGGAAGACAAAATTTTAAATTTTTTTGAAAGAACTTTAAGACTAGTTTGCTTCTGAGTCCTTACTGGTCTCTACTTTAAGAAAAACTAATCAATAACCTTAAACTTTTTATAATTGTTCAGAAACTGCAAGATGACAACAGATTGATGATTGCTGATGATATGGTGGTACATATGATATCCTGATCTGTAAGAAGTGCAGCAAGCGAAAAAGGAAAAATATAACAAGGTTTGTAGCTCTTCTGTCAATCCAGCTTTAAATGATCCCCTTTATGCATTCTCTGGTTGGATATTTGTAGTATTGATGGTGTGTAATTATATTCATTATACTTTCTGCTGTCTGTTTAAACAACTGACAGGTACTTTTGAATACCAGGTTTATAAATTTTCCAGCAGAGCACACAATTGAAATGGATATAAATGGCCTGAATTTGAAGTTGATGAAAGCTGGAACAGAGAATTGCAGTGATCCATTTTGCAGATAATATATGATATTATTAGGCAGCGAGAATATGTATTTTCAATTTGTCATATATTTATATTTGCCACTCAATCCAAAATCCCATGTATTCCATGCTTCTTCAGTGTTAAAGACTTTGTAAGCCTAGGACATAAATTCTTGTCATCATGACCCTGCTAGACAACAAAACGCAGCATCGGAAACTTGACTTGTTTATGGATTTTCATTTCTCTGATTTATTTTTATCAGGGGCAATGCAGCCATGTGAACAAATTGTGCTTATGTTTCCCATGGCATGTCTTTTGCTCAGTGTATAGGCTTTACTAAATACACTCACCTCTTCAAGTTAGATATCAATTATACATTTATCTATTCATACCTCACTTTCTCTTAAAATTTAACTAATAAAAAAATCAAATTATCCTTAATTATTAAAATTTATAAATAAAGATAATCTTTCTATAAAAAAAATTAAATTAAATTAATTGAAAATAATTATTGAAATATAATTAAAAAATAATGCTAAAATGAAAATAAAAACTATTTTATAATTTTAAATTAACATAATATATAGTATTATATATTATTATATTACATGAATTGAAGACTGAAGTAGAGCAACGTGGCAGAGTAATGACTTGGTAATTAGTCAATTAGAGGAAGCCAGAGGAGTTCAATTGTGGATTTGTAGTCTATGGCGGTCAGAGCTCTGATTCTCAGAAACGCACCCAGAATTCTGTGGACTCAACACTTTCAACATTCCCATCTCCCAATTACTCTCTCCACCACACCCACAACCAGCAGGTCTCTTTCACTCAATTCCACTAAGGTAACATTAAACTCCACTTATAATGCACTAACTCTTTGGTTGCTAACAACTCCATCAAATTTCAGATATTACATGGTCTTTTTTAGTTACTCTAGACTATAAAGATTTCTAATTTAATGTTTTTGTTCTGGGTTATTATTGAATTCTATGAAATTAGTTAGTTGTAGTTGTAGAATGTATACTCAATATTTCTCTATATTATTTGTTGTTAGATGGAAGCAAGTGAAATAACTGAGGAAGTAACAGAGAATGTGAGTGTGAAGAAGAAGATTTTTGTGGCTGGAGCAACTGGAAGTACCGGTAAAAGGATTGTTGAACAGCTGCTAGCTAAGGGTTTTGCTGTCAAGGCCGGAGTTCGCGATTTGGATAAGGCTAGAACTACTCTATTAAATGACAACCCAGATCTTCAAATTGTTAGTTCTTTCTACTTCTGAAATCAGGCTTTAATTAGAAACAGAAATTCAATTGGGTTTTTTTTTTTTGTTTTTTTTTTTGTTTTTTTCTAAAATTGAATAACTATATTGGTTATCTTTGGATTTTTGGTGGCATGTATGAGCATTTTTTTACTTTGCAGGTGAAAGCGGATGTGACAGAGGGTTCTGAAAAACTAGCGCAAGTTATAGGTGATGATTCGGAAGCTGTAATATGTGCCACAGGGTTTCGGCCTGGTTGGAATCTTTTTGCTCCTTGGAAGGTAAATTTCTTTTCTATTCAGAAGATGATACTCACTTATTTTCACTTATTGCATTACCTTTCTGTAAACCATAATTGATGTTGACAAACAAATATAATTATGCTATGATATTTATGTTCAAAGCCTTGTCTCGGTTTAATCTTAATCAACTCTCATTGATATTGCAATGCCTTAACCCAAGGGTTTTAGGTTCATGTTATTATGTCACAATAATCTTTTTAAAGTGCGGCTAGAGTTATAGCATGAGATTAGTGCTTTGATCTTAGCTCCAAACATATTGTTACAGCTCATGTTAGTTAATGTTTAGCACATACATAAGGAGGAGGTAATAATCAACGGTTCTTTGTATAGTTATTCAAAACCATACAACTTTGAGCAGGTGTTGCAAACAAAAGGGTTTTGTAGTTAAGGATGATATCTTGTTCTATTTCAATCCTTACCATTTGATGGCGTTAAGCTTTTGAAACTTGTCAGTGATGTTAGAGAGAATAAAATACATGCTACTCTTATGATTTTGAAAATCAACTCATATAATATGGAACTAGTGATGATTGTGATTGTGGTGATGCTGCCTCAATTACAGTATTGTTGACAACACAAAGTAGTTTGTGAATAGGGCCACATTATTGATGTAGAAAGGTCTCCATTAAAAGACACCACTGGATAAGGTTGTGAAAGTGTATTTTCAAACAACTATTTGAGTTTTCAAAAACATTTTACTAATGATTACAGACACCAATTAATAGAGGCAATGTTAAGAAATTTGGACTATTTTTTAAGTCAGCTAGTGTAGGTCTGACTGGTGAGGCTAGCAAGTCAATATCTAACAAAATTTTGGGTTTGTTGCATCAAAACATGTCGTGTTGAATGAGGATTCTCCCTTGAGGCACTGTCTTTTCCGTTTTGCTTAGACAAGTGCCTATGATCATCAGCAATCTCCAGATCTTGCTCCATAGAGAAAACATAATTGATTAATTTTATTTACCAGATTCCCAAGATCACCAAGACCTTAGTAGTGGGCCTCCATCATGACTTGTACCTGCTGAAATGCTTTAACCTTCCCCAGAAGAGCGCAAAGAATCACGAAAACTGAAAAATTAGACAATTTAAGTGGTACATGTGTAAAAGGTATTTGTTCTTAAACTGTATTATAATTTATAAGCGATATAACACTTCTTCGTTGCAACAATTGGTCATGACAGAATATAACTGCCTAATACAGGGGCAATAAGTATATTCATTAATTATGTTATCACTCAAGTTTAAAATCACCGGCTATAAGTGATGAAGGGCAGAAATGGACTTGTTAAATCACAACTGTGGGAGGCAAGGGCTTAGGGTTGATAATTACATTCGTAATTGACCCAAAAGCAGAACTATTAAATTCTGAATGAGATAAAATCAAAATTTTGTGGCTGTACAAGATGGCAGGTTAGTTTTGGGATAGCTTTATTGTGATCTCTTAAAGGCAATGAAAAGTAGTAGATGGAGGAAGCCTAACAGCTAGATTTCTGTGTGGTAATTCCCTGATCATTCAGGATGCAGCTGAGCATGTTTCCAGTATAGGAGTCTCATCTGTCGGAAAAGATGAGACCGCCTTGACATGGTCCATGTTATCTATTGGTTCATGGTTCTGGAATAATAACAAATTTCTTACTTGCGTGTATGGCTATGCAATATTACATGATACTATACTCTTTTGCCTGAAGTAGTTGCTGTAGAAATCATCTGCCAATATTATTGACCTGAACTAGGTACAGGTTCTATTTCCTACACTCATAAAATTTGCATATGTGCTTCAGTGCGGATACAACTGGGCTCAATCATTCATTAATATGCAATCAATGTAATCTTCTCTGGGGTTATATATTCAGGAGAAAATATCCTTATTCTTGTTATCGAGCGCCAAACAAATCTATTACTTTAGAATATATATTCAACACACATTGTTAAAATGATACTATCACATTGTTGCTCGGTAAAGTTTTGTCTGGTAACTGTTCTAATGTTATTGTAATAATTTCTCTGGTAAATTCTATTGTTGTTTTACATGTAATCCAAATATTAATCCTCTCCATCTTGATTGAATGTGTGAAAGTTCATTTCTGTTATTACTTGATTGATCTCGTGTGGTGTACCTATATTTTCCTGACCCTTTCGTATTTTGTTACTGTAGTTTATTGTAGCTTATGTTATTGCAGATTGATAATTTTGGCACCGTAAACCTTGTTGAAGCATGTCGCAAACTTGGTGTGAACAGGTTTATACATATCAGCTCCATTTTAGTCAATGGAGCTGCAATGGGGCAAATTCTCAATCCAGCTTACATCTCCCTAAATGTCTTTGGCCTCGCCTCAGTAGCGAAGCTTCAGGCAGAGCAATACATCAGGAAATCTGGTATTAACTACACTGTTGTAAGGCCTGGTGGATTAAGAAATGAACCACCAACCGGAAATGTTGTCATGGAGCCGGAGGTAATGGCATTCTTTTAAACCTTTCTTTCAGGTTTATTTTGCATGTATTGACTCTCTGTCTCTATCTTTAGGACACCCTTTATGAAGGTAGCATTTCTAGAGATCAGGTCGCAGAAGTTGCTGTCGAGGCATTAATCCATTCAGAGTCATATTACAAAGTCGTGGAGATAGTTTCTCGTGCTGATGCTCCTAAGCGTTCATACGAGGATCTTTTTGGTTCCATAAAGCAACGATGACTTCATATTCAGAATATATGTGCAGTGTAGCAACTTGTATTTTACATGTAAGATGCTTATAGATCAAAGTATAAATAAATTTGGCAGTAAAATCTTGGGCTTACAAACCTTCACTTTGTTTTTATGGAAAACTGATTTTTGGAAAAGATGATTTGTAGTTGTGAATCAAAACATTGTTCAAAGTTTATACACACATCATAATGTCATGGTAAGGTGATTTGTAGTTGTCATGTAGATCACCGAATAATGTGGTAGTTACAAATCATCCTGCCACATTTTTTGAGCAAAGTTTCGAGATAATGTAGCATAACTATATCATGAAATACGCTCATACTTTATCTCATTAGAAGAGAACAATTGCCTGCTTTTGTCAAATTTTTTTGTGGTAGTTCAATGTCATGGATGTTAGCAAGAATACTTGTTATCAAAGATGAAGAAACATAGAAGATATTAATTGCATGATTAATGACTCTGAATTAAAATTAATCAGTTCAAATAACAATGAATTTACATTCTGCAAAGCAGAAGTAACTTAAGGTAAATGTTGAAAACTTAAAAGAACCAAGCAAGAAGAGAAGCAATGGCTGCAAGAAAAGCTGGAACACCTAGAGCTGCTCCAGCGCTATCCATCGGTGATGGTGCAATTCCCCCGACATCTTCGTCCGCATTCACAGCCCCAAAAGTAACAAAAACCAGAAGAACCATGATGTAGATGGTGAAAGTCATGCTCATTTTGTAACCCTCCATTGATAAACAACAGGTGGGACTTGAGAGTGGGAAGCTGATCAGTAAATGGAAGCAAGCAGAAGAGGGAGCGAGTAAAAAGAAACTGTGCAGATTGTTTTATAGGGACATTTTGCATGTATAATTAACAAGTCTGCCAACTATTTTGTGTTGGTTTAATCGCAAACAAAATCATTTGAAGGTGGTGTGCAGTGCTGTCAACATAATTTTTATTTCTCACTCTACTAAACTCTGAACCAGCCTGGACAGACTTTGTAGTATGCACCATTTTATTTGCTTCCAGCCAAATTACAAGCTTGTAGCATGTGATAATTGCAGCGTTTTGGTGGTAAAGGATGTTCATTTAGTTTAATAATGTCTCAGGTTCACTAATCATGTGTTGGTGTGAGTGGTTCGGCACTATCATCCCTTAAGCAAGGTCGTGGGTTCAATCCCCCTTGTGAACGGAGCTGCACATATTGTGAGCACTTTACCCCTTTGTGGGCCGACCTGGTGCGAGTCCGGATTAGTCGGGGTGTGGACAGGGCCGATTGCACCGTATGGTGGATCCGCCCCACCCGGAAACCGGATGGTGTAAACCAAATAATGTCTCAAGTTCGAGTCGTCACATTGCATATAATATATCCAAAAAAATAAAATAACATGTTTTGGTTGATTACGTTGTAATCATACCTGGACATAGTGCTGGCTATAATTTTTCTCATGCTTATGGTAGATAGAAATATATAATTGAAACAGTGGTGTCAAATTAATCCTAATTAATTCAAAGCTTGCTTTTCAAGTAATGAGGGGCATGTTAGGGTATCGGAGGGCTGATATTTGTACTGATATGCAGACATTATATGAGCATTATTTATTCAATCTGCCATGTGGCCAGTCCCCTTAAAAGAAGAGCATATATTTTTCTGAAAACTTGGCTGGGCATGGAATGGTTTGGCTTGTGTTGTGGCATGGCCTACAACTTTTTGCTAGACATCCTGGATTCCTGCAGGGCGGTTTACCTATACACTTTCCTTCAACTTGAGATCATTCGTTCAGGTTTCTACCTCCAACTTCATCTATAAAATAGAGAGAGCAATTGATTTTTCAACTTCTTAAATTCGCTTATTTTGAAATGTAGACGAGACTTGTTTTGCACAGAACAAACAGATGAAGACAGACAACATTGGATCATCAGATGCATTCAACGGTTTCAAATGCAATGTCTGCATTTTTTCTTTCAAATCACGACGCTCTGACTAGATAAGAACTGAAATACGGTGTCTCTGTGTTCCTAGTTAGTAGTTCCTGCCATGGAGTTTAATTTCTTGGATAAAGTTTATGTACGCATGTATCTACGAAACTTTACACAAACTATCATCACAATTTTTACTGTAGTGATAGTAACAATTGAGTTGACAGTGTCACATTATTTGTCAATCTCAGATTCTCAGCTACCAAACTAAGCTATTACAGGAATTGTGATGACAATATTGAAATAAAAGTTGGGAAATTTAGTGTCACTCCTCAAATTTATCTTAGCATCAGAGCACACAGACCATAACAACCCCTTTTAGGCTACATCAAATCGATCCAGACTTACCTTAACACTACCATGTTTACCCAATGCCTGCATGAAATCCAATTTTGGGAAGTTATACTGATTAAATTAACACTAATTTGTTATAATAAACGATTAATAATTATGATTTCTGATTAGGCTTCAAGCTCTTTCACAAGGGTTCACATATCAATATCTTCACAGCAAAAATATAATTCAAGGGCAAATGATCATTTAACTCAGACATGCAAAACTAATCATCAAATTTAAATCATTAATGGCGGTTCTGTACTCTACAAAGCAAGAACTGGAAGTATAGTAGTATACAGAGCCAATACAGTACACAATGCAATTTTGCATCAAAGATGAGAAATGTAAGTTATGTATGACATACTAGATCTGCTGAAGTCAATGCCCACTGGAAAAAGAAATAGTGTGTCATCACTTTCCAGTTATGTCTGTTCAGCATTGGATGCAGCTTTTTGTTTCTCCAGCAATTTGCGAAGATAAGCCTGCCTAAGCTTCTCACGACGACCTTCTGCTTGCTCTTGCCTGTGCAATTTGAGCTTCGATGCCTGTTCTCTAGCTTGATTTACTTCTTCATGAACTTGTTGGAAAATTTGTGACAAACTAGTGCTTTGAGAGCATTATTTGAGTGTGATAGGTTCCATAAAAATGGAAGATCAATGTATATTCGAATTCTCCTCCGTGAGAGCTTCAAAGTGGTATACTCAAACTCACAAATCGATTAATGGGTGAATGAGAAATTGAGTCTCAAAGAGTGCCTATTGTGTAGGGAAAATATGCATCCCACATTGGTTGGGTAAAGCATTGATAAGCAATATATAAGTAAATGTGAGATAGTTACTTATTAACATGTGCAGCATAAAGGCTCTCTCTCGCGCGCAGGGGAGGGGGGTGCAAATCATCGACCCTGAACCTTCGGATTGTATGACTTGTGTGTGGGCGCGACCTGCGTACACGAATGCCGCTCCGATTGGGATGTCATAGGACAAACAAACGACCTTTTGCTACTGCTTGAAATTTATTTTTTCTAAGTCAATGTACTTACTTGATCACGTAATTGATAAGTATTTCCAAAACACGTCTTCAGGACACCGTATGAATCACAGGCCTCGATTTCCCAAAACCGTTTTTCTAACATGTTGTTTTGTGGTTTTCACTTTCTGTTTTCTTGCAGATTCGGACCAGATTATTTTTGAGTATTATAAACAACAGAACTTCCCTGAAAAAAAAGCCAGGGGTATTTGCCTTAGTTTTACGACATATAGATAGATCATAGTGTATGAAGTGTACATGCAGACTACAAGGATAAGATCAAACATAGGAAACAATGACAATTGACAAGATGAGCCAAATTTTATGCAACAAATAGAATTTCCAGCTGTTGTACAGAATTTGTTTGGCTCAAACTACATTTGCATACATTCATATTTCAATGGCCCCCAACTTCTCTAGCATGGCACTAGCTCTTGAAGAATTTTTTGTTTCTCTTCACCAAAGTGCAATTCTATGTACAGATAACTCAAAGGTAAATTTCTCTTCCCAAACATTTCCATTTTCTCTTTTTACATATAATTTCCTACTTTTCTCTCTTTATTTTCTCCCTTCACAAATTCCCAACTTGAAGAGGAAATGAGGAATATCTCATTTAACTTTGTGCCTATGCATGTTAATTGTGTGTTAATCGAAACAACTTACAATATCTCCTCCTCGATTTCTACTTATTTTACCTACTCTCTAAATTGCTTCTCTATCAGCTCTTAAGGGTGGCTTAGTTCTCTCTCACTCTCTTTGCTTCATTCTAATACTCTTTGTACAAGCTAACTCTCTTATAGAGTTACAGTGGCATATTCTCTTATTTATACGTTTGGTAACATATTGAAAACCTTCTTAGGCATTAATCAGAGTCATCAGACAACTTAATTTATCCAATTATTTAAAATGATATATTACCATATAATTTATAATGATAAACTTCAGAAACAAGTGCATATGTAAACCATTGCAGCAACAATCATGCTGTTTATCACAAACTATTCCATGCCAGCCAAATGGTTGCTGAGTAAAAAATTAAATGACACTTTTTATGGCGTATTTTTCAATACTGTCACTGTTTTAATAACTTATGTTTAAAAGACACCTATTATGGTAAACGGACAAAAATGCCTCCACAGTAACCTTCACGATTTTGGTTTTTTTCATTTCATTTCAAAATCTTCCATCAATGGAGGTGGAACTGACGAATCGACGAACACATGTACAACAACCATAACCAAACACAATAACGACTTTTGATTTCTCTGAAGAAAAAAAACGAAGTATTTAACTTTATCTGAAAACGAAAGGTTTCGAATTGAGGATCCGGTGTTGGAGAAGATGAACAGAACATTACACTCCATTGATTTAAAAAAAAGATGAAATCTCGTAAGTACACCCCACACTTTATCAAATATTTCATTTCTTTTAATTTCAGACAAATACTTTAAATAATAAAATATTATAAGATAATAATAATTATTATATATATATATATATATATATATATATATATATATATTGGGAAGCCTTCTCTTTGTAATTTGAATATTGGCAAGGATAATCCTCATTGCAAAAATTCTCAGGAAAATAAAAGATTTCACTTTTTTTTTAATTAACCCTCCCTCTTCTTCGATGTTTGCAAATTTATAAGGACTTTCAAAACCAACCCAATTACAAATATACAAAATCTGACTGTGTAAGTAGGAAAAAAAAAACGTAGGAGGGTGAGTTTCCAGGTACTTGTAATGCTTTTATTATTTTTTTGTGATACTCAACCAGTTATGCATGAAAATTATTTTCAGTGAGGAGGTCCTCCATCTTTTCCGATCTAGGATGAAGCAGCCACCTCCATCTTTTCAGGCTTGGGAGAATGTTATTGAGTTCTCCAGATTTTTTTTCTATATTTTTATTTAATTATTTAATTCGCTTTAGTTTGTTAAAGTTTTGAAAATGTAAGATAGTTATAAAAATTAGAGTGGTGCTATTGGCACACTCATACTGATCTATTCATGCCTCACTTTTTAAAATTTTGATTTAATTAAATAAAATTAAGTGTTTTTATTAAAATTTTTGGTTTATTTCCAAAACTACGAATTTTACTTAATTTTCAAACTTAATACATACCATATATGATCTCTCTATCTCTTATCTCTGTATCTATACACATCTCTATCACCTCCATTGATTGATTTATTTTTTTTCTTCTTATTTCTTGTTTTTTTAGTTTTTTTTTTCTTCTTATTTCATGATGGAAACGAAAAAATAAAAAATAAAAAATAACAGGGTACTTCAACACAACGACAACTTGATATCATTCTAAAGAAAAAATAAACTTTAAACTTATTTCCAAAGAATGAATTGTTTCCAGATGCTTACTATCATTGTCAGATAATTCTTGATTTATGTCATTTTTAGACAATTCTTTAAGATGTTCTTAGACAATTCTTCCATATTCTTGATATCGTTCTCAAACTCTTTCATAATATTTTAGATGTATGTAAGAAGCAGATTTTAGGGTTAAAGAGTTTTTTTTTTGAAGAAACAGATTACTGGTTTTTTTTTTGGAAAAGGAATATGATATTTTAATAGATTTACTTTGTAGAAAATTTCTTTCCTAAATTGTATATCTCTTTAAGTAATTTTGATAAAGGAAAAAAAAGAATATTATATAATTAAAAAAGTGGGGCATGAATAGATCAGTAGGGGGGGTGCCAATAGCACCACTAAAAAATTATTATATCTTTTAATTAAAATATTTGTAATTTAATTTAAGGGTAATATATGAATGTTAAAATATATAAATTTGTGGATATACATACAATTTTAGAAGGGTGCAAATATCGTCATTCTTTTTTTAAATCAAACATATATGGGCCGACCCAGCTGAGATATATGTCTAATATTTACACACAAAAATTCGAGCTCTTAGTTTTGAGGGGTCCTAGGAGACTAGGCATGACGCCGGTTCGGTTCGAACCGGCGAACCAAACCGGAACCGCCGCCAAAAAACCATAACCGAAACTGGGTTTTTCGGTTCCGGTTCCGATTCCGGTTCTATATTTTGAGGAACCGTCCGGTTCGAACCGGACTGGAATCGACGGTTCTGTTCCGGTTCGAACCGGACGGTTCCTCAAAATATATATATATATATATATTTTAAACAGATCTGAGAATCAGATCATCATCTTCGACCTTCCTTCATATATATCTCTCTCTCTCTCTCTCACACACACACACACACACACACACACACACACACACACACACAAATCAACCCCAAATCACACATAACCCACTCACCCACCACTCCACCAAGCCACAGCCCACCACCGATCCACCATCTTCTTCTTTCGGCGGTTCGGTGACGCCGTCGGCCATCATGGCATCATCATCGACGTCGATCTTCTTCTTCTTTCTTCTTTCTTCTTCTTTCTTATTTTTTCTTCATTCTTCTACTTCTTACTTGGATCAAATAAGAGAGATGAGATTGGGGGTGGATTGTGTGTGTTTGAGTGGTTTGATTGAGTTTGTGGCGGTGTGTGTGTGTGTGTGTGTGTGTGTGTGTGTGTGTGTGTGTGTGTGTGTGTGTGTGTGTGTGTGTGTGTGTGTGTGTGTGTGTGTGTGTGTGTGTGTGTGTGTGTGTGTGTGTGTGTTTGAGTTTTGATTTTGTTTGTAGTGGTGTGTGTGTGTGTATAATCGAACGAAAGAGATGAGATTGAGGATGGATTGTGTGTGACCGTGTGTGTTTGAGTGGCTTGATTGGGTTTGTGGTGGTGTGTGTGTGTTTGAATTTTGATTTTATTTGTACTGGTGTGTGTGTATAATCGAACAAAAGAGATGGGATTGGTTATGGATTGTGTGTGACCGTGTGTGTTTGAGTGGCTTGATTGGGTTTGTGGTGGTGTGTGTGTGTTTGAATTTTGATTTTATTTGTACTGGTGTGTGTGTATAATCGAACAAAAGAGATGGGATTGGTTATGGATTGTGTGTGACCGTGTGTGTTTGAGTGGTTTGATTGTGTTTGTGGTGGTGTGTGTTTGTGTTTGACTGTTTGAGTTTTGATTGGGTTTGTATGTGATATTCTGGGTTGTTTTTGTTTTAAGAAAAAAAATTAGAAAATAAAAACCGGTTCCGAACCGCAGAAACCGGTGGAACCAGACCGGAACCGGAACCTCCCTAAGGACGGTTCTGGTTCCGGTTCCTGTTCTAGTTCCCCCAAAACCGGAACCGGCGTCATGTCTATAGGAGACTGTCTAATTGGGCTCCCCTCAGGCCGGCCTTGTCCTGAAGTATATATAATAAAATTAAGGGAGAACTTTAAAACTAACCATAAAATTAGTGGGTTTATTGTTTTTATTCAAGATTAGCATTTTTATTGTTTTTACCAAAATTTCCACTATTTGGACAAAATGTCCTTCTTTATAAAAAAAATTCTCTATTTTCTTTTTCTTTTTCTTCCCCAAAAAAAGCAACTTTTTTCTATTTTTTTTCTTTTTCTTCTTCTTCTTCCCAGACCTCTAGTATTATTATTCTTCTTCCCGGATGTGTTTAATTGTATCAGACTTGGTGTGTTTAATTTGGCGTTGCCCTGGTGTGTTTAATTGATTTACTATGGTGTGTTTAATTGATTTACTATGGTGTGTTTAATTGAGTTGCCCTGGTGTGTTTAATTGGTCTGCACTGGTGTTTTAATTGAGTTGCCCTGATGCGTTTAATTGGTCTGCCATTGTGTGTTTAATTGAGTTGCCCTGATGTGTTTAATTGGTCTACCCTAGTGTGTTTAATTGGGTTGTCGTGGTGTGTTTAATTGATTTACGCTTGGTGTGTTTAATTAGTTTGTCTTTGTGTGTTTAATTGGTCTACCTGGTGTGTTTAATTGGGTTGTTGTGGTGTGTTTAATTGATTTACTCCTGGTGTGTTTAATTAATCTGCCTTTGTGTGTTTAATTGGTATGCACTGGTGTGTTTAATTGAGTTGCCGTGATGTGTTTAATTGGTGGTCTGGTTTGTGTAAAGAAATCTGGAAAAATTTCCAGATTTGAATATATTTGGAAATTTTCCAGATTTCCTTTTACAAAAAAAAAAAAAAATCTTTGAAACAATGAATCTCTAGTAAATGTTATTTTCTTTAGGAAGAAAATTTTGTTTCAATGGAACAAAGTCTGGAAAAAAAAATTAACAAACATAATATGGAAAATTTTCAAATATAAACATTTAAAAAATATTTTAAACAAACAAAATCTGGAGAAAAAAATTAACAAACATTATCAAAAATCATTTAACAAACATTTAACAAAATCTGGAAAAAAATATTTCCAGATTTTAACAAACATATTTTTTCAAATCTGAAAAATCATTTAATAAACAAAATCTGAAAAAAAAAAATTTAACAACATTTGTAAACAAATGAATTTTTCTTTAAACAAAATCAAATCTGGAAAAAAAAAGATTAATAAACATTTTAAACAAACAAAATCTGATTTTTTTAAAATATGGAATTTTTCAAACAAAAGGAAATCTGATTTTTTTTTAAACAAACAACATCCAAACTTAAACACAATCACAACCACCCTTAAAATCAACAGCTAACCAAAAAAATTTCAAAAAAAAAATCAACAACAACCAGATCTGCAAACCAAAAGAAAGAGAAGAGGAACAAAAAAAATTATTGGATTAAAGAGGAGATAGGCGTGAGAGAGGAGATCTGGAGAGGATATTTGATTGCAAAAAAAAAAATTTATGGTGGAGAGAAGAGAGAGGCGTGAGAGATAGAGAGAGAGAGAAAGAAAGAAGGAAGAAAAAAAAAGAGAGGCGTGAGACAGAGATTGAAGAGAGAAAAAAGAAAAAATATGGTTCTGACCAAATAAAGAGAGAAGAGGTAAATAAAATAATGAGGGGCATTTCAGTCTTCACAACCAATTATTGGGTAAAAACAATAAACAACAATAAACCATTTAATTTTTTAACTAAAAAAAAGCCTATTTCCTCTAAAATTAATAAAATAGAAAAAGAGAGATGGACAATGAGCATGAAGATGTCTTGCATAAACCGTCTATAACTCATCACTGAAAATATGGAAAAAATCATTTTCCCACCTATATTATGCCATATTGGTAATTCTTTCCCATATATTTTGGTTAATGACCATTTGCCCCCTCAAAGCAAAAGTATTCGCCAAATACCTTATATCGTTACTTTTTCCGTTAAAATGACAAACTAGCTGTTATCTTGAAGGAATTATGGTAACTTTACCAAATAAACAAAGGGAAATTATCATATCTCTCCTTGAGGTTTACCATATTAGATAAACAATCTTATGCATAAGAGCCATACACTCTAACCAATCGAGCTACTCCAACTCGCTAATAAAAGATTGTTGATTTAAATATATATATATATAATGTTTAAAATAATTTAAATATGTTTATATAATTTTTTTTATTTTTTTATTTTTATTTTTTTAGGTTTTTTTATCAAATTGAAATAATATATTTTTTTGAAAAGGAAAAATATTCAAAAAAAAGATAGAAAATATTTTATGGGCTTTGGTTTTCTGGATTTTCTAGGTTTCTTTTTGGTTTCTTATTTTCTTTTTCTTTTTCATAAATATGTATTTATATATCATTATTAAATATAAGTTTATTTTAAATTATATAAACATATTATATAAAAACATATTTATGAAAAAGAAAAAGAAAATAAGAAAACAAAAGGAAACCCATAAAATCCAGAAAATCAAAGCCCATAAATTTTTTCTTTCATTTTTTTTTGAATATTTTTCTTTTTCAAAAAAAATATTATTTCAATTTGATAAAAAAAATCCAGAAAATAATAAAAATAATAAATAAAAATTATATAAAAATATTTAAATCATTTTAAATATATTGTATATATATATATATATTTAAATTAACAATCATTCATCAGTGAGCTAGAGTAGCTTAGTTGGTTGGAGCGTGTGGCTCTTAAGCATAAGGTTGAAGGTTTAATCCCTGATGGCATTAAACAAAATATAGGGGGGCGAATTACCAATATGGCATAATATAGGGGAAACAAATGATTCTTTCCCTTGAAAATACAAACACGTACGTGGCAGAGTCAAAAGTGACAAGCGCATTTATTCCCACATCTGACATCTTCTGTGGTGGAATATTTTCTCCTTTATATGTATGTTTACTCAAGTCCAAGTACAGATAGCTAGCATAAATCTCCATCTGCGAACTCCTTTCATTAGTACAATCGAACTTCCAAAAAAAAAAAATACGGTCTTTATGCCAATCGATATTCATTGTGCACGGTCCGCATGCATAAGGGTCATCACTGACAGAGGGAAGGATGAGATGCACCTTACTGAAGCTCAGTGGAAACGAATATTTTGGCGGTTTGACACCGATAGCGATGGCCTTCTTAGCAAACAAGAACTTACCGCTGCCTTCTCCTGCCTTGGTATGAGATTTCCGGCTTGGCGAGCATGGCGAGCGCTATACCAATATGATGCTAACGGAGATGGATATATATCCGAGTACGAGCTCGATGTCCTTGTCAAGAATATGCTCAAAGAGGGTAAGAACAACAAACAAATCATCAGCGGCTACTTGCTTTAATGAGTTCTCTTAAGTGGTCTGTTTGAATTCCTATTAGTGAGGAGGAAATATATTGTTCTTGTTTTTTTATACTATTTTTTAAAAAAGTTTCAGAAGTGGTTGGTTTTTGATGAATATTTTTGTTTATTTATTTTTCATGTAATTTTTTTTTTCAGACTATTCTGATAAAATGTCTACAAAAGAGAGGAGTAGTGACTATTCAAGTCAAAATGAGTTTTTTTTTTGACAGCTGAAACATTTTATTAAAACAGGCAAGGAGGCACGCACAAACGGCCAAGCACACACCAGCCAACGACAAAAAAACGCAGAAGCAGCCCAACAACAAGGCACACCCACAGCAAAACAGAAACAAAACACAACAGAACAAAACACGGAGAGGGGAAAACCAAACAGAACAGAGGAAGGAGTCAGCTATCCACCATACGTAAAAAGTCCCCCAAATTACGCGCACCCCTCTTGGCCAACAAGTCAAAATGCACCTACAGAGGAAAGGAACGTCATTAGATTGGAAGCACTTTATCACTAAGTACTGTCGACTTAATTAGAATCACAGTTAGTGTTGTGTGGACTGCTGGTAAGGGTTTTGAGCAAGTTTTTGCATATATATATTTTTCATTTTAAGCATGTTTTCAGGCTGTTATGTGATAAGTCCATTCACTCTTCCACTATTGTATAATAGAATATTGAAAATGTTGTTGGATGGAGATGAATCCTTATCCGATATTTAATATGCTATTTCACAACAAATTCGATTCCCTCCTTGGCGGTGCAGAATAAATATACCTGGGTTCGATTCTCTTATAAAAGTTTAAAAAGCATTTTTCTCTCCACTTTCCACACTTAATATTGATTTACCATAAAAATGGTTTGATTCCATTCCTATAAAATTGTGATTATAATTTTATTGATTTACCATTGTCCAATATAATTTGGTGATAAAAAACGTTCATTCAATTGACAATATTTCAGATTCGAGTGGTAGCCTGATAATGTTATTATGTTTGAATCGGTACGTACCACGATTGGTATATGAAATTTTTATTGATTTGTACGGGTTTTTAATTGAATATAAATTTATTTACACATGGTTTCATATATATATATATATATATATATATCTTTATCCATCACAAATTCTAACTTGAAGAGGACCCTCGATTCCTACTTATGTTACCTACTCTCTAAATTGCTTCTCTATCAATTCCTTAAGGATGGTTCAGTTCTCTCTCTCACTATCTTTGCTTCATTCTACTACTCTTTGTACAAGCTAACTCTCTTATAGTGGCATATTCTCTTATTTATTTGATTGGTAACATAGTGAAAACCTTCTTAGGCATTAATCAGACAACTTAATTTATCCAATTATTTAAAATGATATATTACCATCTAATTTATAATGATAAACTTAAGAACCAGGTGCATATCAGCATATGTAAACCATTGCAGCAGCTATCATGCTGAAAAGATCACCAACTATTCCAAGACGGCTCAGTGGTTGCTTTAGATTAAATATAAGCATCAAGTTTAATTTATACATTACATCCAACCCCGAATTTTAACAATCGAAACCTGCACCCCATTGACCAAAGTATTTTACATGTGCAGTGTAGTGTAGCAACTTGTATTTTACATGTAAGATGCTTATAGATCAAAGTATAAATATTTTTGGCAGTAAAATCTTGGGCTTACAAACCTTCACTTTGTTTCTATGGAAAACCAATTTTGTAAAAGATGATTTGTAGTTGTGAATCAAAACCTTGTTCAAAGTTTATACACACATCATAATGACGTGGTAAGGTGATTTGTAGTTGTCAAGTAGATTACTGAATAATGTGGTAGTTGCAAATCATCTTGCCACATTTTTTAAGCAAAGTTTCGAGATAATGTAACATAACTATTTCATGAAATACGCTCATACTTAGTCTCATTAGAAGAGAACAACTGCCTGCTTTTGTCAAATTTTTTGTGGTAGGTCAATGTCATAGATGTTTGCAAGACTACTTGTTATCAAAGATGAAGAAACATAGAAGATATTAATTGCATGATTAATGGCTCTGAATTAAAATTAATCGCTTCAAATAACAACGAATTTACATTCTGCAAAGCAGAAGTAACTTGAAGCAAACACAATCAATAGACATTTAAAGAGCTTAAGCAATCCATAAATACTGACCAAAGAACTAAAAGTAAATGTTGAATACTTAAAAGAACCAAGCAAGAAGAGAAGCAATGGCTGCAAGAAAAGCTGGAACACCTAGAGCTGCTCCAGCGCTCTCCATCGGTGATGGTGCAATTCCCCCGACATCTTCGGCCACATTCGCAGCCCCAAAAGTAACAAAAGCCAGAAGAACCATGATGTAGATGGTGAAAGTCATGCTCATTTTGTAACCCTCCATTGATAAACAACAGGTGGGACTTGGGAGTGAGAAGCTGATCAGTAAATGGAAGCAAGCAGAAGAGGGCCTTGTTTAGAGCGAGTAAAAAGAAACTGTCCAGATGGTTTTATAGGGACATTTTGTATGTATAATTAACAAGTCTGCCAACTATTTCGTGTTGGTTTAATGGCAAACAAAATCATTTGAAGGTGGTGTGCAGTGCTGTCAACATAATTTTTATTTCTCACTCCACTAAACTCTGAACCAGCCTGGACAGACTTTGTAGTATGCCCTATTTTATCTGCTTCCAGCCAAATTACAAGCTTGTAGCATGTGATAATTGCAGCGTTTTGGTGGTAAAGACAATCATTTAGTTTAATAATGTCTCAGGTTCGAGTCGTCATATAGCATATGATATATCCAAAAAATAAAATAACATGTTTTGGTTGATTATGTTGTAATCATACCTGGACATAGTGCTGGCTATAATATTTCTCATGCTTTTGGTTGATAGAAATATATAATTGAAACAGTGGTGTCAAATTAACCCTATTAATTCAAAGCTTCCTTTTCAAGTAATGAGGGGCATGTTAGGGTATCGGAGGGCTGATATTTGTACTGATACAGACATTATATGAGCATTATTTATTCAATCTGCCATGTGGTCAGTCCCCTTAAAAGAAGAGAGCATATATTTTTCTGAAAACTTGGCTGGACATGGAATGGTTTGGCTTGTGAGTTGTGGCATGGCCTACAGCTTTTTGCTAGACATCCTGGATTCCTGCAGGGCGGTTTACCTGTACACTTTCCTTCATTTTGAGATCATTCGTTCAGGTTTCTACCTCCAATTTCATCGGTAAAATAGAGAGAGCAATTGATTTTTCAACTTCTCAAATTCGCTTATTATGAAATGTTGACGAGACTTGTTCTGCACAGAACAAACAGATGAAGACAGACAACATTGGATCATCAGATGCATTCAACGGTTTCAAATGCAATGTCAGTCTGCATTTTTTCTTTCAAACCACGACGCTCTGACTAGATAAGAAGTGAAATACGGTGTCTCTGTGTTCCTAGTTGGTAGTTCCTACCATGAAGTTTAATTTCTTGGATAAAGTTTATGTATGCATATATCTACGAAATTTTAGACAAACTAACTATCTTCACAATTTTTACTGAAGTGATAGTAACAATTGAGTTGACAGTGTCACATTATTTGTCAATCCCAGATTCTCAGCTACCAAACTAAGCTATTACAGGAATTGTGATGACAAATTGACAATATTGAAATAAAAGTTGGGATATATAGTGTCACTCCTCAAATTTATCTTAGCATCAAAGCACACAGACCATAATAACCCCTTTTAGGCTACATCAAATCGATCCCGACTTGGCTGATTGCATCAAACAAAACTACCATGTTTACCCAATGCCTGCATGAAATCCAATTTTGGGAAGTTTTACCGATTAAATTAACACTAATTTGTTATAATAAACGATTAATAATTATGATTTCTGATTAGGCTTCAAACTCTTTCACAAGGGTTCACATATCAATATCTTCACAGCAAAAATATAATTCAAGAGAAAATGATCATTTAACTCAGACATGCAAAATTAATCATCAAATTTAAATCATTAATGGCGGTTCTGTACTCTACAAAGCAAGAACTGGAAGTATAGTAGTATACAGAGCCAACAAAATACACGATGTAATTTTGCACCCAAGATGAGAAATGTAAGGTCCAGTTTAGCATTGCTATGTCGTGGGAAGAATTGTTTTTGGATCTGTTATGGGAAGAATCAGCCGAGTGTTTTGTAAACTGATTTGTAAAAGTGCTATGAGAACTAAAAGTAATTTCAATGTGTTTGGTAAACTTGAAGTAAAAAGTGTTGTGACTGTGTAAAGTTACTAAAAAGACATAGTTGTAATGAAGGTTAATATTTGGAAGTAAAATAATAATAATAATAATTATTATTTCTCCTTTTCTGTAAAATATTATAATAAAAAATAATTTTGTATTTTTATATAAATATTAAAAGAATCCTTATATACATGTACATATATAGGTATAACCACTAACCAGTACTCTTAACTAAAATTTAATAATATATATCATTCAGTCTGCAAATAAATTCACTTGGAATATTAATTTATCAGCATGCTCATGTTCATGTCGTGCTGTAGCGCGTTTTCATAAAAGACAAAGGATAAAATAGGAAGTTTGGTAAAAATTCATTTAAAATTTCACTGTTGCGCGTTTTTAAAATTGATTTCCCAGGAAGCTGATTTCCAAAAGCTACAAATTGTAGCTTCTCAAAAACTCAGTTGGTAGAAGCTAAAAGTGCCCAAAAGAACTTCCCTAAAATTTTACCAAACACCTTATCACTAGTCCGAAATCACTTTTAACCTCAAAAGCAGCTTGAGAAGCAATGCCAAACTGGGCCTAAGTTATGTATGACATGCTTGATCTGGTAAAGTCGATGCCTACTTGAAAAATATTGTGTCATCACTTCCAAGTTATGTATGTTCATCATTGGATGCAGCTTTTTGTTTCTCCAGCAATTTGCGAAGATAAGCCTGTCTAAGCTTCTCACGAGCTTCTGCTTGCTCTTGCCTGCACAATTTGGGCTCATATGCCTGTTCTCTAGCTTGATTTACTTCTTCATGAACATCCCTGAAAAAAAGAGCCAGGGGTATTTGCCTCAGTTTTACGACATATAGATAGATCATAGTGTATGAAGTGTACAGGCAGACTACAAGGATAAGATCAAACATATATAGGAAACAATGACAATTGACAAGATGAGCCAAATTTTATGCAACAGATCGAATTTCTAGCTGTTGTACAGAATTTGTTTAGCTCAAACTACATTTGCAAACATTCATATTTCAATGGTGGGAATGGTGAGAAATATCACCTTTTTGAATATGAGTTGCACCGACGTCACTGCTTTAATAAGTTATGTTTAAAAGGCACCTATTATGGTGAACTACCAAAATTGCCCTTAAATAATCATTTTTCTATTGTCTTTGTACTTTCATCTCCATACTTAGAACACTGAACTTGTCTATTTCTCTCTCTACAATAAACTTGTTTGAAAATAAACTTCTCGACATCCTTCAGCACAACAAGATAACATATTTCTGAAATACTTCTTTTTTATCCTGCATTTCTGAGTATGAGTTTTGTAACACTTTAACCGTTCCTTTTGTAAACATGAAGGTCGTTTTGTGAAGTTTGAATCTGGGAATTTTGAATCTCCGAGCTTTTTACTAAAGGCTCCGAGCTTTTTTAAAAAAGTTCGGAGCCTTTAGTAAAAAGCTCGAAAGAAAGTTAAAAAAGCTCGAAAAAAAGTTTAAAAAGCTCGAAAAAAAGTTTAAAAAATGGCTCCGAGCCTTTTTAGAAATGTTTTCGAGCTTTTTTTAAAAATGGCTCCGAGCTTTTTTAAAAATGGCTCCGAGCTTTTTCATGAATGCTCCGAGTTTTTTGATAAAGGCTTCGAGCTTTTTCATGAAGGCCCCGAGCTTTTTCATGAAGGCCCGAGCTTTTTTATGAATGCTCCGAGCTTTTTTAAAAATGCGGGCAGCTCGACCACCGCGAGCTCAGCGGGGAGCTCGACCCCCGAATGCGTCTGCGTAGCCATTCCATCACCGCTCGAGTGATTGCCTGAGTTTCAATCGGATTTTCTCTCTCTACTTCACAACTTTATCACTGTAAACTGAATGAAAGAAATCTGATGTGAAACAACTATTGGGGGTATTTTTGTCCGTTCACCATAATATGTACCTTTTAAACATAAGTTATTAAAGCAGTGACATTGTTGAAATACCACCTCCAAAAAGTGCTATTTATTTTTTGAGCCCTATTTCAATGGCCCCCAACTTCTCTAGCATGACACTAGCTCTTGAAGAATTTTATGTTTGTCTTCACCAAAGTGCAATTCTACGTACAGATAACTCAAAAGTGAATTTCTCTTCCCAAACATTTCCATTTTCTCTTTTTGCATATAATTTCCTACTTTTCTCTCTTTATTTTCTCCCATTACAAATTCCCAACTTGAAGAGGAAATTAACGAGGTATATCTCCTCCTCGATTCCTACTTATTTTACCTACTCTCTAAATTGCTTCACTATCAGCTCTTAAGGGTGGCTTAGTTCTCTCTCACTGTCTTTGCTTCATTCTAATACTCTTTGTACAAGCTAACTCTCTTATAGACTTACAGTGGCATATTCTCTAATTTATACGATTGGTAACATATTGAAAACCTTCTTAGGCATTAATCAGAGTCATCAGACAACTTAATTTATCCAATTATTTAAAATGATATATTACCATATAATTTATAATGATAAACTTAAGAAGTGGAAATGGTGAGAAATGTCACATTTTTGTCTCGCTGTTGCACCAACGTCACCGGTTTAATAAGTTATGTTTAAAAGGCACCTATTTTGGTGAACTACCAAAATTGACCTTAAATAATCAATTTTTAATTGTCTCTGTACTTCCATCTCCACACTTGAAACACTGAAGGCAGTAACTCCTCTCTTTCTCTCTCTACAATAAATTTTAAAACTACTCAACGTTCTTCAGTAAGCACAACAAGGTAATATGTTTGTTTGAAATACTGTTTTTTATCCTTCATTTTTAAAAAATGTTCCTTTTGTAAACATGAAACTGGTTTTATGAATATTGAATCTGTGAAATTTGAATCTCCGATGCTGTTAATAAAAAGCTCGGAGCCTTTGAAAGTGCTCGGAGCCTTTGAAAGTGCTCGGAGCCTGTTTGAAAATGCTCGGACACTGTTTGAAAAAGCTCGGAGCCTGTTTGAAAAAGCTCGAGCCTTTGGAAAAAAGGCTCGAGCCTTTAGAAAACAAGCTCGGAGACTTGAAAAAAGCTCGAGACTTTGTAAAACAGCTCGAGCCTTTAGAAAACAAGCTCGGGACTTTGTAAAATCGCTCGGACTTTGTAAAAAAGCTCCAGACTTTTGTAAAAAAGCTCAGAAATTTGTAAAAAAGCTCGGGACTTTGTAAAAAAGCTCGGTAATTTGTAAAAAAGCTCGGGACTTTTGTAAAAAAGCCCAGGACTTTTGTAAAAAAGCTCGGGACTTTGTAAAAAGGCTAAGGACTTTGTAAAAAAGCTCGGGACTTTTGTAAAAAAGCTCGGGACTTTGTAAAAAAGCTCGGGACTTTGTGAAAAAGCTCGAGACTTTGTAAAAAGCTCGGGACTTTGTAAAAAGCTCGGGACTTTGTAAAAAAGCTCGGCTCTTTTGGGAAAACCCTCGGAATCTTTGGAAAAAAGGTTGGAACCTTTACCAAAAGCTCGGAGATCATAGTAAAAACCTCGGAAACTATTTTAAAAGTCTCTGAGCCTTTTCCATAGCTTTTATGTTTGTCATAATGGTTTGTGGTGATGAATGTTACAGGAGAATGAATCGGGTGAGAATAGTAATATCTTACAACGGTTGATGGGAGCAGTTACCCGACGGAAGTCAGAGGTTTGTTGGATCCGACAACCAAGGAATGTATGTGTCAAAGAATATGAGTTACGAAGAATTGGTGTCGATCGTGCATACCGTTGTGAAGTATGATGTAAACAAATACAATGTTGATCTACAGTCAATATCAATCGTTCCTGGCGCTACATGTCGTACATTTGTAAGAAATGACGATGATGTTCAGTTTATGCTAGAGGAAGATCGGGTGATCCCTCAAGTATGTGTTAGTCTAATTGAGAGGGCAACTGGAGATGTGATACGGAATGATATTCCTGCTCCTGAAAATACCCAACCATTTGGATCCGCTAGCGGTAGCAACCAAGTGTTCACACAAAGGAGTGCCACTGAAGGTGGGAAAACATATGTGCTGTCCAACCGGTAGTGGTCGACCATGCAGATGTTGGTGAACCTCAATTCGACGATGTGTTTGGTTGTCGATTTGAGATGAATGATGGGCGGTACAATGAGCAATACAATGAGCAATACAATGAGATGTACAATGAAGAGAACACTGAACCGAACCTTAGGCCTAACCAGGAGGTGGATAATGAGGCAAATATTGATCTGGTAGATCATGTAGAGAACACCGATGAAGATCATGTCCAAATTCAAAGACGTGAAAAACGTGTAGAAGGAGTTAGTTGCACTGGAGCAGATATGCCCGGTACTTCCGAGGTCCGGCATAATGTATCTGCAGATGATTCTGATAATACCACAACGTGGGTTATTCCTGGAGCAGATTCATACTCGTTTGGGATTGGTAGAAGCACAACCTTGGTAGCAAAAGAACCTACAAGCATGATTTATAAAGGTCAGTTCTTTCCGACTAAAAAGGATTTGAAGAGACTAGTTGGCCTTTTTGCAATGCGGCAAAACTTCGAATGGAAGGTGAAAAGGTCCAATAAGACAACGTTACATCTTGTTTGTTTGATTGACAACTGTACATAGAAATGAAAAGCGGTGAGAAGAGATGAAGGGACGTACTTCCAAGTAAGAAGTTTTGTCAATGAACACAGTTGTCCATTGGAGGAGATTCACCGTCGCCACCGACAAGCTAGTGCAGTTATAATTGGAGAAGTGGTTGCACCTAGACTTCAACAACAAGATGGTCGTCTCATGCGTCCCAAGGATATAATCGCCGATATGAAAACAATGTATGGCATCCAAATCATGTACAGTAAGGCATATCAAGCCTTACATTATGCATTGTCACTAACCTATGGGACACATGAAGAAACCTTCCAACTACTACCGTCTTTTGGTTACGTGCCGGAACAACAAAATCCCGGCACAATCACTGACTTACAGTGCGCTAACGACGGTAAATTCCTTTACTTTTTCATATCGTTAGGGGCCTCAGTTAGAGGTTTTCGGAGGTGCATGCGTCCAGTTATTGTAGTTGATGGTACCCATTTGAAGGGAAGATTCGGGGGTACAATGTTTGTTGCAATTCCCAAGATGGAAACGAACAGGTGTATCCAATTGCTTTTAGGTACGGCGACTCCGAAAACAACCTTTCATGGGAATTGTTTTTGGATTGCTTGAAAGGTGCCCTTGGTCATATAGATGATCTGGTTTTTATTTCCGATCAACATGCAAGCATTGAAGCAGGGATTTCTAAAGTGTTCCCTTATGCAACCCATACCATATGTTGTTGGCACTTTGCTGAAAATGTAAAGAAGCGATTTCACAGAAAAGATGTTGCCAGCTTAATGGGCAAAGCCGCTATAGCGTACACTAAATTCAAATATAACCGGTACATGGGTGAGTTACGTAATCTGTACAAGAATGCTTTCGATTATGTTGAATCTGCCGGTCCACACAAATGGTCTCGTGTACACTGTCCCCAACGAAGGTTCAGGGTGATGACAACAAATGTTGCAGAGTGCATAAACTCATGCCTTAAATTTGCACGACAACTCCCTATGTTGACATTGGCAGAGTTCATTAGGAATATGTTACAGCGTTGGTTTCACGATCGACATCGAGCTGCACAGTCCATACGTCATCAGTTGACCGACGCATCACATCTTATGATGCCACAACGGGTCGAGAAGTGCGGTTATATGACCGTCAATCCAGTGGACTGGAACATTTTCTCTGTCAAACGGTCCGGAAAGCAGTGGACTGTTGACTTAGCCCGGAAGACATGCACATGCACATGCAACAAATTCCAAATGGATCATTTTCCGTGTTCTCACGCACTCGCAGCGGCAAGGTACATTAACAGTATACAATTATACCCTATATTAAGCAAACGTGGTTGTCACTTTTTTCATTGCTTTTGCAGGGAGCGGAACTTGGATTTAACATCGCTGTGTTCGGACTACTACAAGAGACAGACACTTATTGATGCATACTTAGTTCCTATTATGCCTGTTGGCCATCCTTCTTCATGGATAGTGCCGTCCGACATCGCTGAGCGGGTGGTTTTAAATCCAAAGACCAAGAGACAATCAGGTCGCCAGATGGAGGGTCGACATGCATCTTCTTCCGAGAGGACAACCACCCAATCGTGTAGAAGATGTGGACAATCAGGTCATAATAGCAGGAGGTGTTCTAATCCACCCTTGATTAATGAAGGTCCGAGCAGAATTGTTCCCGAGGAATACCGTCGCAAGTGTAGCGGATGTCATCAAGTTAGACATAACAAACAGACGTGCACACACAAGGAATCTGCCGAGGAGTGTTAATTATTGTTTAATTAACTTATTGTTTAATTAACATAACAAACAGACGTGCCCACACCGAGCCTTTTATACTTATTGTTTAATTAAGTTGGGGTGTTAATTATTACTTGTGTTATTGTATGAAATGCGTGTGTTGTACTTGTAAATGCAAACACTTTAAATTGTAAACAAAAAATTTGAAATTTGAAAGTTCATTACTATAATTGTTTGTACATCGACAACTACAACATCTAATGGGGCTTGGAGTTACAAAAAATCTCCACAGCCATCTTCTCCCGTATGGTGCACATATCTTCTTCTGACTAGTCGAATGTCTTCCTGTTCGCCAGTACGTACTCCATCAATCTCAAGGTATGAGCACCACAATTACCCCTGCGACTCAGCACATGAACAACCTTACAATAGAAGTTGAATAAAACAAACTTAAAGTTTAAATGATGTTCGTACAGTCATACCCTCTAGTCTGTTGGGGCACATGTGTTGTAGACACCATGCTTACCCCAAAAGGCCTATTCCGCTTCTCGTACTTCGCCTCGCCCGTTGGTCTGGCATCGTGAAACCCCACCTGATGCAACATCGAGGGTAGAAACCACCGCAATGGAGCGACCTGCTCTTTCCTGATCTGTAGGGGGACTTCCTGTCTGAACGGGTCTAGCAGGTGGATCTTCCCGACAGTAAGGTCAACGCTGGCCACGAGCCAATGCTGGCCACCAATGTTGCACGGAATAAGGACCTATACTAAGTGTTCAAGATATTGTTATGGTCAAAATAAGAATTTTTAATTAAACACATTGAAACCATAACTGTATTTTTCTCACCGCGTCAACCTCGTGCCATGGTCGGTTCCTTACCGGGAGCAATCCACGTACCGTCATCAGATCTTCAGGGGACCACATGTACTTCAACACAGACCAGATTTTCGGGGCTTTGCCCACAGCATCGCGAGGCATGATTCTCCACCACTGAAACTCCAGCATTGACTGAAAATAGATAACGAACTGAAACGTTAGAAACAGGATGAAACACAACAAACAGATGTGCGAAAATAGTACATTTGAAACATTTATATAGAACTGAGAATCTAGTAGGTTCATCCTCTGAATGTAGACAGTGGGGAATGCTCGCTGACGCTTCCGTAAAATATGCAGGTACGCGTCCATATGCTGACAATATAAACATTATACATTGTTAGTATTCTTCCATACGTTAAACAAACTTAAAAGACAATCAAAGTAAGGAAAGTACCGTGTCCTCCAACTCCTTAAAGTTGGTTTGCAACTGGTGGAACCAAGTCACAGGCACGGGGGTCATCAGATCCACATCACGTCTGCGTAATTTTCAATTATTTAGGAAAACAACCAATATAACTTATGTGTTTCAAAATAAATTCACAATATTTTAATACTTACAATTCCCCCGTCACGTTCCTCTTGTAGGCTTTGTAAGCCGCAAGCTGATCAGCGTCTACCAAATCATTGGGCCTATACTGACTGTGGACCACTGGGGGGTGTTGGGAGGAGGAACTCTGTCCCCGTGGATCACGTCGAGGGCTCTGGTGGGATGGGCTGTGTCGGGATGGAGCTGCAGTGTCACTAGGGGGTGAGGTGTGACGGGATCGAGTAGAGGAGAGCGGTGTCGGATGGACCGCATGGGTACTCCCTATGGATCGCCTGGTCAGGTCAGGAGTGTGTACTGTACGGGAGGAGGGACTCTAACCTAGTGGATTGAACGAGTCCGCTGTGTGGTCCTAGATATGAACAGGAGGATCCACATCCTGTACCTCCATAAGCAGCGGATACTCTAATATCGCCTGGGTAACTGTCTCCCCAAATACTCTTGTATCCGTGCCACCAGGGACTTGCATCTGCTGGTCTCGTACTGTATCTCCAGCTGTTGGACCCTGCGTCTGAGGTCCATCAGCCTCCGTCGTAGGTCCGGTGGCTGGGTCTGTCCCTCCGTCTCTGTCTGTACGGGGAGAGTCTCGATCATGGGAGGGTGGACCACCCCTGGCAGACTGTGATGTCGAACCCCACCGCCCCCAGAGAAAGTCCATCATCTCCCTATACTGCCTATCATGTTCCCGATCACTCTTCTGGACATCCTCCCGTAACGCAGCGACTACATCCATCACATCTTGAATTTTTCGTTCCAAACGGTCCTGAAACAAAATCATTATTGTCAGTACTAAAACCCAACATTTGTTTCAACATAAATAATGCATTACACCATTTTTTACATACCTGGCGATGCCCTCCAACGTCTTCTCGTGAATGTACTCCACCGGGCATCGCTAATCGAACCTGTCTGCGCCTAAGAGGACTCCCAGCGACAAACTCCGGGTCCGAACCCTCCTTATCTGGCCTGTGCCTGAGGGGACTCCCACTGGGGAACTCCTGGTCGGAACCCTCCGTTTGACTGGGTCCGGCAGTCGTATGATGTAAGGGATCCGGTACCGAGCCGTCGTGTCCATCGGCAGTCTATATCGGCAGCCATATATAGACTGCCTCCCTCATTTATGCCCTCGTAGTACCGTGCAACCCTCTCAGCTGCTGTCGGCACCAGTGCAGTCCTCACAAACATCTGAAATCGTTGTTAGACCATTGTATTTGTATAATCATAATATGTAAACACTTTAACACAATAGATCCTTACCCTGGCTAAGAAATTTTTTTTTGTCCAGCTTGTCCGACCTTGGTTTCTTTTGCAACTGCCATTTCAGCATACGGGGGGACAACTCAATCTGCCTACGAGTCCCAAATCGAGTCCCAAGCTCGGGGATAACCTCATACGCAAATACCTATATAAAAGAACAAGTTATTCAGAATCCAATCATTTATTCCGTAACTCATGCAAAAAAATATTCAGGTTTTCAAATGATACAAATTCTAAATTCTCACCAATAGTGCGTGAGCTAGACCGTAAATGTTGTACGTCTCCATCGTGTGAACGTCAGCGCCCTTTTCCTGCTGTCGTCTCTCATACCGCACACGTCGACCGTTTAACGCATTCTTGAATCCAATAATGGACTGCCTATACACGTGGGCACCCCACAGGAATGCATCAAAAGCGTCCAAGTCCTCGACTAGCCGGATCTGCCATAATGGAACTTTATCTCTCTCGTCCAAGCCCATCAATATCCAGTTTAGCATATAAAGGAGGCACAGCTTCACAACATCGTACTGCTCCTCAAACCTCTCTCCCCAACCAAGCTCATTGTAATCTGACTGTCCTTCCTTTTGTTTTTATCGACAGGCATCTGAATACATTGCAACATCATATGCAGAGCTAAGGAATAACAATTCTAATGCAAAGGTTGGTCTCCATAATTTGTTAGCTAACCATACCAGGAATAATTACCACAATAATATTGTTTTTAATCATCTAATATGTTGCTTGGTATTTTTAGACTGGGGGAACGCTTCCAATTACGGCCAGAACCTTAGAAACTATAATACGTCTCTCAACTGCTCATGCCAAACTGAAGTTGAGCAGGAAGGTACCTACTTTATGTCACTGATATGCTTCTCTATCTTTGGATTTATGTTCATTGTTGTCTTTTGGTTTTTAGAAATTGACTTGATCCTTTGAATTTAGTCTTTGAATGAAGAGGCGCAAAGGATGTTATCATGCTTGTAGGACTAAAATGGGCCTGCTAGTCTTTCTTATGAATTTATGGTTTATTTACATTAAGTATGTGAGCATGGACACATAATAGAGAGTATTATAAATCTGTCTTGGCAGGTTTCAAAGTCTGATGTTGAAGCTGCCCTAAAAGTTTTAAATTTTACAATCTATCACAAAGAATTGAATGAGATGGAGGAGCGTGAACGAGAGAGGCTGATAGAATCAGAGAGAAATCGCAGAGTTGAGCAGCATACTGGCAGAGTGTAATAAGTCACTGTTGGATATGGCTCGAATTTCCAATGGTTACCAAACGAGATTCACCAATGCGAAGACTTCCTGGAGACGTGGGACACGTTTGGAAGTATGAGATCGAGATTGAGGGAGGCTTGAAGACCGAAGAAGAACTGAAGAAACGAATTCTGAAGAGAACCGCTACGTGGACCGCGCTGCGGACACATGCATAGGGAGCGGTGCAGACAGCGGTACATTCCAGTGAGTAGAGTGCGGTGCAGACCGCGGCGGAGGCAAAGACACCAACCGCGTTATTCTGAGCGGTGGACATCAGTAGCTTTGCGCGGTCCAGGTCACGGGTGGCCAACCGCGACCCAGACCGCGGTAATGACGGATTTTGCCCAGATCAGGAATGTTAGCGATAAAAGGAAAGGTTTTCTTCTGGAAGTTCTTATGTTTATTGGAATAGGAAAGTCTTATGTTTATAGAATAAGGATTTCTCCTTTACAAGATAACTTGTCATAAATAGGAAATATTATTTATGTGAAACAAGGAAATCTTGTATGTATAGGAAAATGATTTCCTTGTTGATTTAAACTCCCTGTAATTCATATAAATATACCATAATAGCTAGGCTATTGGAGGTGGAGCAAATTAGCAATTATTTAGAGAGATCTCAAAGAGAGCATTGGGTGTAATTGGGTTTGGGGTTTAGAGAGAGAAAAATCCTGAGAGTGAAGTTGTAACAATTTTCTTCATAGTGGATTAATTTCTTGTCGTCCTGACGGCCGTGGTTTTTTCCTGATTTGGGTTTCCACGTAAAAACTCTTGTGTTGTGTATTTGGATTTATTTTCTTCTTCATCTTAATTCTTTTGTTATTGTTTGTTTGTGTTCTATCTGGCAACGCTTCCGCGTAGTGACGTTTGTGCGCTAACAGTCACTTCTTTTGTGAGCAAAGTTCATATACATCGCCACAGAAGCATGCTTATTTTTGTTTGCGAAGTTATATACATTAATGTTGAAAGTCATTGCTTAAACTAGGGCCTGCCATTGTTTGTATGATCATACCTTTAGTATTTATATGTTCATTAACTTTTGCACATCTCATTGAGTGGACTACAATGAGCTTGTGGGTACTGTTCTTGATCATTATTAAAGTGTTTCCATATCAACTATATATGTGCATCTTTTATGTTAGATGCACAGAACATTTTACATTGCACACTATATTTACATTCTTAAAAATCACTTCACTTTTCTATTTGTCAGCATTTTGATTTCTTTTTAATTTGAACAAACCAAAGGTGCAAAAGTACATTAAATATGTTAAGAAAATAGAATAAATGCAAAGATTGACCAATTTAACATCAACGTTCTTTATTATCAAATTTATTTTCTTTATAACTTGGTTTAAATATAGTTAATAAATAGTAACTCGTAAATTGCAAATTACAGTAAAAATGAAAGCATGCTTTTTTTTTTCTAGATTCAAGATTACAGCAATAGGGGTTATTGCCTAATTTACTAACGAAAGCTTCAGGCTGCCCACTATATATATACTTGTGAAGTCTTGAAAAGTGGCAACTGCAGGCTAGGACCAAGTCTTGATTGCATTACCTTGGCTTTTCTTTGTTGTGCAATGCTTGCTTATTGATATTCTGCTAGTCAGTTAATGAATTAGGTTTAAAGATGTGCTTTCAACGTAGAGGAGTTTTATTCTGTGACATACTTCCTTCAACTCCTGCTGTTACTTTATTAGTGAGACTAGAATTTGTGATAGTTGACCTTATTATCATTCTTGCTTTATTAGTACAACGGATGCGATGGATGTAGATGAATCTCCTGCAGCAGGTGAATCGGCCGTCAATGTCTCTCCTGAAAGGTCTGTTCATAGCAAGTACTTGCATAGTTGCAATGTCATATATTTTGTTGACCTGAATTTCTCAATTTATTGCTGTTACTCGTCTCTTCTTATATAGTTCTAAATATTTTCCCTTGCTGGCTTGCAGGATCGAAGCATTTAATACCATATTTGGTCAACATATGAGGGCAAATCGCTTGGATTTAATAAACATTGCAGATCTAGAGGAAGTTGTCAACACTGGATCAGATGCTCGTTACTCAAGAGCAGAGATAATACTCCTATTAGAGGTGAAGTTGATCTTTAGTAAATTTATTAAACTGATGTCAGTAAAGCAGTTTAGGAAGACAAAATTTTAAATTTTTTTGAAAGAACTTTAAGACTAGTTTGCTTCTGAGTCCTTACTGGTCTCTACTTTAAGAAAAACTAATCAATAACCTTAAAATTTTTATAATTGTTCAGAAACTGCAAGATGACAACAGATTGATGATTGCTGATGATATGGTGGTACATATGATATCCTGATCTGTAAGAAGTGCACAAGCGAAAAAGGGAAAATATAACAAGGTTTGTAGCTCTTCTGTCAATCCAGCTTTAAATGATCCCCTTTATGCATTCTCTGGTTGGATATTTGTAGTATTGATGGTGTGTAATTATATTCATTATACTTTCTGCTGTCTGTTTAAACAACTGACAGGTACTTTTGAATACCAGGTTTATAAATTTTCCAGCAGAGCACACAATTGAAATGGATATAAATGGCCTGAATTTGAAGTTGATGAAAGCTGAATTATGGAAGCTGGAACAGAGAATTGCAGTGATCCATTTTGCAGATAATAGATGATATTATTAGGCAGCGAGAATATGTATTTTCAATTTGTCATATATTTATATTTGCCACTCAATCCAAAATCCCATGTATTCCATTCTTCTTAAGTGTTAAGACTTCGTAATCCTAGGACATAAATTCTTGTCATCATGACCCTGCTAGACAACAAAATGCAGCATCGGAAACTTGACTTGTTTATGGATTTTCATTTCTCTGATTTATTTTTATCAGGGGCAATGCAGCCATGTGAACAAATTGTGCTTATGTTTCCCATGGCATGTCTTTTCCTCAGTTTGAAGGCATTACTAAGTATATATCTATTCATACCACACTTTTTCTTAAAATTTAACTAATAAAAAATCAAATTATCCTTAATTATTAAAATTTAAAAATAAAGATAATCTTTCTATAAAAAAAATTTAAATTATAATCATTGAAATATAATTAAAAAATAATGCTAAAATGATATATTATTATATTATATGAATTGAAGACTGAAGTAGAGCAACGTGGCAGAGTAATGACTTGGTAATTAGAGGAAGCCAGAGGAGTTCAATTGTGGATTTGTAGTCTATGGCGGTCACATCTCTGATTCTCAGAAACTCACCCAGAAGTCTGTGGACTCAACACTCTTACCATTCCCATCTCCCAATTACTCTCTCCACCACACCCAAAACCAGCAGGTCTCTTTCACTCAATTCCACTAAGGTAACACTAAACTCCACTTATAATGCACTTACTCTTTGGTTGCTAATAACTCCTTCAAATTTCAGATATTACAGTCTTTTTTAGTTACTCTAGACTATAAAGATTTCTAATTAATGTTTTTGTTCTGGGTTATTATTGAATTCTATGAAATTAGTTAGTTGTAGTTGTAGAATGTATACTCAATATTTCTATATATTATTTGTTGTTAGATGGAAGCAAGTGAAATAACTGAGGAAGTAACAGAGAATGTGAGTGTGAAGAAGAAGATTTTTGTGGCTGGAGCAACTGGAAGTACCGGTAAAAGGATTGTTGAACAGCTGCTAGCTAAGGGTTTTGCTGTCAAGGCCGGAGTTCGCGATTTGGATAAAGCTAGAACTACTCTATTAAATGACAACCCAGATCTTCAAATTGTTAGTTCTTTCTACTTCTGAAATCAGGCTTTAATTAGAAACAGAAATTCAATTGGGTTTTTTTTTTTGTTTTTTTTTTTGTTTTTTGTTTTTGTTTTTTTCTAAAATTGAATAACTATATTGGTTATCTTTGGATTTTTGGTGGCATGTATGAGCATTTTTTTACTTTGCAGGTGAAAGCGGATGTGACAGAGGGTTCTGAAAAACTAGCACAAGTTATAGGTGATGATTCGGAAGCTGTAATATGTGCCACAGGGTTTCGGCCTGGTTGGGATCTTTTTGCTCCTTGGAAGGTAAATTGCTTTTCTATTCAGAAGATGATACTCACTTATTTTCACTTATTTCATTACCTTTCTGTAAACCATAATTGATGTTGACAAACAAATTAATTATGCTATGATATTTATGTTTAAAGCCTTGTCTCGGTTTAATCTTAATCAACTCTCATTGATATTGCAATGCCTTAACCCAAGAGTTTTAGGTTCATGTTATTATGTCACAATAATCTTTTTAAAGTGCGGCTAGAGTTATAGCATGAGATTAGTGCTTTGATCTTAGCTCCATACATATTGTTACAGCTCATGTTACTTAATGTTTAGCACATACATAAGGAGGAGGTAATAATCAACGGTTCTTTGTATAGTTATTCAAAACCATACAACTTTGCGCAGGTGTTGCAAACAAAAGGGTTTTGTAGTTAAGGATGATATCTTGTTCTATTTCAATCCTTGCCATTTGATGGCGTTAAGCTTTTGAAACTTGTCAGTGATGTTAGAGAGAATAAAATACATGCTACTCTTATGATTTTGAAAATCAACTCATATAATAGGGAACTAGTGATGATTGTGATTGTGGTGATGCTGCCTCAATTACAGTATTGTTGACAACACAAAGTAGTTTGTGAATAGGGCCACATTATTGATGTAGAAAGGTCTCCATTAAAAGACACCACTGGACAAGGTTGTGAAAGTGTATTTTCAAACAACTATTTGAGTTTTCAAAAACATTTTACTAATGATTACAGACACCAATTAATAGAGGCAATGTTAAGAAATTTGGACTATTTTTTAAGTGAGCTAGTGTAGGTCTGACTGGTGAGGCTAGCAAGTCAATATCTAACAAAATTTTGGGTTTGTTGCATCAAAACATGTCGTGTTGAATGAGGATTCTCCCTTGAGGCACTGTCTTTTCCTTTTGCTTAGACAAGTGCCTATGATCATCAGCAATCTCCAGATCTTGCTCCATAGAGAAAACATAATTGATTAATTTTATTTACCAGATTCCCAAGATCACCAAGACCTTAGTAGTGGGCCTCCATCATAACTTGTACCTGCTGAAATGCTTTAACCTTCCCCAGAAGAGCGCAAAGAATCACGAAAACTGAAAAATTAGACAATTTAAGTGGTACATGTGTAAAAGGTATTTGTTCTTAAACTGTATTATAATTATAAGCGATATAACACTTCTTCGTTGCAACAATTGGTCATGACAGAATATAACTGCCTAATACAGGGGCAATAAGTATATTCATTAATTATGTTATCACTCAAGTTTAAAATCACCGGCTATAAGTGATGAAGGGCAGAAATGGACTTGTTAAATCACAACTGTGGGAGGGAAGGGCTTAGGGTTGATAATTACATTCGTAATTGACCCAAAAGCAGAACTATTAAATTCTGAATGAGATAAAATCAAAATTTTGTGGCTGTACAAGATGGCAGGTTAGTTTTGGGATAGCTTTACTGTGATCTCTTAAAGGCAATGAAAAGTAGTAGATGGAGGAAGCCTAACAGCTAGATTTCTGTGTGGTAATTCCCTGATCATTCAGGATGCAGCTGAGCATGTTTCCAGTATAGGAGTCTCATTTGTCGGGAAAGATGAGACCGCCTTGACATGGTCCATGTTATCTATTGGTTCATGGTTCTGGAATAATAACAAATTTCTTACTTGCGTGTATGGCTATGCAATATTACATGATACTATACTCTTTTGCCTGAAGTAGTTGCTGTAGAAATCATCTGCCAATATTATTGACCTGAACTAGGTACAGGTTCTATTTCCTACACTCATAAAATTTGCATATGTGCTTCAATGCAGGATACAACTGGGCTCAATCATTCATTAATATGCAATCAATGTAATCTTCTCTGGGGTTATATATTCAGGAGAAAATATCCTTATTCTTGTTATTCGAGCGCCAAACAAATCTATTACTTGAGAATATATATTCAACACACATTGTTAAAATGATACTATCACATTGTTGCTCGGTAAAGTTTGTCTGATAACTGTTCTAATGTTATTGTAATAATTTCTCTGGTAAATTCTATTGTTGTTTTACATGTAATCCAAATATTAATCCTCTCCATCTTGATTGAATGTGTGAAAGTTCATTTCTGTTATTACTTGATTGATCTCGTGTGGTGTACCTATATTTTCCTGACCCTTTCGTATTTTGTTACTGTAGTTTATTGTAGCTTATGTTATTGCAGGATTGATAATTTTGGCACCGTAAACCTTGTTGAAGCATGTCGCAAACTTGGTGTGAACAGGTTTATACATATCAGCTCCATTTTAGTCAATGGAGCTGCAATGGGGCAAATTCTCAATCCAGCTTACATCTTCCCTAAATGTCTTTGGCCTCAGCCTCAGTAGCGAAGCTTCAGGCAGAGCAATACATCAGGAAATCTGGTATTAACTACACTGTTGTAAGGCCTGGTGGATTAAGAAATGAACCACCAACCGGAAATGTTGTCATGGAGCCGGAGGTAATGGCATTCTTTTAACCTTTCTTTCAGGTTTATTTTGCATGTATTGACTCTCTGTCTCTATCTTTAGGACACCCTTTATGAAGGTAGCATTTCTAGAGATCAGGTCGCAGAAGTTGCTGTCGAGGCATTAATCCATTCAGAGTCATATTACAAAGTCGTGGAGATAGTTTCTCGTGCTGATGCTCCTAAGCGTTCATACGAGGATCTTTTGGTTCCATAAAGCAACGATGACTTCATATTCAGAATATATGTGCAGTGTAGCAACTTGTATTTTACATGTAAGATGCTTATAGATCAAAGTATAAATAAATTTGGCAGTAAAATCTTGGGCTTACAAACCTTCACTTTGTTTTTATGGAAAACTGATTTTTGGAAAAGATGATTTGTAGTTGTGAATCAAAACATTGTTCAAAGTTTATACACACATCATAATGTCTGGTAAGGTGATTTGTAGTTGTCATGTAGATCACCGAATAATGTGGTAGTTACAAATCATCCTGCCACATTTTTTGAGCAAAGTTTCGAGATAATGTAGCATAACTATATCATGAAATACGCTCATACTTTGTCTCATTAGAAGAGAACAATTGCCTGCTTTTGTCAAATTTTTTTGTGGTAGTTCAATGTCATGGATGTTAGCAAGAATACTTGTTATCAAAGATGAAGAAACATAGAAGATATTAATTGCATGATTAATGACTCTGAATTAAAATAATCAGTTCAAATAACAATGAATTTACATTCTGCAAAGCAGAAGTAACTTAAGGTAAATGTTGAAAACTTAAAAGAACCAAGCAAGAAGAGAAGCAATGGCTGCAAGAAAAGCTGGAACACCTAGAGCTGCTCCAGCGCTATCCATCGGTGATGGTGCAATTCCCCCGACATCTTCGTCCGCATTCACAGCCCCAAAAGTAACAAAAGCCAGAAGAACCATGATGTAGATGGTGAAAGTCATGCTCATTTTGTAACCCTCCATTGATAAACAACAGGTGGGACTTGAGAGTGGGAAGCTGATCAGTAAATGGAAGCAAGCAGAAGAGGGAGCGAGTAAAAAGAAACTGTGCAGATTGTTTTATAGGGACATTTTGCATGTATAATTAACAAGTCTGCCAACTATTTTGTGTTGGTTTAATCGCAAACAAAATCATTTGAAGGTGGTGTGCAGTGCTGTCAACATAATTTTTATTTCTCACTCTACTAAACTCTGAACCAGCCTGGACAGACTTTGTAGTATGCACCATTTTATTTGCTTCCAGCCAAATTACAAGCTTGTAGCATGTGATAATTGCAGCGTTTTGGTGGTAAAGGATGTTCATTTAGTTTAATAATGTCTCAGGTTCACTAATCATGTGTTGGTGTGAGTGGTTCGGCACTATCATCCCTTAAGCAAGGTCGTGGGTTCAATCCCCCTTGTGAACGGAGCTGCACATATTGTGAGCACTTTATCCCTTAGTGGGCCGACCTGGTGCGAGTCCGGATTAGTCGGGGTGTGGACAGGGCCGATTGCACCGTATGGTGGATCCGCCCCACCCGGAAACCGGATGGTGTAAACCAAATAATGTCTCAAGTTCGAGTCGTCACATTGCATATAATATATCCAAAAAAATAAAATAACATGTTTTGGTTGATTACGTTGTAATCATACCTGGACATAGTGCTGGCTATAATTTTTCTCATGCTTATGGTAGATAGAAATATATAATTGAAACAGTGGTGTCAAATTAATCCTAATTAATTCAAAGCTTGCTTTTCAAGTAATGAGGGGCATGTTAGGGTATCGGAGGGCTGATATTTGTACTGATATGCAGACATTATATGAGCATTATTTATTCAATCTGCCATGTGGCCAGTCCCCTTAAAAGAAGAGCATATATTTTTCTGAAAACTTGGCTGGGCATGGAATGGTTTGGCTTGTGTTGTGGCATGGCCTACAACTTTTTGCTAGACATCCTGGATTCCTGCAGGGCGGTTTACCTATACACTTTCCTTCAACTTGAGATCATTCGTTCAGGTTTCTACCTCCAACTTCATCTGTAAAATAGAGAGAGCAATTGATTTTTCAACTTCTTAAATTCGCTTATTTTGAAATGTAGACGAGACTTGTTTTGCACAGAACAAACAGATGAAGACAGACAACATTGGATCATCAGATGCATTCAACGGTTTCAAATGCAATGTCTGCATTTTTTCTTTCAAATCACGACGCTCTGACTAGATAAGAACTGAAATACGGTGTCTCTGTGTTCCTAGTTAGTAGTTCCTGCCATGGAGTTTAATTTCTTGGATAAAGTTTATGTACGCATGTATCTACGAAACTTTACACAAACTATCATCACAATTTTTACTGTAGTGATAGTAACAATTGAGTTGACAGTGTCACATTATTTGTCAATCTCAGATTCTCAGCTACCAAACTAAGCTATTACAGGAATTGTGATGACAATATTGAAATAAAAGTTGGGAAATTTAGTGTCACTCCTCAAATTTATCTTAGCATCAGAGCACACAGACCATAACAACCCCTTTTAGGCTACATCAAATCGATCCAGACTTACCTTAACACTACCATGTTTACCCAATGCCTGCATGAAATCCAATTTTGGGAAGTTATACTGATTAAATTAACACTAATTTGTTATAATAAACGATTAATAATTATGATTTCTGATTAGGCTTCAAGCTCTTTCACAAGGGTTCACATATCAATATCTTCACAGCAAAAATATAATTCAAGGGCAAATGATCATTTAACTCAGACATGCAAAACTAATCATCAAATTTAAATCATTAATGGCGGTTCTGTACTCTACAAAGCAAGAACTGGAAGTATAGTAGTATACAGAGCCAATACAGTACACAATGCAATTTTGCATCAAAGATGAGAAATGTAAGTTATGTATGACATACTAGATCTGCTGAAGTCAATGCCCACTGGAAAAAGAAATAGTGTGTCATCACTTTCCAGTTATGTCTGTTCAGCATTGGATGCAGCTTTTTGTTTCTCCAGCAATTTGCGAAGATAAGCCTGCCTAAGCTTCTCACGACGACCTTCTGCTTGCTCTTGCCTGTGCAATTTGAGCTTCGATGCCTGTTCTCTAGCTTGATTTACTTCTTCATGAACTTGTTGGAAAATTTGTGACAAACTAGTGCTTTGAGAGCATTATTTGAGTGTGATAGGTTCCATAAAAATGGAAGATCAATGTATATTCGAATTCTCCTCCGTGAGAGCTTCAAAGTGGTATACTCAAACTCACAAATCGATTAATGGGTGAATGAGAAATTGAGTCTCAAAGAGTGCCTATTGTGTAGGGAAAATATGCATCCCACATTGGTTGGGTAAAGCATTGATAAGCAATATATAACTAAATGTGAGATAGTTACTTATTAACATGTGCAGCATAAAGGCTCTCTCTCGCGCGCAGGGGAGGGGGTGCAAATCATCGACCCTGAACCTTTGGATTTTGCATGACTTGTGTGTGGGCGCGACCTGCGTACACGAATGCCGCTCCGATTGGGATGTCATAGGACAAACAAACGACCTTTTGCTACTGCTTGGAATTTATTTTTTCTAAGTCAATGTACTTACTTGATCACGTAATTGATAAGTATTTCCAAAACACGTCTTCAGGACACCGTATGAATCACAGGCCTCGATTTCCCAAAACCGTTTTTCTAACATGTTGTTTTGTGGTTTTCACTTTCTGTTTTCTTGCAGATTCGGACCAGATTATTTTTGAGTATTATAAACAACAGAACTTCCCTGAAAAAAAAGCCAGGGGTATTTGCCTTAGTTTTACGACATATAGATAGATCATAGTGTATGAAGTGTACATGCAGACTACAAGGATAAGATCAAACATAGGAAACAATGACAATTGACAAGATGAGCCAAATTTTATGCAACAAATAGAATTTCCAGCTGTTGTACAGAATTTGTTTAGCTCAAACTACATTTGCATACATTCATATTTCAATGGCCCCCAACTTCTCTAGCATGGCACTAGCTCTTGAAGAATTTTTTGTTTCTCTTCACCAAAGTGCAATTCTATGTACAGATAACTCAAAGGTAAATTTCTCTTCCCAAACATTTCCATTTTCTCTTTTTACATATAATTTCCTACTTTCTCTCTTTATTTTCTCCCTTCACAAATTCCCAACTTGAAGAGGAAATGAGGAATATCTCATTTAACTTTGTGCCTATGCATGTTAATTGTGTGTTAATCGAAACAACTTACAATATCTCCTCCTCGATTTCTACTTATTTTACCTACTCTCTAAATTGCTTCTCTATCAGCTCTTAAGGGTGGCTTAGTTCTCTCTCACTCTCTTTGCTTCATTCTAATACTCTTTGTACAAGCTAGCTCTCTTATAGAGTTACAGTGGCATATTCTCTTATTTATACGTTTGGTAACATATTGAAAACCTTCTTAGGCATTAATCAGAGTCATCAGACAACTTAATTTATCCAATTATTTAAAATGATATATTACCATATAATTTATAATGATAAACTTCAGAAACAAGTGCATATGTAAACCATTGCAGCAACAATCATGCTGTTTATCACAAACTATTCCATGCCAGCCAAATGGTTGCTGAGTAAAAAATTAAATGACACTTTTTATGGCGTATTTTTCAATACTGTCACTGTTTTAATAACTTATGTTTAAAAGACACCTATTATGGTAAACGGACAAAAATGCCTCCACAGTAACCTTCACGATTTTGGTTTTTTTCATTTCATTTCAAAATCTTCCATCAATGGAGGTGGAACTGACGAATCGACGAACACATGTACAACAACCATAACCAAACACAATAACGACTTTTGATTTCTCTGAAGAAAAAAAACGAAGTATTTAACTTTATCTGAAAACGAAAGGTTTCGAATTGAGGATCCGGTGTTGGAGAAGATGAACAGAACATTACACTCCATTGATTTAAAAAAAAGATGAAATCTCGTAAGTACACCCCACACTTTATCAAATATTTCATTTCTTTTAATTTCAGACAAATACTTTAAATAATAAAATATTATAAGATAATAATAATTATTATATATATATATATATATATATATATATTGGGAAGCCTTCTCTTTGTAATTTGAATATTGGCAAGGATAATCCTCATTGCAAAAATTCTCAGGAAAATAAAAGATTTCACTTTTTTTTTAATTAACCCTCCCTCTTCTTCGATGTTTGCAAATTTATAAGGACTTTCAAAACCAACCCAATTACAAATATACAAAATCTGACTGTGTAAGTAGGAAAAAAAAAACGTAGGAGGGTGAGTTTCCAGGTACTTGTAATGCTTTTATTATTTTTTTGTGATACTCAACCAGTTATGCATGAAAATTATTTTCAGTGAGCAGGTCCTCCATCTTTTCCGATCTAGGATGAAGCAGCCACCTCCATCTTTTCAGGCTTGGGAGAATGTTATTGAGTTCTCCAGATTTTTTTTCTATATTTTTATTTAATTATTTAATTCGCTTTAGTTTGTTAAAGTTTTGAAAATGTAAGATAGTTATAAAAATTAGAGTGGTGCTATTGGCACACTCATACTGATCTATTCATGCCTCACTTTTTAAAATTTTGATTTAATTAAATAAAATTAAGTGTTTTATTAAAATTTTGGTTTATTCCAAAACTACGAATTTTACTTAATTTTCAAACTTAATACATACCATATATGATCTCTCTATCTCTTATCTCTGTATCTATACACATCTCTATCACCTCCATTGATTGATTTATTTTTTTTCTTCTTATTTCTTGTTTTTTTAGTTTTTTTTTTCTTCTTATTTCATGATGGAAACGAAAAAATAAAAAATAAAAAATAACAGGGTACTTCAACACAACGACAACTTGATATCATTCTAAAGAAAAAATAAACTTTAAACTTATTTCCAAAGAATGAATTGTTTCCAGATGCTTACTATCATTGTCAGATAATTCTTGATTTATGTCATTTTTAGACAATTCTTTAAGATGTTCTTAGACAATTCTTCCATATTCTTGATATCGTTCTCAAACTCTTTCATAATATTTTAGATGTATGTAAGAAGCAGATTTTAGGGTTAAAGAGTTTTTTTTTTGAAGAAACAGATTACTGGTTTTTTTTTTTGGAAAAGGAATATGATATTTTAATAGATTTACTTTGTAGAAAATTTCTTTCCTAAATTGTATATCTCTTTAAGTAATTTTGATAAAGGAAAAAAAAGAATATTATATAATTAAAAAAGTGGGGCATGAATAGATCAGTAGGGGGGGTGCCAATAGCACTACTAAAAAATTATTATATCTTTTAATTAAAATATTTGTAATTTAATTTAAGGGTAATATATGAATGTTAAAATATATAATTTGTGGATATACATACAATTTTAGAAGGGTGCAAATATCGTCATTCTTTTTTTAAATCAAACATATATGGGCCGACCCAGCTGAGATATATGTCTAATATTTACACACAAAAATTCGAGCTCTTAGTTTTGAGGGGTCCTAGGAGACTAGGCATGACGCCGGTTCGGTTCGAACCGGCGAACCAAACCGGAACCGCCGCCAAAAAACCATAACCGAAACTGGGTTTTTCGGTTCCGGTTCCGATTCCGGTTCTATATTTTGAGGAACCGTCCGGTTCGAACCGGACTGGAATCGACGGTTCTGTTCCGGTTCGAACCGGACGGTTCCTCAAAATATATATATATATATATATATTTTTTAAACAGATCTGAGAATCAGATCATCATCTTCGACCTTCCTTCATATATATCTCTCTCTCTCTCACACACACACAAATCAACCCCAAATCACACATAACCCACTCACCCACCACTCCACCAAGCCACAGCCCACCACCGATCCACCATCTTCTTCTTTCGGCGGTTCGGTGACGCCGTCGGCCATCATGGCATCATCATCGACGTCGATCTTCTTCTTCTTTCTTCTTTCTTCTTCTTTCTTATTTTTTCTTCATTCTTCTACTTCTTACTTGGATCAAATAAGAGAGATGAGATTGGGGGTGGATTGTGTGTGTTTGAGTGGTTTGATTGAGTTTGTGGCGGTGTGTGTGTGTGTTTGAGTTTTGATTTTGTTTGTAGTGGTGTGTGTGTGTGTATAATCGAACGAAAGAGATGAGATTGAGGATGGATTGTGTGTGACCGTGTGTGTTTGAGTGGCTTGATTGGGTTTGTGGTGGTGTGTGTGTGTTTGAATTTTGATTTTATTTGTACTGGTGTGTGTGTATAATCGAACAAAAGAGATGGGATTGGTTATGGATTGTGTGTGACCGTGTGTGTTTGAGTGGTTTGATTGTGTTTGTGGTGGTGTGTGTTTGTGTTTGACTGTTTGAGTTTTGATTGGGTTTGTATGTGATATTCTGGGTTGTTTTTGTTTTAAGAAAAAAAATTAGAAAATAAAAACCGGTTCCGAACCGCAGAAACCGGTGGAACCAGACCGGAACCGGAACCTCCCTAAGGACGGTTCTGGTTCCGGTTCCGGTTCCTGTTCTAGTTCCCCCAGAACTGGAACTGGAACCGGAACCGGTGTCATGTCTATAGGAGACTGTCTAATTGGGCTCCCCTCAGGCCGGCCTTGTCCTGAAGTATATATAATAAAATTAAGGGAGAACTTTAAAACTAACCATAAAATTAGTGGGTTTATTGTTTTTATTCAAGATTAGCATTTTTATTGTTTTTACCAAAATTTCCACTATTTGGACAAAATGTCCTTCTTTATAAAAAAAATTCTCTATTTTCTTTTTCTTTTTCTTCCCCAAAAAAAGCAACTTTTTTCTATTTTTTTTTCTTTTTCTTCTTCTTCTTCCCAGACCTCTAGTATTATTATTCTTCTTCTCGGATGTGTTTAATTGTATCAGACTTGGTGTGTTTAATTTGGCGTTGCCCTGGTGTGTTTAATTGATTTACTATGGTGTGTTTAATTGAGTTGCCCTGGTGTGTTTAATTGGTCTGCACTGGTGTTTTAATTGAGTTGCCCTGATGCGTTTAATTGGTCTGCCATTGTGTGTTTAATTGAGTTGCCCTGATGTGTTTAATTGGTCTACCCTAGTGTGTTTAATTGGGTTGTCGTGGTGTGTTTAATTGATTTACGCTTGGTGTGTTTAATTAGTTTGTCTTTGTGTGTTTAATTGGTCTACCTGGTGTGTTTAATTGGGTTGTTGTGGTGTGTTTAATTGATTTACTCCTGGTGTGTTTAATTAATCTGCCTTTGTGTGTTTAATTGGTATGCACTGGTGTGTTTAATTGAGTTGCCGTGATGTGTTTAATTGGTGGTCTGGTGTGTGTAAAGAAATCTGGAAAAATTTCCAGATTTGAATATATTTGGAAATTTTCCAGATTTCCTTTTACAAAAAAAAAAAAAAATCTTTGAAACAATGAATCTCTAGTAAATGTTATTTTCTTTAGGAAGAAAATTTTGTTTCAATGGAACAAAGTCTGGAAAAAAAAAATTAACAAACATAATATGGAAAATTTTCAAATATAAACATTTAACAAATATTTTAAACAAACAAAATCTGGAGAAAAAAATTAACAAACATTATCAAAAATCATTTAACAAACATTTAACAAAATCTGGAAAAAAATATTTCCAGATTTTAACAAACATATTTTTTCAAATCTGAAAAATCATTTAATAAACAAAATCTGAAAAAAAAAAATTTAACAACATTTGTAAACAAATGAATTTTTCTTTAAACAAAATAAAATCTGGAAAAAAAAAGATTAATAAACATTTTAAACAAACAAAATCTGATTTTTTTAAAATATGGAATTTTTCAAACAAAAGGAAATCTGATTTTTTTTTAAACAAACAACATCCAAACTTAAACACAATCACAACCACCCTTAAAATCAACAGCTAACCAAAAAAATTTCAAAAAAAAAATCAACAACAACCAGATCTGCAAACCAAAAGAAAGAGAAGAGGAACAAAAAAAATTATTGGATTAAAGAGGAGATAGGCGTGAGAGAGGAGATCTGGAGAGGATATTTGATTGCAAAAAAAAAAAATTATGGTGGAGAGAAGAGAGAGGCGTGAGAGATAGAGAGAGAGAGAAAGAAAGAAGGAAGAAAAAAAAAGAGAGGCGTGAGACAGAGATTGAAGAGAGAAAAAAGAAAAAATATGGTTTTGACCAAATAAAGAGAGAAGAGGTAAATAAAATAATGAGGGGCATTTCAGTCTTCACAACCAATTATTGGGTAAAAACAATAAAAAACAATAAACCATTTAATTTTTTAACTAAAAAAAGCCTATTTCCTCTAAAATTAATAAAATAGAAAAAGAGAGATGGACAATGAGCATGAAGATGTCTTGCATAAACCGTCTATAACTCATCACTGAAAATATGGAAAAAATCATTTTCCCACCTATATTATGCCATATTGGTAATTCTTTCCCATATATTTTGGTTAATGACCATTTGCCCCCTCAAAGCAAAAGTATTCGCCAAATACCTTATATCGTTACTTTTTCTGTTAAAATGACAAACTAGCTGTTATCTTGAAGGAATTATGGTAACTTTACCAAATAAACAAAGGGAAATTATCATATATCTCCTTGAGGTTTACCATATTAGATAAACAATCTTATGCATAAGAGCCATACACTCTAACCAATCGAGCTACTCCAACTCGCTAATAAAAGATTGTTGATTTAAATATATATATATATATATAATGTTTAAAATAATTTAAATATGTTTATATAATTTTTTTTTATTTTTTTATTTTTATTTTTTTAGGTTTTTTTTATCAAATTGAAATAATATATTTTTTTGAAAAGGAAAAATATTCAAAAAAAAAGATAGAAAATATTTTATGGGCTTTGGTTTTCTGGATTTTCTAGGTTTCTTTTTGGTTTCTTATTTTCTTTTTCTTTTTCATAAATATGTATTTATATATCATTATTAAATATAAGTTTATTTTAAATTATATAAACATATTATATAAAAACATATTTATGAAAAAGAAAAAGAAAATAAGAAAACAAAAGGAAACCCATAAAATCCAGAAAATCAAAGCCCATAAATTTTTTCTTTCATTTTTTTTTGAATATTTTTCTTTTTCAAAAAAAATATTATTTCAATTTGATAAAAAAATCCAGAAAATAATAAAAATAATAAATAAAAATTATATAAAAATATTTATATCATTTTAAATATATTGTATATATATATATATATATTTAAATTAACAATCATTCATCAGTGAGCTAGAGTAGCTTAGTTGGTTGGAGCCTGTGGCTCTTAAGCATAAGGTTGAAGGTTTAATCCCTGATGGCATTAAACAAAATATAGGGGGGCGAATTACCAATATGGCATAATATAGGGGAAACAAATGATTCTTTCCCTTGAAAATACAAACACGTACGTGGCAGAGTCAAAAGTGACAAGCGCATTTATTCCCACATCTGACATCTTCTGTGGTGGAATATTTTCTCCTTTATATGTATGTTTACTCAAGTCCAAGTACAGATAGCTAGCATAAATCTCCATCTGCGAACTCCTTTCATTAGTACAATCGAACTTCCAAAAAAAAAAATACGGTCTTTATGCCAATCGATATTCATTGTGCACGGTCCGCATGCATAAGGGTCATCACTGACAGAGGGAAGGATGAGATGCACCTTACTGAAGCTCAGTGGAAACGAATATTTTGGCGGTTTGACACCGATAGCGATGGCCTTCTCAGCAAACAAGAACTTACCGCTGCCTTCTCCTGCCTTGGTATGAGATTTCCGGCTTGGCGAGCATGGCGAGCGCTATACCAATATGATGCTAACGGAGATGGATATATATCCGAGTACGAGCTCGATGTCCTTGTCAAGAATATGCTCAAAGAGGGTAAGAACAACAAACAAATCATCAGCGGCTACTTGCTTTAATGAGTTCTCTTAAGTGGTCTGTTTGAATTCCTATTAGTGAGGAGGAAATATATTGTTCTTGTTTTTTTATACTATTTTTTAAAAAAGTTTCAGAAGTGGTTGGTTTTTGATGAATATTTTTGTTTATTTATTTTTCATGTAAATTTTTTTTTTCAGACTATTCTGATAAAATGTCTACAAAAGAGAGGAGTAGTGACTATTCAAGTCAAAATGAGTTTTTTTTTGACAGCTGAAACATTTTATTAAAACAGGCAAGGAGGCACGCACAAACGGCCAAGCACACACCAGCCAACGACAAAAAAAACGCAGAAGCAGCCCAACAACAAGGCACACCCACAGCAAAACAGAAACAAAACACAACAGAACAAAACACGGAGAGGGGAAAACCAAACAGAACAGAGGAAGGAGTCAGCTATCCACCATACGTAAAAAGTCCCCCAAATTACGCGCACCCCTCTTGGCCAACAAGTCAAAATGCACCTACAGAGGAAAGGAACGTCATTAGATTGGAAGCACTTTATCACTAAGTACTGTCGACTTAATTAGAATCACAGTTAGTGTTGTGTGGACTGCTGGTAAGGGTTTTGAGCAAGTTTTTGCATATATATATTTTTCATTTTAAGCATGTTTTCAGGCTGTTATGTGATAAGTCCATTCACTCTTCCACTATTGTATAATAGAATATTGAAAATGTTGTTGGATGGAGATGAATCCTTATCCGATATTTAATATGCTATTTCACAACAAATTCGATTCCCTCCTTGGCGGTGCAGAATAAATATACCTGGGTTCGATTCTCTTATAAAAGTTTAAAAAGCATTTTTCTCTCCACTTTCCACACTTAATATTGATTTACCATAAAAATGGTTTGATTCCATTCCTATAAAATTGTGATTATAATTTTATTGATTTACCATTGTCCAATATAATTTGGTGATAAAAAACGTTCATTCAATTGACAATATTTCAGATTCGAGTGGTAGCCTGATAATGTTATCATGTTTGAATCGGTACGTACCACGATTGGTATATGAAATTTTTATTGATTTGTACGGGTTTTTAATTGAATATAAATTTATTTACACTTGGTTTCATATATATATATATATATATATATATATATATATATATATCTTTATCCATCACAAATTCTAACTTGAAGAGGATCCTCGAGTCCTACTTATGTTACCTACTCTCTAAATTGCTTCTCTATCAATTCCTTAAGGATGGTTCAGTTCTCTCTCTCACTATCTTTGCTTCATTCTACTACTCTTTGTACAAGCTAACTCTCTTATAGTGGCATATTCTCTTATTTATTTGATTGGTAGCATAGTGAAAACCTTCTTAGGCATTAATCAGACAACTTAATTTATCCAATTATTTAAAATGATATATTACCATCTAATTTATAATGATAAACTTAAGAACCAGGTGCATATCAGCATATGTAAACCATTGCAGCAGCTATCATGCTGAAAAGATCACCAACTATTCCAAGACGGATCAGTGGTTGCTTTAGATTAAATATAAGCATCAAGTTTAATTTATACATTACATCCAACCCCGAATTTTAACAATCGAAACCTTCACCCCATTGACCAAAGTATTTTACATGTGCAGTGTAGTGTAGCAACTTGTATTTTACATGTAAGATGCTTATAGATCAAAGTATAAATATTTTTGGCAGTAAAATCTTGGGCTTACAAACCTTCACTTTGTTTCTATGGAAAACCAATTTTGTAAAAGATGATTTGTAGTTGTGAATCAAAACCTTGTTCAAAGTTTATACACACATCATAATGACGTGGTAAGGTGATTTGTAGTTGTCAAGTAGATTACTGAATAATGTGGTAGTTGCAAATCATCTTGCCACATTTTTTAAGCAAAGTTTCGAGATAATGTAACATAACTATTTCATGAAATACGCTCATACTTAGTCTCATTAGAAGAGAACAACTGCCTGCTTTTGTCAAATTTTTTGTGGTAGGTCAATGTCATAGATGTTTGCAAGACTACTTGTTATCAAAGATGAAGAAACATAGAAGATATTAGTTGCATGATTAATGGCTCTGAATTAAAATTAATCGCTTCAAATAACAACGAATTTACATTCTGCAAAGCAGAAGTAACTTGAAGCAAACACAATCAATAGACATTTAAAGAGCTTAAGCAATCCATAAATACTGACCAAAGAACTAAAAGTAAATGTTGAATACTTAAAAGAACCAAGCAAGAAGAGAAGCAATGGCTGCAAGAAAAGCTGGAACACCTAGAGCTGCTCCAGCGCTCTCCATCGGTGATGGTGCAATTCCCCCGACATCTTCGGCCACATTCGCAGCCCCAAAAGTAACAAAAGCCAGAAGAACCATGATGTAGATGGTGAAAGTCATGCTCATTTTGTAACCCTCCATTGATAAACAACAGGTGGGACTTGGGAGTGAGAAGCTGATCAGTAAATGGAAGCAAGCAGAAGAGGGCCTTGTTTAGAGCGAGTAAAAAGAAACTGTCCAGATGGTTTTATAGGGACATTTTGTATGTATAATTAACAAGTCTGCCAACTATTTCGTGTTGGTTTAATGGCAAACAAAATCATTTGAAGGTGGTGTGCAGTGCTGTCAACATAATTTTTATTTCTCACTCCACTAAACTCTGAACCAGCCTGGACAGACTTTGTAGTATGCCCTATTTTATCTGCTTCCAGCCAAATTACAAGCTTGTAGCATGTGATAATTGCAGCGTTTTGGTGGTAAAGACAATCATTTAGTTTAATAATGTCTCAGGTTCGAATCGTCATATTGCATATGATATATCCAAAAAATAAAATAACATGTTTTGGTTGATTACGTTGTAATCATACCTGGACATAGTGCTGGCTATAATATTTCTCATGCTTTTGGTTGATAGAAATATATAATTGAAACAGTGGTGTCAAATTAACCCTATTAATTCAAAGCTTGCTTTTCAAGTAATGAGGGGCATGTTAGGGTATCGGAGGGCTGATATTTGTACTGATACAGACATTATATGAGCATTATTTATTCAATCTGCCATGTGGTCAGTCCCCTTAAAAGAAGAGAGCATATATTTTTCTGAAAACTTGGCTGGACATGGAATGGTTTGGCTTGTGAGTTGTGGCATGGCCTACAGCTTTTTGCTAGACATCCTGGATTCCTGCAGGGCGGTTTACCTGTACACTTTCCTTCATTTTGAGATCATTCGTTCAGGTTTCTACCTCCAATTTCATCGGTAAAATAGAGAGAGCAATTGATTTTCAACTTCTCAAATTCGCTTTTTATGAAATGTAGACGAGACTTGTTCTGCACAGAACAAACAGATGGAGACAGACAACATTGGATCATCAGATGCATTCAACGGTTTCAAATGCAATGTCTGCATTTTTTCTTTCAAATCACGACGCTCAGACTAGCTAAGAACTGAAATACGGTGTCTCTTTGTTCCTGGTTAGTAGTTCCTACCATGAAGTTTAATTTCTTGGATAAAGTTAATGTATGCATATATATACGAAATTTTACACACACTAACTATCATCACAATTTTTACTAAAGTGATATTAACAATTGGGTTGACAGTGTCACATTATTTGTCAATCTCAGATTCTCAGCTACCAAACTAAGCTATTACAGGAATTGTGATGACAATATTGAAATAAAAGTTGGGATATATAGTGTCACTCCTCAAATTTATCTTAGCATCAGAGCACACAGACCATAATAACCCCTTTTAGGCTACATCAAATCGATCCCGACTTGGCTGATTGCATCAAACAAAACTACCATGTTTACCCAATGCCTGCATGAAATCCAATTTTGGGAAGTTTTACCGATTAAATTAACACTAATTTGTTATAATAAACGATTAATAATTATGATTTCTGATTAGGCTTCAAACTCTTTCACAAGGGTTCACATATCAATATCTTCACAGCAAAAATATAATTCAAGAGCAAATGATCATTTAACTCAGACATGCAAAATTAATCATCAAATTTAAATCATTAATGGCGGTTCTGTACTCTACAAAGCAAGAACTGGAAGTATAGTAGTATACAGAGCCAACAAAATACACGATGTAATTTTGCACCCAAGATGAGAAATGTAAGGTCCAATTTAGCATTGCTATGTCGTGGGAAGAATTGTTTTTGGATCTGTTATGGGAAGAATCAGCCGAGTGTTTTGTAAACTGATTTGTAAAAGTGCTATGAGAACCAAAAGCAATTTCAATGTGTTTGGTAAACTTGAAATAAAAAGTGTTGTGACTGTGTAAAGTTACTAAAAAGACATAGTTGTAATGAAGGTTAATATTTGAAGTAAAATAATAATAATAATAATAATTATTTCTCCTTTTCTGTAAAATATAATAATAATAAATAATTTTGTTATTTTATATAAATATTAAAAGAATCCTTATATACATGTACATATATAGGTATAACCACTAACCAGTACTCTTAACTAAAATTTAATAATATATATCATTCAATATGCAAATAAATTCACTTGGAATATTAATTTATCAGCATGCTCATGTTCATGCCGTGCTGTAGCGCGTTTTCATAAAAGACAAAGGATAAAATAAGAAGTTTGGTAAAAATTCATTTAAAATTTCACTGTAGCGCGTTTTTAAAATTGCTTTCCCAGGAAGCTGATTTCCAAAAGCTACAAATTGTAGCTTCTCAAAAACTCAGTTGGTAGAAGCTAAAAGTGCCCAAAAGAACTTCCCTAAAATTTTTCCAAACACCTTATCACTAGTCCGAAATCACTTTTAACCTCAAAAGCAGCTTGAGAAGCAATGCCAAACTGGGCCTAAGTTATGTATGACATGCTTGATCTGGTAAAGTCGATGCCTACTTGAAAAATATTGTGTCATCACTTCCAAGTTATGTTTGTTCATCATTGGATGCAGCTTTTTGTTTCTCCAGCAATTTGCGAAGATAAGCCTGTCTAAGCTTCTCACGAGCTTCTGCTTGCTCTTGCCTGCGCAATTTGGGCTCATATGCCTGTTCTCTAGCTTGATTTACTTCTTCATGAACATCCCTGAAAAAAAGAGCTAGGGGTACTTGCCTCAGTTTTACGACATAAAGATAGATCATAATGTATGAAGTGTATAGGCAGACTACAAGGATAAGATCAAACATATATAGGAAACAATGACAATTGACAAGATGAGCCAAATTTTATGCAACAGATCGAATTTCCAGCTGTTGTACAGAATTTGTTTAGCTCAAACTACATTTGCAAACATTCATATTTCAATGGTGGGAATGGTGAGAAATATCACCTTTTTGAATATGAGTTGCACCGACGTCACTGCTTTAATAAGTTATGTTTAAAAGGCGCCTATTATGGTGAACTACCAAAATTGCCCTTAAATAATCATTTTTCTATTGTCTTTGTACTTTCATCTCCATACTTAGAACACTGAACTTGTCTGTTTCTCTCTCTACAATAAACTTGTTTGAAAATAAACTTCTCGACATCCTTCAGCACAACAAGATAACATATTTCTGAAATACTTCTTTTTTATCCTACATTTCTGAGTATGAGTTTTGTAACACTTTAACCGTTCCTTTTGTAAACATGAAGGTCGTTTTGTGAAGTTTGAATCTGGGAATTTTGAATCTCCGAGCTTTTTACTAAATGCTCCGAGCTTTTTGAGCCTTTACTAAAAAGCTCGAAAGAAAGTTAAAAAAGCTCGAAAGAAAGTTAAAAAAGCTCGAAAAAAGTTTAAAAAGCTCGAAAAAAAGTTTAAAAAATGGCTCCGAGCCTTTTCAGAAATGTTTCGAGCTTTTTTTAAAAATGGCTCCGAGCTTTTTCATGAAGGCTTCGAGCTTTTTCCTGAAGGTCTCGAGCTTTTTTAAAAATGGCTCCGAGCTTTTTCATGAATGCTCCGAGTTTTTTCATAAAGGCTTCGAGCTTTTTCATGAAGGTCCCGAGCTTTTTTTAAAATGGCTCCGACCTTTTTCATAAAGGTTTCGAGCTTTTTCATGAAGGCTCCGAGCTTTTTCATAATGGCCCGAGCTTTTTTATGAATGCTCCGAGCTTTTTTAAAAATACGGGTAGCTCGACCACCGCGAGCTCGGCGGGGAGCTCGACCCCCGAATGCGTTTGCGTAGCCACTCCATCACCGCTCGAGTGATTGCCTGAGTTTCAATCGGATTTTCTCTCTCTACTTCACAACTTTGTCACTGTAAACTGAATGAAAGAAATCTGATGTGAAACAACTATTGGGGGTATTTTTGTCCGTTCACCATAATAGGTACCTTTTAAACATAAGTTATTAAAGCAGTGACATTGTTGAAATACCACCTCCAAAAAGTGCTGTTTATTTTTTGAGCCCTATTTCAATGGCCCCCAACTTCTCTAGCATGACACTAGCTCTTGAAGAATTTTATGTTTGTCTTCACCAAAGTGCAATTCTACGTACAGATAACTCAAAAGTGAATTTCTCTTCCCAAACATTTCCATTTTCTCTTTTTGCATATAATTTCCTACTTTTCTCTCTTTATTTTCTCCCATTACAAATTCCCAACTTGAAGAGGAAATTAACGAGGTATATCTCCTCCTCGATTCCTACTTATTTTACCTACTCTCTAAATTGCTTCACTATCAGCTCTTAAGGGCGGCTTAGTTCTCTCTCACTCTCTTTGCTTCATTCTAATACTCTTTGTACAAGCTAACTCTCTTATAGACTTACAGTGGCATATTCTCTAATTTATACGATTGGTAACATATTGAAAACCTTCTTACGCATTAATCAGAGTCATCAGACAACTTAATTTATCCAATTATTTAAAATGATATATTACCATATAATTTATAATGATAAACTTAAGAAGTGGAAATGGTGAGAAATGTCACCTTTTTGTCTCGCTGTTGCACCAACGTCACCGGTTTAATAAGTTATGTTTAAAAGGCACCTATTTTGGTGAACTACCAAAATTGCCCTTAAATAATCAATTTTTAATTGTCTCTGTACTTCCATCTCCACACTTGAAATACTGAAGGCAGTAACTCCTCTCTTTCTCTCTCTACAATAAATTTCAAAACTATTCAACGTTCTTCAGTAAGCACAACAAGGTAATATGTTTGTCTGAAATACTGTTTTTTATCCTTCATTTTTAAAAAAACGTTCCTTTTGTAAACATGAAACTGGTTTTGTGAATATTGAATCTGTGAAATTTGAATCTCCGATGCTGTTAATAAAAAGATCGGAGCCTTTGAAAGTGCTTGGAGCCTGTTTGAAAAAGCTCGGACACTGTTTGAAAAAGCTCGGAGCCTGTTTGAAAAAGCTCGAGCCTTTGGAAAAAAGGCTCGAGCCTTTAGAAAACAAGCTCGGAGACTTGAAAAAAGCTCGAGACTTTGTAAAACAGCTCGAGCCTTTAGAAAACAAGTTCGGGACTTTGTAAAAACGCTCGGACTTTGTAAAAAAGTTCGGGACTTTTGTAAAAAAGCTCGGGAATTTGTAAAAAAGCTCGGGAATTTATAGAAAAGCTCGGGAATTTGTAAAAAAGCTCGGGACTTTTGTAAAAAAGCTCGGCACTTTGTAAAAAGCTCGGGACTTTGTAAAAAAGCTCGGCTCTTTTGGGAAAACCCTCGGAATCTTTGGAAAAAAGGTTGGAACCTTTACCAAAAGCTCGGAAATCATAGTAAAAACCTCGGAAACTATTTTAAAAGTCTCTGAGCCTTTTCCATAGCTTTTATGTTTGTCGTAATGGTTTGTGGTGATGAATGTTACAGAAGAATGAATCGGGTGAGAATAGTAATATCTTACAACGGTCGATGGGAGTAGTTACCCGATGGAAGTCAGAGGTTTGTTGGATCCGATAACCAAGGAATGTATGTGTCAAAGAATATGAGTTACGAAGAATTGGTGTCGATCGTGCATACCGTTGTGAAGTATGATGTAAACAAATACAATGTTGATCTATAGTCAATATCAATCGTTCCTGGCGCTACATGTCGCACATTTGTAAGAAATGACGATGATGTTCAGTTTATGCTAGGGGAAAATCGGGTGATCCCTCAAGTATGTGTTAGTCTAATTGAGAGGGCAACTGGAGATGTGATACGGAATGATATTCCTGCTCCTGAAAATACCCAACCATTTGGATCCGCTAGCGGTAGCAACCAAGTGTTCACACAAAGGAGTGCCACTGAAGGTGGGAAAACATATGTGCTGTCCAACCGGTAGTGGTCGACCATGCAGATGTTGGTGAACCTCAATTCGACGATGTGTTTGGTTGTCGATTTGAGATGAATGATGGGCGGTACAATGAGCAATACAATGAGCAATACAATGAGATGTACAATGAGGAGAACACTGAACCGAACCTTGGGCCTAACCAGGAGGTGGATAATGAGGCAAATATTGATCTGGTAGATCATGTAGAGAACACCGATGAAGATCATGTCCAAATTCAAAGACGTGGAAGACGTGTAGAAGGAGTTAGTTGCACTAGAGCAGATATGCCCGGTACTTCCGAGGTCCGGCATAATGTATCTGCAGATGATTCTGATAATACCACAACGTGGGTTATTCCCGGAGCAGATTCATACTCGTTTGGGATTAGTAGAAGCACAACCTTGGTAGCAGAAGAACCTACAAGCATGATTTATAAAGGCCAGTTCTTTCCGACTAAAAAGGATTTGAAGAGACTAGTTGGCCTTTTTGCAATGCGGCAAAACTTCGAATGGAAGGTGAAAAGGTCCAATAAGACAACGTTACATCTTGTTTGTTTGATTGACAACTGTACATGGAAATTAAGAGCGGTGAGAAGAGATGAAGGGACGTACTTCCAAGTAAGAAGTTTTGTCAATGAACACAGTTGTCCATTGGAGGAGATTCACCGTCGCCACCGATAAGCTAATGCAGATATAATTGGAGAAGTGGTTACACCTAGACTTCAACAACCAGATGGTCGTCTCATGCGTCCCAAGGATATAATCGTCGATATGAAAAAAATGTATGGCATCCAAATCATGTACAGTAAGGCATATCAAGCCTTGCATTATGCATTGTCACCGACCTATGGGACACATGAAGAAACCTTCCAACTATTACCGTCTTTTGGTTACGTGCTGGAACAACAAAATCCCGGTACAATCACTGACTTACAGTGCGCTGACGACGGTAAATTTCTTTACTTTTTCATGTCGTTAGGGGCCTCAGTTAGAGGTTTTCGGAGGTGCATGCATCCGGTTATTGCAGTTGATGGTACCCATTTGAAGGGAAGATTCGGGGGTACAATGTTTGTTGCAATTGCCCAAGATGGAAACGAACAGGTGTATCCAATTGCTTTTGGGTACAGTGACTCCGAAAACAACCTTTCATGGGAATGGTTTTTGGATTGCTTGAAAGGTGCCCTTGGTCATATAGATGATCTGGTTTTTATTTCCGATCGACATGCAAGCATTGAAGCAAGGATTTCTAAAGTGTTCCCTTATGCAACCCATACCATATGTTGTTGGCACTTTGCTGAAAATGTAAAGAAGCGATTTCACAGAAAAGATGTTGCCAGCTTAATGGACAAAGCCGCTAGAGCGTACACTGAATTCAAATATAACCGGTACATGGGTGAGTTACGTAACCTGTACAAGAATGCTTTCGATTATGTTGAATCTGCCGGTCCACACAAATGGTCTCGTGTTTACTCTCCCCAACGAAGGTTCAGGGTGATGACAACAAATGTTGCAGAGTGCATAAACTCATGCCTTAAATTTGCACGACAACTCCCTATGTTGACATTGGCAGAGTTCATTAGGAATATGTTACATTGTTGTTTTCACGATCGACATCGAGCTGCACAGTCCATACGTCATCAGTTAACCGACGCATCACATCTTATGATGCTACAACGGGTCGAGAAGTGCGGTTATATGACGATCAATCCAGTGGACTGGAACATTTTCTCTGTCAAATGGTCCGGAAAGCAGTGGACTGTTGACTTAGCCCGGAAGACATGCACATGCAACAAATTCCAAATGGATCATTTTTCGTGTTCTCACGCACTCGCAGCGGCAAGGTACATTAACAGTACACAATTATACGTTATATTAAGCAAACGTGATTGTCACTTTTTTCATTGCTTTTGTAGGGAGCAGAACTTGGATTTCACATCGCTGTGTTCGGACTACTACAAGAGACAGACACTTATTGATGCATACTTAGTTCCTATTATGCCTATTGGCCATCCTTCTTCATGGGTAGTGCCGTCCGACATCGCTGAGCGGGTGGTTTTAAATCCAAAGACCAAGAGACAATCAGGTCGCCCGATGAAGGGTCGACATGCATCTTCTTCCGAGAGGACAACCACCCAATCATGTAGAAGATGTGGACAATCAGGTCATAATAGCAGGAGGTGTTCTAATCCACCCTTGATTAATGAAGGTCCGAGCAGAATTGTTCCCGAGGAATACCGTCGCAAGTGAAGCGTATGTCATCAAGTTAGACATAACAAACAGACGTGCCCACACAAGGAATCTGCCGAGGAGTGTTAATTATTGTTTAATTAACTTATTGTTTAATTAACATAACAAACAGACGTGCCCACACCGAGCCGTTCATACTTATTGTTTAATTAAGTTGGGGTGTTAATTATTACTTGTGTTATTGTATAAAATGCGTGTGTTGTACTTGTAAATGCAAACACTTTAAATTTTAAACAAAAAATTTGAAATTTGAAAGTTCATTACTATAATTGTTTGTACATCGACAACTACAACATCTAATGGGGCTTGGAGTTACAAAAAATCTCCACAGCCATTTTCTCCCGTATGGTGCACATATCTTCTTCTGACTAGTCGAACGTCTTCCTGTTCGCCAGTACGTACTCCATCAATCTCAAGGTATGAGCACCATAGTTACCCCTGCGACTCAGCACATGAACCACAGTTACAATTGAAGTTTAATAAAACAAACTTAAAGTTTAAATGATGTTCGTACAGTCATACCCTCTAGTCTGTTGGGGCACATGTGTTGTAGACACCATGCTTACCCCAAAGGGCCTATTCCGCTTCTCATACTTCGCCTCGCCCGTTGGTCTGGCATCGTGAAACCCCACCTGATGCAACATCCAGGGTAGAAACCACCGCAATGGAGCGACCTGCTCTTTCCTGATCTGTAGGGGGACTTCCTGTCTGAACGGGTCTAGCAGGTGGATCTTCCCGACAGTAAGGTCAACGCTGGCCACGAGCCAATGCTGGCCACCAATGTTGCACGGAATAAGGACCTGTACCAAGTGTTCAAGATATTGTTATGGTCAAAATAAGAATTTTTAACTAAACACATTGAAACCATAACTGTATTTTGCTCACCGCGTCAACCTCGTGCCATGGTCGGTTCCCTACCGGGAGCAATCCACGTACCGTCATCAGATCTTCAGGGGACCACCTGTACTTCAACATAGACCAGTTTTTCGGGGCTTTGCCCACAGCATCGCGAGGCATGATTCTCCGCCACTGAAACTCCAGCATTGACTGAAAATAGATAACGAACTGAAACGTTAGAAACAGGATGAAACACAACAAACAGATGTGCGAAAACAGTACATTTGAAACACTTACATAGAACTGAGAATCTAGTAGGTTCATTCTCTGAATGTAGACAGTGGGGAATGCTCGCTGACGCTTCGGTAAAATATGCAGGTACGCGTCCATATGCTGACAATATAAACATTATACATTGTTAGTATTCTTCCATACGTTAAACAAACTTAAAAGACAATCGAAGTAAGGAAAGTACCGTGTCCTCCAACTCCATAAAGTTGGTTTGCAACCGGTGGAACCAAGTCACAGGCACGGGGGTCATCAGATCCACATCACGTCTGCGTAATTTTCAATTATTTAGGAAAACAACTAATTTAACTTAGGTGTTTCAAAATAAATTCACAATATTTTAATACTTACAATTCCCCCGTCATGTTCCTCTTGTAGGCTTTGTAAGCCGCAAGCTGGTCAGCGTCTACCAAATCATTGGGCCTGAATATATGTGCTGATGACATGGGCAGTGTCCTTAGCCTCTTCGGCCGACAGGGGTCAGTGTATGGGCTCATCAACTGCCAGCCTCGTTTGCACATCCGCTGCTGCCTATACTGACTGTGGACCACTGAGGGGTGTTGGGAGGAGGAACTTTGTCCCTGTGGATCACGTCGAGGGCTCCGGTGGGATGGGCTGTGTCGGGATGGACCGGCAGTGTCACTAGGGGGTGAGGTGTGACGGGATCGAGTAGAGGAAAGCGGTGTCGGATGGACCGCAGAGGTGCTCCCTATGGATCGCCTGGTCAGGTCAGGAGTGTGGACTGTACGGGAGGAGGGACTCTGACCCAGTGGACTGAACGAGTCCGCTGTGTGGTCCTGGATATGAACAGGAGGATCCACATCCTGTACCTCCATAAGCAGCGGATACTCTAATATCGCCTGGGTAACTGTCTCCCCAAATACTCTTGTATCTGTGCCACCAGAGACTTGCATCTGCTGGTCTCGTACTGTATCTCCAGCTGTTGGACCTGCGTCTGAGGTCCATCAGCCTCCGTCGTAGGTCCGGTGGCTGGGTCTGTCCCCCCGTCTCTGTCTGTACGGGGAGAGTCTCGATCATGGGAGGGTGGACCATCCCTGCCAGACTGTGATGTCGAACCCCACCGCCCCCAGAGAAAGTCCATCACCTCCCTATACTGCCTATCCCGTTCCCGATCACTCTTCTGGATATCCTCCCGTAACGCAGCGACTGCATCCATCACATCTTGGATTTTTCGTTCCTGTCCTGAAACAAAATCATTATTGTCAGTACTAAAACCCAACACTTGTTTCAACATAAATAATGCATTACACCATTTTTGACATACCTAGCGATGCCCTCCAACGTCTTCTCGTGAATGTACTCCATCGGGTATCGCAAATCGAACCTGTCTGCGCCTAAGAGGACTCCCAGCGACAAACTCCGGGTCTGAACCCTCCGTATCCGGCCTGTGCCTGAGGGGACTCCCACTGGGGGAACTCCTGGTCGGAACCCTCTGTATGACTGGGTCCGACAGTCGTATGATGTAAGGGATCCGGTACCGAGCAGTCTTGTCCATCGGCAGCCATATATAGACTGCCTCCCTCATTTATGCCCTCGTAGTACCGTGCAACCCTCTCAGCTGCTGTCGGCACTAGTGCAGTCCTCGCAAACATCTGAAATCGTTGTTAGACCATTGTATTTGTATAATCATAATATGTAAACACTTTAACACAATAGATCCTTACCCTGGCTAAGAAATTTTTTTTTGTCCAGCTTGTCCGACCTTGGTTGCTTTTGCAATTGCCATTTCAGCATACGGGGGGACAACTCAATCTGCCTACGAGTCCCAAATCGAGTCCCAAATAGGGTCCCAAGCTCGGGGATAACCTCATACGCAAATACCTATGTAAAAGAACAAGTTATTCAGAATCCAATCATTTATTCCGTAACTCATGTAAAAAAATATTCAGGTTTTCAAACGATACAAATTCTAAATTCTCACCAACAGTGCGTGAGCTAGACCGTAAATGTTGTACGTCTCCACCGTGTGAACGTCAGCGCCCTTTTCCTGCTGTCGTCTCTCATACCGCACACGTCGACAGTTTAACGCATTCTTGAATCCAATAATGGACTGCCTATACACGTGGACACCCCACGGGAATGCATCAAAAGCGTCCAAGTCCTCGACTAGCCGGATATGCCATAATGGAACTTTATCTCTCTCGTCCAAGCCCATCAATATCCAGTTTAGCATATAAAGGAGGCACAGCTTCACAGCATCGTACTGCTCCTCAAACCTCTCTCCCCAACCAACCTCATTGTAATCTGACTGTCCTTCCTTTTGTTTTTATCGACAGGCATCTGAATACATTGCAACATCATATGCAGAGCTAAGGAATAACAATTCTAATGCAAAGGTTGGTCTCCATAATTTGTTAGCTAACCATACCAGGAATAATTACCACAATAATATTGTTTTTAATCATCTAATATGTTGCTTGGTATTTGTAGACTGGGGGAACGCTTCCAATTACGGCCAGAACCTTAGAAACTATAATACGTCTCTCAACTGCTCATGCCAAACTGAAGTTGAGCAGGAAGGTACCTACTTTATGTCACTGATATGCTTCTCTATCTTTGGATTTATGTTCATTGTTGTCTTTTGGTTTTTAGAAATTGACTTGATCCTTTGAATTTAGTCTTTGAATGAAGAGGCGCAAAGGATGTTATCATGCTTGTAGGACTAAAATGGGCCTGCTAGTCTTTCTTATGAATTTATGGTTTATTTACATTAAGTATGTGAGCATGGACACATAATAGAGTATTATAAATCTATCTTGGCAGGTTTCAAAGTCTGATGTTGAAGCTGCCCTAAAAGTTTTTAATTTTGCAATCTATCACAAAGAATTGAATGAGATGGAGGAGCGTGAACAAGAGAGGCTGATAGAATCAGAGAGAAATCGCAGAGTTGAGCAGCATACTGGCAGAAATGGCAGAGTGGAACATGATACTGCTGTTAATGAACGGTGAGTGTAATAAGTCACACTTCTTTTGTGAGCAAAGTTCATATACATCGCCACAGAAGCATGCTTATTTTTGTTTGCGAAGTTATATACATTAATGTTGAAAGTCATTGCTTAAACTAGGGCCTGCCATTGTTTGTATGATCATACCTTTAGTATTTATATGTTCATTAACTTTTGCACATCTCAGTGAGTGGACTACAATGAGCTTGTGGGTACTGTTCTTGATCATTATTAAAGTGTTTCCATATCATCTGTATATGTGCATCTTTTATGTTAGATGCACAGAACATTTTACATTGCACTCTATATTTACATTCTTAAAAATCACTTCACTTTTCTATTTGTCAGCATTTTGATTTCTTTTTAATTTGAACAAACCAAAGGTGCAAAAGTACATTAAATATGTTAAGAAAATAGAATAAATGCAAAGATTGACCAATTTAACATCAACGTTCTTTATTATCAAATTTATTTTCTTTATAACTTGGTTTAAATATAGTTAATAAATAGTAACTCGTAAATTGCAAATTACAGTAAAAATGAAAGCATGCTTTTTTTTTTTTCTAGATTCAAGATTACAGCAATAGGGGTTATTGCCTAATTTACTAACGAAAGCTTCAGGCTGCCCACTATATATATACTTGTGAAGTCTTGAAAAGTGGCAACTGCAGGCTAGGACCAAGTCTTGATTGCATTACCTTGCTTTTCTTTGTTGTGCAATGCTTGCTTATTGATATTCTGCTAGTCAGTTAATGAATTAGGTTTAAAGATGTGCTTTCAACGTAGAGGAGTTTTATTCTGTGACATACTTCCTTTAACTCCTGCTGTTACTTTATTAGTGAGACTAGAATTTGTGATAGTTGACCTTATTATCATTCTTGCTTTATTAGTACAACGGATGCAATGGATGTAGATGAATCTCCTGCAGCAGGTGAATCGGCCGTCGATGTCTCTCCTGAAAGGTCTGTTCATAGCAAGTACTTGCATAGTTGCAATGTCATATATTTTGTTGACCTGAATTTCTCAATTTATTGCTGTTACTCGTCTCTTCTTATATAGTTCTAAATATTTTCCCTTGCTGGCTTGCAGGATCGAAGCATTTAATACCATATTTGGTCAACATATGAGGGCAAATCGCTTGGATTTAATAAACATTGCAGATCTAGAGGAAGTTGTCAACACTGGATCAGATGCTCGTTACTCAAGAGCAGAGATAATACTCCTATTAGAGGTGAAGTTGATCTTTAGTAAATTTATTAAACTGATGTCAGTAAAGCAGTTTAGGAAGACAAAATTTTAAATTTTTTTGAAAGAACTTTAAGACTAGTTTGCTTCTGAGTCCTTACTGGTCTCTACTTTAAGAAAAACTAATCAATAACCTTAAACTTTTTATAATTGTTCAGAAACTGCAAGATGACAACAGATTGATGATTGCTGATGATATGGTGGTACATATGATATCCTGATCTGTAAGAAGTGCACAAGCGAAAAAGGAAAAATATAACAAGGTTTGTAGCTCTTCTGTCAATCCAGCTTTAAATGATCCCCTTTATGCATTCTCTGGTTGGATATTTGTAGTATTGATGGTGTGTAATTATATTCATTATACTTTCTGCTGTCTGTTTAAACAACTGACAGGTACTTTTGAATACCAGGTTTATAAATTTTCCAGCAGAGCACACAATTGAAATGGATATAAATGGCCTGAATTTGAAGTTGATGAAAGCTGGAACAGAGAATTGCAGTGATCCATTTTGCAGATAATATATGATATTATTAGGCAGCGAGAATATGTATTTTCAATTTGTCATATATTTATATTTGCCACTCAATCCAAAATCCCATGTATTCCATGCTTCTTCAGTGTTAAAGACTTTGTAAGCCTAGGACATAAATTCTTGTCATCATGACCCTGCTAGACAACAAAACGCAGCAACGGAAACTTGACTTGTTTATGGATTTTCATTTCTCTGATTTATTTTTATCAGGGGCAATGCAGCCATGTGAACAAATTGTGCTTATGTTTCCCATGGCATGTCTTTTGCTCAGTGTATAGGCTTTACTAAATACACTCACCTCCTCAAGTTAGATATCAATTATACATTTATCTATTCATACCTCACTTTCTCTTAAAATTTAACTAATAAAAAAATCAAATTATCCTTAATTATTAAAATTTATAAATAAAGATAATCTTTCTATAAAAAAAATTTAAATTATAATCATTGAAATATAATTAAAAAATAATGCTAAAATGATATATTATTATATTATATGAATTGAAGACTGAAGTAGAGCAACGTGGCAGAGTAATGACTTGGTAATTAGAGGAAGCCAGAGGAGTTCAATTGTGGATTTGTAGTCTATGGCGGTCACATCTCTGATTCTCAGAAACTCACCCAGAAGTCTGTGGACTCAACACTCTTACCATTCCCATCTCCCAATTACTCTCTCCACCACACCCAAAACCAGCAGGTCTCTTTCACTCAATTCCACTAAGGTAACACTAAACTCCACTTATAATGCACTTACTCTTTGGTTGCTAATAACTCCTTCAAATTTCAGATATTACAGTCTTTTTTAGTTACTCTAGACTATAAAGATTTCTAATTTAATGTTTTTGTTCTGGGTTATTATTGAATTCTATGAAATTAGTTAGTTGTAGTTGTAGAATGTATACTCAATATTTCTATATATTATTTGTTGTTAGATGGAAGCAAGTGAAATAACTGAGGAAGTAACAGAGAATGTGAGTGTGAAGAAGAAGATTTTTGTGGCTGGAGCAACTGGAAGTACCGGTAAAAGGATTGTTGAACAGCTGCTAGCTAAGGGTTTTGCTGTCAAGGCCGGAGTTCGCGATTTGGATAAAGCTAGAACTACTCTATTAAATGACAACCCAGATCTTCAAATTGTTAGTTCTTTCTACTTCTGAAATCAGGCTTTAATTAGAAACAGAAATTCAATTGGGTTTTTTTTTTTTGTTTTTTTTTTGTTTTTTGTTTTTGTTTTTTTTTCTAAAATTGAATAACTATATTGGTTATCTTTGGATTTTTGGTGGCATGTATGAGCATTTTTTTACTTTGCAGGTGAAAGCGGATGTGACAGAGGGTTCTGAAAAACTAGCACAAGTTATAGGTGATGATTCGGAAGCTGTAATATGTGCCACAGGGTTTCGGCCTGGTTGGGATCTTTTTGCTCCTTGGAAGGTAAATTGCTTTTCTATTCAGAAGATGATACTCACTTATTTTCACTTATTTCATTACCTTTCTGTAAACCATAATTGATGTTGACAAACAAATTTAATTATGCTATGATATTTATGTTTAAAGCCTTGTCTCGGTTTAATCTTAATCAACTCTCATTGATATTGCAATGCCTTAACCCAAGAGTTTTAGGTTCATGTTATTATGTCACAATAATCTTTTTAAAGTGCGGCTAGAGTTATAGCATGAGATTAGTGCTTTGATCTTAGCTCCATACATATTGTTACAGCTCATGTTACTTAATGTTTAGCACATACATAAGGAGGAGGTAATAATCAACGGTTCTTTGTATAGTTATTCAAAACCATACAACTTTGCGCAGGTGTTGCAAACAAAAGGGTTTTGTAGTTAAGGATGATATCTTGTTCTATTTCAATCCTTGCCATTTGATGGCGTTAAGCTTTTGAAACTTGTCAGTGATGTTAGAGAGAATAAAATACATGCTACTCTTATGATTTTGAAAATCAACTCATATAATAGGGAACTAGTGATGATTGTGATTGTGGTGATGCTGCCTCAATTACAGTATTGTTGACAACACAAAGTAGTTTGTGAATAGGGCCACATTATTGATGTAGAAAGGTCTCCATTAAAAGACACCACTGGACAAGGTTGTGAAAGTGTATTTTCAAACAACTATTTGAGTTTTCAAAAACATTTTACTAATGATTACAGACACCAATTAATAGAGGCAATGTTAAGAAATTTGGACTATTTTTTAAGTGAGCTAGTGTAGGTCTGACTGGTGAGGCTAGCAAGTCAATATCTAACAAAATTTTGGGTTTGTTGCATCAAAACATGTCGTGTTGAATGAGGATTCTCCCTTGAGGCACTGTCTTTTCCGTTTTGCTTAGACAAGTGCCTATGATCATCAGCAATCTCCAGATCTTGCTCCATAGAGAAAACATAATTGATTAATTTTATTTACCAGATTCCCAAGATCACCAAGACCTTAGTAGTGGGCCTCCATCATAACTTGTACCTGCTGAAATGCTTTAACCTTCCCCAGAAGAGCGCAAAGAATCACGAAAACTGAAAAATTAGACAATTTAAGTGGTACATGTGTAAAAGGTATTTGTTCTTAAACTGTATTATAATTATAAGCGATATAACACTTCTTCGTTGCAACAATTGGTCATGACAGAATATAACTGCCTAATACAGGGGCAATAAGTATATTCATTAATTATGTTATCACTCAAGTTTAAAATCACCGGCTATAAGTGATGAAGGGCAGAAATGGACTTGTTAAATCACAACTGTGGGAGGGCAAGGGCTTAGGGTTGATAATTACATTCGTAATTGACCCAAAAGCAGAACTATTAAATTCTGAATGAGATAAAATCAAAATTTTGTGGCTGTACAAGATGGCAGGTTAGTTTTGGGATAGCTTTACTGTGATCTCTTAAAGGCAATGAAAAGTAGTAGATGGAGGAAGCCTAACAGCTAGATTTCTGTGTGGTAATTCCCTGATCATTCAGGATGCAGCTGAGCATGTTTCCAGTATAGGAGTCTCATTTGTCGGAAAAGATGAGACCGCCTTGACATGGTCCATGTTATCTATTGGTTCATGGTTCTGGAATAATAACAAATTTCTTACTTGCGTGTATGGCTATGCAATATTACATGATACTATACTCTTTTGCCTGAAGTAGTTGCTGTAGAAATCATCTGCCAATATTATTGACCTGAACTAGGTACAGGTTCTATTTCCTACACTCATAAAATTTGCATATGTGCTTCAATGCAGATACAACTGGGCTCAATCATTCATTAATATGCAATCAATGTAATCTTCTCTGGGGTTATATATTCAGGAGAAAATATCCTTATTCTTGTTATTGAGCGCCAAACAAATCTATTACTTGAGAATATATATTCAACACACATTGTTAAAATGATACTATCACATTGTTGCTCGGTAAAGTTTTGTCTGATAACTGTTCTAATGTTATTGTAATAATTTCTCTGGTAAATTCTATTGTTGTTTTACATGTAATCCAAATATTAATCCTCTCCATCTTGATTGAATGTGTGAAAGTTCATTTCTGTTATTACTTGATTGATCTCGTGTGGTGTACCTATATTTTCCTGACCCTTTCGTATTTTGTTACTGTAGTTTATTGTAGCTTATGTTATTGCAGGTTGATAATTTTGGCACCGTAAACCTTGTTGAAGCATGCCGCAAACTTGGTGTGAACAGGTTTATACTTATCAGCTCCATTTTAGTCAATGGAGCTGCAATGGGGCAAATTCTCAATCCAGCTTACATCTTCCTAAATGTCTTTGGCCTCACCTTAGTAGCAAAGCTTCAGGCAGAGCAATACATCAGGAAATCTGGTATTAACTACACTATTGTAAGGCCTGGTGGATTGAGAAATGAACCACCAACCGGAAATGTTGTCATGGAGCCGGAGGTAATGGCATTCTTTTAAACCTTTCTTTCAGGTTTATTTTGCATGTATTGACTCTCTGTCTCTATCTTTAGGACACCCTTTATGAAGGTAGCATTTCTAGAGATCAGGTCGCAGAAGTTGCTGTCGAGGCAATAATCCATTCAGAGTCATATTACAAAGTCGTGGAGATAGTTTCTCGTGCTGATACTCCTAAGCGTTCATACGAGGATCTTTTTGGTTCCATAAAGCAACGATGACTTCATATTCAGAATATATGTGCAGTGTAGCAACTTGTATTTTACATGTAAGATGCTTATAGATCAAAGTATAAATAAATTTGGCAGTAAAATCTTGGGCTTACAAACCTTCACTTTGTTTCTATGGAAAACTGATTTTTGGAAAAGATGATTTGTAGTTGTGAATCAAAACATTGTTCAATTTTTATACACACATCATAATGTCGTGGTAAGGTGATTTATAGTTGTCATGTAGATCACTGAATAATGTGGTAGTTACAAATCATCCTGCCACATTTTTTGAGCAAAGTTTCGAGATAATGTAGCATAACTATATCATGAAATACGCTCATACTTTGTCTCTCATTAGAAGAGAACAACTGCCTGCTTTTGTCAAATTTTTTGTGGTAGTTCAATGCCATGGATGTTAGCAAGAATACTTGTTATCAAAGATGAAGAAACATAGAAGATATTAATTGCATGATTAATGACTCTGAATTAAAATTAATCAGTTCAAATAACAATGAATTTACATTCTGCAAAGCAGAAGTAACTTAAAGCAAACACAATCAATAGCCATTTAAAGAGCTTAAGGAATCCATAAGTACTGACCAAAGAACTAAAAGTAAATGTTGAAAACTTAAAAGAACCAAGCAAGAAGAGAAGCAATGGCTGCAAGAAAAGCTGGAACACCTAGAGCTGCTCCAGCGCTATCCATCGGTGATGGTGCAATTCCCCCGACATCTTCGTCCGCATTCACAGCCCCAAAAGTAACAAAAGCCAGAAGAACCATGATGTAGATGGTGAAAGTCATGCTCATTTTGTAACCCTCCATTGATAAACAACAGGTGGGACTTGAGAGTGGGAAGCTGATCAGTAAATGGAAGCAAGCAGAAGAGGGCCTTGTTTAGAGTGAGTAAAAAGAAACTGTGCAGATGGTTTTATAGGGACATTTTGTATGTATAATTAACAAGTCTGCCAACTATTTCGTGTTGGTTTAATGGCAAACAAAATCATTTGAAGGTGTGTGCAGTGCTGTCAACATAATTTTTATTTCTCAGTCCACTAAACTCTGAACCAGCCTGGACAGACTTTGTAGTATGCCCTATTTTATCTGCTTCCAGCCAAATTACAAGCTTGTAGCATGTGATAATTGCAGCGTTTTGGTGGTAAAGACAATCATTTAGTTTAATAATGTCTCAGGTTCGAATCGTCATATTGCATATGATATATCCAAAAAATAAAATAACATGTTTTGGTTGATTACGTTGTAATCATACCTGGACATAGTGCTGGCTATAATATTTCTCATGCTTTTGGTTGATAGAAATATATAATTGAAACAGTGGTGTCAAATTAACCCTATTAATTCAAAGCTTGCTTTTCAAGTAATGAGGGGCATGTTAGGGTATCGGAGGGCTGATATTTGTACTGATACAGACATTATATGAGCATTATTTATTCAATCTGCCATGTGGTCAGTCCCCTTAAAAGAAGAGAGCATATATTTTTCTGAAAACTTGGCTGGACATGGAATGGTTTGGCTTGTGAGTTGTGGCATGACCTACAGCTTTTTGCTAGACATCCTGGATTCCTGCAGGGCGGTTTACCTGTACACTTTCCTTCATTTTGAGATCATTCGTTCAGGTTTCTACCTCCAATTTCATCGGTAAAATAGAGAGAGCAATTGATTTTTCAACTTCTCAAATTCGCTTATCATGAAATGTAGACGAGACTTGTTCTGCACAGAACAAACAGATGAAGACAGACAACATTGGATCATCAGATGCATTCAACGGTTTCAAATGCAATGTCAGTCTGCATTTTTTCTTTCAAACCACGACGCTCTGACTAGATAAGAAGTGAAATACGGTGTCTCTGTGTTCCTAGTTGGTAGTTCCTACCATGAAGTTTAATTTCTTGGATAAAGTTTATGTATGCATATATCTACGAAATTTTAGACAAACTAACTATCTTCACAATTTTTACTGAAGTGATAGTAACAATTGAGTTGACAGTGTCACATTATTTGTCAATCTCAGATTCTCAGCTACCAAACTAAGCTATTACAGGAATTGTGATGACAAATTGACAATATTGAAATAAAAGTTGGGATATTTAGTGTCACTCCTCAAATTTATTTTAGCATCAGAGCACACAGACCATAATAACCCCTTTTAGGCTACATCAAATCGATCCCGACTTGGCTGATTGCATCAAACAAAACTACCATGTTTACCCAATGCCTGCATGAACTCCAATTTTGGGAAGTTTTACCGATTAAATTAACACTAATTTGTTATAATAAACGATTAATAATTATGATTTCTGATTAGGCTTCAAGCTCTTTCACAAGGGTTCACATATCAATATCTTCACAGCAAAAATATAATTCAAGAGCAAATGATCATTTAACTCAGACATGCAAAATTAATCATCAAATTTAAATCATTAATGGCGGTTCTGTACTCTACAAAGCAAGAACTGGAAGTATAGTAGTATACAGAGCCAACAAAATACACGATGTAATTTTGCACCCAAGATGATAAATGTAAGGTCCAGTTTAGCATTGCTATGTTGTGGGAAGAATTGCTTTCGGATCTGTTATGGGAAGAATCAGCTGAGTGTTTTGTAAACTGATTTTTGTAAAAGTGCTATGAGAAACAAAATCAATTTCAATGTGTTTGGTAAACCGAAAGTAAAAAGTGTTGTGACCGTGTAAAATTACAAAAAGACATAATTGTAATGATGGTTAATATTTGGAAGTAAAATAATAATAATAATAATTATTATTTCTCCTTTTCTGTAAAATATAATAATAATTATTATATTTTATTATAATAATAATAAACAATAATTTTATTGTTTTATATAAATATTAAAAGAATCCTTATATGCATATACACAGGGGCGGAATTAGGCCTGACTAAGGTAGGCTACAACCCACCCTAGTTTTTTAAAAGAAAAAAAATCAATAGTTCTATATACATCCATTTCAGTTCTAAGTACACCCCTAGCTCAATTCTATTCTAACTCACATTACCTTATTTACCTAATCTTATTAGTAATCCAATAACATACAAATTATATATCAAACCAATTCAAGCCCATTGGATTTGCTTAATCAAGTAAAAATTCAAATTGGAAATTTTATTTTAATAACTCAAAAATCAAATGGAAAATTTGAAACCCTTAACAAGTTACAACTAAACAACAGCAACAGCAGTAGAGATACCGTAAAAGTTTTAACTTAATCTCCAAGTCTCCAATTGTCTCCGGTCTCCACTCTCTAAGAATTTCAATTTTATTTCATACCTTTTGGATTTGTAGACGTATATAGACGTCGGCATGAGAAAACCGTAAGTTTTTTTATTTTTATTTTTAAGTTTATATTGTAAAATTAATTGTAGATTGTGATAATAATTTTGATTTTTAGTGATTATGTTGAGCAACCCAGGTGATTACGTTGAGATTCGCAATCAAAATGATTTGTTTTTATTATATAGTATAATTTTTTATTTATATGAAATTGTCCACAGCCCACCCATAAAAAAATTCTTGGTTTCACCTCTGCATATACATATATAGATATAACCACTAACCAGTACTCTTAACTAAAATTTAATAATATATATCATTCAATATGCAAATAAATTCACTTGGAATATTAATTTATCAGCATGCTCATGTTCATGTCGTGCTGTAGCGCGTTTTCATAAAAGACAAAGGATAAAATAGGAAGTTTGGTAAAAATTCATTTAAAATTTCACTGTAGCGCGTTTTTAAAATTGCTTTCCTAGGAAGCTGATTTCCAAAAGTTACAAATTGTAGCTTCTCAAAAAATCAGTTGGTAGAAGCTAAAAGTGTCCAAAAGCACTTCCCTAAAATTTTACCAAACACCCTATCACTAGTCTAGAATCACTTTTAGCCCCCAAAACAGCTTGAGAAGCAATACCAAACTGGGCCTAAGTTATGTATGACATGCTTGATCTGGTAAAGTCGATGCCTACTTGAAAAAATTGTGTCATCACTTCCCAGTTATGTCTGTTCAGCATTGGATTCAGCCTTTTGTTTCTCCAGCAATTTGCGAAGATAATCCTGCCTAAGCTTCTCACGAGCTTCTGCTTGCTCTTGCCTGCGCAATTTGAGCTCCGATGCCTATTCTCTAGCTTGATTTACTTCTTCATGAATTTCCCTGAAGAAAAAAAAGCCAGGGGTATTTGCCTCAGTTTTACGACATATAGATAGATCATAGTGTATGAAGTGTACAGGCAGACTACAAGGATAAGATCAAACATATATAGGAAACAATGACAATTGACAAGATGAGCCAAATTTTATGCAACAGATCGAATTTCCAGCTGTTGTACAGAATTTGTTTAGCTCAAACTACATTTGCAAACATTCATAATTCAATGGCCCCCAACTTCTCTAGCATGACACTAGCTCTTGAAGAATTTTATGTTTGTCTTCACCGAAGTGCAATTCTACGTACAGATAACTCAAAAGTGAATTTCTCTTCCCAAACATTTCCATTTTCTCTTTTTGCATATAATTTCCTACTTTTCTCTCTTTATTTTCTCCCATTACAAATTCCCAACTTGAAGAGGAAATTAATGAGGTATATCTCCTCCTCGATTTCTACTTATTTTACCTACTCTCTAAATTGCTTCTCTATCAGCTCTTAAGGGTGGCTTAGTTCTCTCTCACTCTCTTTGCTTCATTCTAATACTCTTTGTACAAGCTAACTCTGTTATAGTGTTACAGTGGCATATTCTCTTATTTATACGATTGGTAACATATTGAAAACCTTCTTAGGCATTAATCAGAGTCATCAGACAACTTAATTTATCCAATTATTTAAAATGATATATTACCATATAATTTATAATGATAAACTTAAGAACCAGGTGCATATGTAAACCGTTGCAGCAACAATCATGCTGTTTATCACAAACAATTCCAAGCCAGCCCCCAATGGTTGCTTTAGATTAAATATAAGCATCAAGTTTATAAATTACATTCAACCCAGAATTTTAACAATCGAAACCTGCACCCCACTGACCATTGTAATTTGAGTCAACACTCCAGTGTCGTTGCATCTATTTCTCAGAAAAAAACAATAGCCAACCCACATGCAATACTGAAATCCTAGCAAAATAGTAATAACTTGATGAATAAAAACTTGTTGAGTGTGCAACCAAAGTCCCACATTGGCTAGACATGAGGATGATCTTGGGTATATAAGTATGTAAACAACCTCCATTGGTATGAGGCCTTTTGGGAAGTGTCCCAAGAGCAAATCCGTGCAGGTTTATGCCCAAAGCGGACAATATCATACCAATGTGGAGAATGTTGGTTCCGTACTTATAACAAGTGGTATCAGAGCCGTGCCCCAGACTTGGCCAGACGTAGCCGAACCAAACCAGGAGATGGGCCCGTAGCTCGCGATAGGTCCGTGATGTTAGCTCTCGAGACAGGTAATGCTCCAGTGCTTCATGTAAGGCGTGTGCTCCAACACGGTGGAGAGGAGTGACCTAGGTGGAGGTTCCCATCTAACATTGACGGATGGTTGATCGCTTGAGGGGAGGTCCGGACCGTGAAGATAATGATGGTCCTTTTGTTCGAGGGAAGGATTGTTGGGTGTGCAACCAAAGTCCCATATTGGCTAGACATGAGGATGATTTTGGGTATATAAGTATGGAAACAACCTCCATTGGTATGAGGCCTTTTGGAAAGTGTTCTAAGAGCAAATCTGTGCCGGCTTAGACCCAAAACGGATAATATCATATCAATGTGAAGAATGTGAGTTCCGTACTTATAATAAAACTTTACCTCACAAACGTTTGTGAGGTAAACTTTACCTTGCGGAAAAAGTCAACACAATACTTCTCATTATCTTCCTCATCTGACTGATAATAATTTGCAATTAGTCTACAGGTTCTAAAAATGTCTAGAAATATTTAGAAACATGTTTCGGTAAAACAAAGAAATACTTATATTGTACGCTAGAAGTGTGAAGAAGTTTGTAGAATAAACTAGCTTACATCGTGTATGGTGCACCGGACCCATGAAACTAGTGTAAATAGGCTAAGTGATTGTGTAG